>VXBR01012335.1:721576-984420 GCA_013400215.1 Cisticola juncidis
CCCCGGCGGAGGGAGCGGGGCGGCCCCCGAGAGGGCAGAGGAAGCGCACTGGGCGGAGGCGCGGCGGGAGGTAGCGCCCGCCGCAAACCGGCCTCTGTGTGCCTGCACACCCCGGGAGCGGGGTCGGTCTGTCCCCACACCCGGGACAGGAAGCATGGGGCTCCCCCGGCAGCTCCCTGCGCCCCTCCGGGAAATGTCCCTGGCGCAGGTCAGCGCCTCCTGCCCAGGAGCCTTCTGCACACCTCTTCAGCTTCCCCAATAAAACGAGAAATCACCCTTTCTTTCCGTGTTTTCCCCTCCTCTTTCCGCCCAGCCCCCACTCCCCTGGCTCCCCCAGCTGTTTTCCTGCCGGGATCGAGAGGCAGGAGGAGGTTCTTGCTGATAGGCTGCGCCCTCCGTCAAACACTCCCGCCGCCCTCTCCGCGGTGTGAGTGGAGGTGTAGCCGAGGCTTCCGTCCTCGGGCTCCGCTCCCTGACTGCATCCGTGTTTGCTCTCCGGCAGCCAGGTTGCTGTTTGTTTCTAAGATTCAGGTTTTTGGGGTTTGCTTGTTTTGTGTCTGTCTAAGGCCGGTCCAGATTTCATAAGGAAAACTGATTTTTCTGGTTCTTTTTACCGTAGGTGCCTTGAACGACAAGAGCCAGTCCTGGATGTTTGCAGGCTTTTGCTTCAGCTGGCAGAGCAGAAAAAAGGTGGACACTGACCTGCAGCAGTTGCCTCCTGTGAAAGGGGAGAAATATCGGACACTGTTCAGGGATTATTTGTACGTGCTTCGTCCTGAAAAGGCCTCTGAAACAATCAGTAGACATCTGTGGAGAGAACTGAGGAAGTCGTGAGGTTTTTTCTTCTAGCAGTGTCGAGCACATCACCCTTGGATTCTTTTGTCCGCATGGCATGGATACATAGCTAAATTTATGAAGTTCTGAATACTTCACTTGCCAGAATAAAGTGCTTTCCTCTTTTTACATACTCTTTTTCCTCTCGGCAACATTCTCTCTGAGTCAGAGGCATAACCAGTTTTCTTAACTGACTCCAGGTTAAATGTGGCCTGAGTCACTGTGGAGACATTGCTGAAAAGTTTCATGGCAGATTTTTTTCTCCCCCTTATTTCATTTTTCAGATTTTCTGACATAGTCTTCTCTCACTTTGCAGTGAGACAGATTTTATAAATGAAGAATTTAATAGATGTTTGTTTATCCTTTTTTCTTTTGTATTTTATTTAATTTTTTTTTTGAAAAATGTTATTGCTGATAAGCAGTATGGAGGTATCGAGATAACTGTTTACAAATGCTTCTGCTACCGGAAGGTAGGAAATGTTTTACGGTTCACATGTGAAATTTGGGGTTTTGGCATCACAATTTATGGAGTAAAACCTGTATTTATTTCACTTGGAGCTGATGCTGCGTTTAATAGTATCTACATGGAATAGACAGGAGAAGAAACTGTCAGAGAAGAGAAAAGGTTTCTAAGACAGACGTTGGCAGACTTTGTAAATACCCCCTTGCAGGATCAGTAAGCGAGAAGGATGGGTAGCTGATTTCTGTGAGGTCAAATCTATGTCAAACTGCTACAAATGTAGTATCAACGGGAACTCGTGATATTATCTCAAGGAAAACAAACTGGAAAAATATAAATCGCACAGTACTAACACTTTGTGCAGTCCTCTTGGATAAGGTAAGTGTTGTAGTGTTCATAAATCAATTTAGACTTGGAAAAAAAACATCAGTAGAACAGTTCAACCAATAATTTTACTGGTTAGAGGTTCTTCGGGGTGTTGGGTTTTTTTGAGAATGTTGAAGCTTGTTAATTTTTACTTGCTGACTTTTATAATTAATGGAATAATTCCTTAAGAATTTGAAGAATACAGGTACAAGGAGAAATGTGTATGTAAGAGTGTGATTTTTATGTAAGATTAAAAAGCAGCTATATCTAGATTAAATCCACAAGGAATTTAGCCTTCATGTTAATGTTGTAATCTCAGCAGTGACTGTTACATCCTTTTGACCAGGTCTTCTGGATAGCTTGCATGTATCAGTCCTTCCATTTGTGTTAGAGTTGTTTGCAACATCAGGGTGGTAATAATATAGAGGGTTTTTTTAATTTTACTCATTTTCTTTTCTTTCCACTATTCTTTGTCATGTATGAAAGCCAGAGGTTTTTTTACCAAGAATTATTTTACTGTCTATGCAGGCTGGCTTTTTTCTGTGTTGATATTTTAAGATTGACTTTCTTGTATTTTCATGTTCTGTAATGGGAATAAATTAGTGTCCTGGGGTGACAGGTGTCCCTAAACCAGGACAATTAGTCTGATTGGTCTGCAAGTACAGCTCTTCAAAAAAAAAAAAAACTTCTTCTCCTTGTTATGATTCAAAATTAAATCTAGTGGTGAATTGGCTTATCTTCCTTGTTATTTTTAGATGTATTGTAGTTTCCTTCATCCCACAGTAATTAATTTTTAAAAAAAAATTTTGGCATTAATGTGTTTATATTTTTTTTTAGGTTTGCATTCATCTGAACTGCTATTTCCTGAAATAAAATTAAGATGGACAGAGCAACTTAATTCAAAAGTCAGTGGTAATTTTACTGAAGTTCTCTATTCCTTACCCCACCCTTATGATTCATAAGGCTTTAAATAATTAAAGTGTTATTGGGTAGACTTCAGGCGTCTGGTAGAGGTTACACATTTACCTGAGCTGTTATCTTTTAAAATATTTTTGAGAGCCACTACTATACTGAAGTATTAGCGGTAGTGAACTAATGAAAATAAGAAGGTTTTCACAAAGGGCAGTGCAAAGATGCTTGGCAAGATTGCTTGTGTTAAAACCTTGTATAAAAAGTGCAGTTAAGCATGTGAAATTGTATTTAAAAATTACTGCATTGTGCTTTAACTCCTGTAGCTTGTTATTTTGAACCGCAAATGAAGGACTTGCATCTACATAAATTTTGTAAATACTCAGTCTCACTAAAGTTCTTATCTGTGTGTTGTCAGTGTCTAAAAGTTGAACTATCTTCAATTTTCTGCTTTGGATGGTCTTGCTGTTTTGTTGTTTTAACTTCTGTCAGTTGTTTTGAAAATATGGAAACTGGAGCATGAGTAGGGGGCTGTTTCTGTAATCTCTGGCTAGGGCTGGCGGCTCTTCTTTATTGAGTCTAGGTGTGTCTGGGATTTACTGGTGAGCTGAGCCACTTGTTAAGGAACCAAACCAATAGAAAAGAATGATCTTGTATATTCCTTTACTTGTATGAGTATGGTTTTTTAAAAAGCATCTGGTTCATGGGGAGTTCAGATGTGAATGGCCGTTTCGTTTGATTGTTGTCTGTTGTGTGCTCATGACAGTAATAGAAATATTCGCTTCTTAACTCATAGAAAAAGTGAAATGTTGCTTGTTTTTCAAAGCTGGTAATTTCCAGTGCTGTGAGATCCTTTTTATTTCTTTTTAGAATGCTCTCACTGAAATCAAGGAGCTACATCCCCCACTTACTATTTTGGATGACATATTTTTTTACACTCTTCTCTTTCTAGAAGTTTTGAGGAGTTTGCTTTTTAGCATCATTAAGTTAATTCTGTCTTTACACATCTGTGTTTGCTGGTAGCATCATTCTTTTATTCCTTTCACAGTAGTTACCCTTGGGAAGTTGTAGTGTCCCACACTTAAGGGGAGGGGAGCACCCAAGATTCATGAATGCTTGTGGTTGAAAGGAACAACAAAAGTTGGAGGGTCCACAAAAAATCACCAGGTTTTATATGCAAATTGCACACTTGGCATTGGAATGGGTATGTCAGTGTCTGGCCTGCTAGATTAACACACAGCTTACATAGTAGGGGTAGAGAAGGGAAGGTAGAAGGGAAGAGATCAATTAAGGAGAGGGAGAGAGAGAAAAAGAAAGAGAGATCACCAGCTCCAGTTCCTAGTTGGTCTGGCTGATGGGGTGCCCTGGGCTGTGAGGCCACGGCATGGTGGGGTTCCTTTTTATATAGTTTCCTGAAGCTAAGGGTTTCATTTTCTGTGTAGATCAATTATTCTGTATGCCCATTGTTTGAAGCCTTTCTGGAAGTGGCTTGGAGGGTTTTAGGGGGTCCCTGCTGGTCTCATTATCCCCCCTACTGCATTGACCTTTGGTCCACAGTTGATGCCTGCTTCTGTGCTGGTGCTGGCTTTGTTTGTTGTGGGGACTAGAATGAGGATGTTTGTCCCAGAAGAGTGCTGTCCTGCCTCTGCATGGTCACTTCTCCACATCCTATTTATCACCAGCTGTTGGTTGGCTCTGCAGTCATCCAGCTATTGGTGTTTGATATACACGTTAGCCCCTTTTCCTCAGGGATTCTATATAAATGTATTTTTTTCTTATTTGTGTGCATATGTATTTGACAAGGATTCAGGAATGTTTTACGTCTGTGCCTTTGTACCCTAAAGAAAATTCATACCTACTGAGGAGAGAATGCCGAGTGTCCTGATCCACTTTAATTTCTTCCCTAGATTTTTGTTTTTCAAGTGCTTACAGTCTGTTAAATGCTTTGCAGACAACTATGAAGATAATGTCCTTGCTCCCAAGGGCTTATACTTTAAACCTTGATGTAAACATATCCCATCTTGTAGTGGGGTAACTGTCAGCAGGTTGTACTGATATCTTGTACTGATAGGTTTATTCTGGTAGGTTCATAAAATGAGTGCATTTGTACTGGCTAATTCTTTAGAATGGTGCAGGTTGCTCTACTGTTTGAAAAATCTGTTGATGGAAACTTTTGAGAATAATCTATATAACCCTTTAGTCTTGCAACAAAGCTGAAACAGGATTACACTGGGAAAATGATAGATAAATTGTGCAAATACTGCAGATAAATATCTGCAAATTGTGCAGATATTTAGTTTTGTACAAGTTAATGTGCTTTGTGCTCCGTTTATTTTGTCCTCCATTGTAATGAGGTTGTTATTTTTAAAATGTGTGGATAAAACTGTTACAGTGACAGTTAATCAATAACATCTGAGAAAGTAAACAGATGTGAATAAAACTTGGCATGCTTTTTGTTTTTGTTTTTTCATACTCTGTGTTTGAGTAACTGAACATAGTAGTTGATGATAATGCCCTGTGTGGTGCTCTCAACTCTTCCAGTCTCTTCCTTTCATGTCTTGGGTAAACATAGGGAAACAGATGAAATATGGGGTTGTTTATCTGCATTATATAGTCAGCATAGGGCAAAACTACTTTTTTCAGCTGCTAATTCATCCTTGTCAGAGTTCCAAAGTGCTAAAAAATTCCTGGTGATTTCCTACATAATATATGCTGAGTAGGACAGTGATGTAATTGAACTCACACTTCAGCTTCTGAATTTGAACCTTGTTAAAGGGCAAGAAATGAGCATCTATCAGGCTTTTGCTAATTGTTCAGTACCATTTAGTGGAATCATTACACACCAAAGTGTGTTAGGCTTTCAAGTAGGAGAAACCTGGCTGTAATTTACCTTCAAATGTGAATTTACTTCATGTTATAAAACAGTTTGCATTTTTTTAAATCTACAGTTTCGTACAAAGTGCAAAAACAAAAACTTTTTTTGTTAAAAAGTCATCATTGTATTATCTGAAGGACTTAGCAGCTTCAGCTGTATCTAAAAGATGTTTTGATTGTTGTGATATTTATATTTGATTGACAGAGGGGATGTTAAAACCTGTTGCTTGTGAACCATAACTGTATTTTGAAAGGGGACCAGCTGATAAAGAGCAGTGCTCATGTTCTAGATCCTTATGCAAAACACAGTGTGCTTTAGTTGTTCATTCTCCCATAAGGAGTTTGAGCCCAAAGTTGAAATGAAGGGGTTTTTTTGTTGGATTTTCTATACTTTTTCTAAGTCTCTGTAAAGGTAATTATTGGCTGGGGCTGTACTAAGGAATGTGTTTGCTTTAATTGGTTAAAAAACATACAACTGTATTTTGACTCTGTATACTCCTCATACAAGCATAAGTGTTCGGATCTAGCAGAGGACCTTGCTCCTTCCTTAGTGCTCTGCAGGAAACCTTAGTTCTTATACTTCTTTTTAAAACATCAGGCAAGAAGGTAAATTATAAATTGTATGGATATCTTCTTTTGTTTTTCTGTATTGTGCAATGATAGAACATATATGAGGACAATTCTGTATTGGATGGTGGAGACATCAAAACTAAAACTAGAGATTTTGCTCTCTCTGCAGTAGCGTGATTGAGAAATAAGAGGCTGCAGTTGAACTGTTTCAGAGATTTTTGTTTAACTTATGGGAAAGACCTTCAAAAGTTCAGCTCCCTTTCCTTTCCATTGAAGGTATAAGTCTTAGGCAATGATTTTTAGAGAACGAAAAAACCTGAGGGAATTACCATACCCAAACCTAATCTTTTTAAAAAAGATTTTTAAAAGATTCATTGAAATGCCACAAGGGGTGACATGACACTCTTTCCTTTGAGAGTGTTAAAAGCTTGACTGTAAAGATGTAAACTTATTTTGTTGTTGTGGTTTTTCATTTACACAGAGAGGAAGGAAAGAAAGAATCTTCATCTGAAGTGTTTGTCATGCTTTTTCAGCAATTTGTCACCAGTAGGAATGCTTCCAGTTTCAAAAAGTTATAAAGCTTGTGTAAGGGTTTGAATATTATTTTCTGTTTTATTAACATGCAAAATAACTTGAAATTAACTTACTTTGATTTGTTGGAAGTACATGAATCACATAGTAGTAAGGAAAATATCTAATAAACTGTGTCTTCAAAAGGAGAATGAAAATTGAGATACATCGATTTTAAATAAAAGTATTTTTTAGACCTTACATTTAGCAACTAGATTTCAAGTTAGTCTAGTCTTCACTAGAGATAGTGGAGAGGCATAGCAGAGAAGGATCCAGTATCTCTGGAAATTTTTCTTTTGACAGAAGATGTGTTTTAAGGCAGAAGAAAAAACTTTAGGTCGTGTGAGTTATTTTGAAGGTCTGCTTAGTTAGAAAAATAGACCTTTATGATTTTGTATATGAGGAAAGAGTATATAGGCTGAAGGCTGAGTCTTGTGCACGTAGTTTCTTTGCCTAATGCAGACCAATACTTGGTAGTTTTCCTTAAGCTTGTAATAAAGAAGGCAAAATTTGAAGCTGGCCCATGACAGCAGGACTGAAGGGCCAGTATTCCAAGTACCTTGTTGGGCCCTCTGAAATTCATAGATACACTGTTGTTTGTCTTCTGAAAGAAGAAGTTGTTTGTCTTCTGAAATAAGAATCTGATATGTATACTGGAGCTCATTATCAAGGAAGCAAAGCAGTAGCAGCAAATTGAGACACTGCATATAACCTTTTATTTTTCCTATTCTCATATCAACACTATAGTGTGCTTTTATTCTCATGGCTTACAACCTTCTTGTACCCCATTTATAAATATTATGCTGAAAATTACATTGAGAAAGTGAGGGTGGTTTGCCAGATGTGTGTAGTTGAGATGTGAGGGGTCCCCTATGTAATTAGTGGTGTGCTGTACTTACTGTGATAATAATCTGTGAGGCATTTGATAAAATCTCATAGGAATGTGCCACTTAGATATGCATACATACTAATTTTAGAATCCCTTGGAAAATATGAATGTGTATGTCATCTCAGTGCTTTTAACGTTGATTCTGTTAGAGAATTTCTCCGTGCAAATCACTTGGCTGAACTTCTAAACTGGTCTTCAGGGAGGATCAAGAAATTTGTATCTCTTTTCTAATTCTGTGAATTTATGGCTTGAACCTTCCCTCCCCTCCCCTCATTGTTAGTAAATTTGAAATTCTATTCACAAGATTCAAGTATTCCTAGCTGTTTGAGTTTATATTGCCTTTTATTCTAATAGTCTTCTTACAATCTCTCAAGTTCCCAAGTGTCACAGAAACTGTTTCCTGTGAAATGATACGGACTACACAGAGACAAAGCTTAAGTATAGAACTTGAAAATACAAACCTGTTTTTCCTTGGTTTGCCTTGTCTTCTGGTGATGGGTTCAGCTGACAAGCTTTTTGATTTTTTTTTCCAACTTTGGGTTTTTTTGTTTTTCCTATAAAATTTTGGTCAACTCCGTTTAAATAGGATGTAGTTATACTATGGTAGATCCATTCCAGAAGCACACAACTTTTAGTAGATTAAATTTTTAAAGGTAGAAGTTTTGGCTATTTTACTGTATTATTGGCCTATTTTTTCTTACTATAGTAATAGCACTGTTTTACCTGTTTCTTCATGTGAGAACATTATGAAAAAGCAAAGCTGTTTTTTTTTATTCTCAGAGTTCAGACAGATAGTGTTACCAAATGTTTCTTTTCTATAGTAATGAAGTATTGAAGACAGGTTTCTGAGCTAGAGAAATACTTTTATTTTGTGTTGGAAGAGACTTCTCTGAGGTTGCATTTGTTCAATACCAGTGAGACTGTTTCTGCCAGCTGAACACTGGTTAGACAAGTTAAACAACCCCCTTAAAATTGGGTGGAGTCTGTCTCTAGTCTCATGTCCTTGTCATCTGCAAGTTCTGCTGTGTTTTTTTTTCTCCACGCTCAGTGAAAGAGTCAGGTTAGAGGACTCTTAAATAACTTGTAAGTCCATGGGGCTTGACAGGCTTCTTCCATGGGTGCAGAGAGTTCCACGATGGGTATTCCATTCTTCCATAAGTGCTGATGTTATTGCAAAGCTATTCCTTATTATCTTTGAGAGGTGTAATGGTCATTGGGAGGGGTTCTTGAGTAAGAGAAGAGAGCAAATACTAATTTTGTCATTAGGAAGGATGAGAAGGAGAATCCAGGGAACTACAGGCCAGTCAGCCTCGTTTCAGTCCATGGGAAGGTACACCAGCTGATCCTGGAAACATGTTTCCAAACATATGAAGGACAGGAAGGTGAGTGAGAGCAGTCAGAATGGCTTTATGAAGGGGATATCACACTTCAGCAAGCTAATTACCCTTTACAGTGAGGTGACTAGCTTGGCAGATGAACAGAGAGCAATGGATGGTGTTTATCGTGACCTCAGTAAGGCATTTGACATTGCCTTCTGTGCCATTGTCATGGAAAAGGGGACAGGTGTGTGTGGAGAAGTGGCCAGTGAGTGTATCCAGAACTCTCTGAATGGTCAGGCATGGTCCTCGGGAATGCTGTCAGTGGCACAAAGGCCATTGGGAAGAAGCTGTTGCAGTGTATCCCAGGGTTCAGTACTGGAGCCTCTGCTATTGAACATTTTCATTAAAGTCCTGGACAGTGGGGCAGAGTTTACCCTCAGCAAGTTTGCAGATAATATAAGATAGGGAGAACTGGCTGATACACACACTTGATATTTGTTCTGCTGTGTGGAAGAATGTGGGTAGAGTGTCCTCATGAAGCAAAGAGAAAGCATGAATTTTTTGGAATAGCAGCTGCATAAGCCAGCTGCAGAGAAGGACCTGGGAGTCCTGTTGAACAGCAAGCCAACCATGAGCCAGCAATGCAACCTCATAATGAATGAAGTGAAAATCTCTCTGGGTGACATTAGGAAGAGTGTTGCCAGCAGGTCAAGGGGAGTTCAGCTTTGTCCTGTAGGCAGCCCTGGTAAGGCTGCATGTGGAGGACTGTGTCACCCTTCCAGGATGTGTAACATTGTTACAGGCTCCCTGACACAAGACAGGGTGAGACTTGGTGAGGAGAGAGTTTAGTAAAGGACCACAAAGATGACAAAGAGACGGCAGTATCTTTCCAATGGGCACAGGCTGATACTTGGTTTAAAATTCCAGGGAGGTAAAAGTCGGCCATTAGTCTTGGTCTGAAGTTTAGGGAAGTACAAGTTGGCCATTAGTCTTTCAGAGTTATCTGTGGATGTTATACTTTAATTTTGCAGAAGGTCCTTTTCAAATTTAAATTTAGTAAGCCATTAAACTCACTTCTCATGTAGAATTGTGTGAAAGTGCAAATGACAAGGGAGACTTTAGTTCTGTTAATATACTATTGGTGGATCTAGGGACTGTAGGTACAAGAGAACTGAAATCCCAAATGCTTTGGTTACATCTACTTTCTCTGCCCTGCCATCTTGCAGAATTTCAAAAGGTGAATTCTTTTGCCCTGCCATCTATAGGCTGTTGACCACTTACACAGACAGTGCAGAGATTGCCTCCAGCTCAGTTTTCACAACAGTCACATTTCCAATTCCTGTAGAGTATTATGCTCTTCAAGAGATGCTCTGTGGCTATTTTTAGTGTTGTGTAAATTGTCTAAGAGATTTTTTTTAACCTCTGTATAGGTTTGATGAATACAATTAAAACTAGAAGTAATTCTGGGTAAAGGATTGTCTTTAAAAGGGACTATGAATGATCAGGTGAATTATATTTTTGTGTAACCAGTTAGTCCAGACCTCAGTAGCCTTTGTTTTCAGGATATGTTTAAAGCTGGATTAAATACTTTTGTAAAGGAATTGACTATTCTACTGTGTTGTCAGAAGTAGTGCAGAAGATGTGACATGAATTTTCTATGTGAAAGTAGTCTGCTAACAGTGTAAATTTTCCAGAGTTTGATCTGGAGACTTTCTTATTTTATTTTTTAAATGTTTTTATTTTTAATTTTATTTTTAGTTTAGCTTATTTTTTATTTTATTTTATTTTATTTTATTTTAAATTTTATTTTAAAGTTTTGTCTGTGCTTTTTTCTAGTGTTTCATAGTTGCCTGGCATGGGGGAAAAATAGTTTAGGTCTGTCTGCATGTCTTATCCTTTTTCTTTGTAACGTTAGGCAGCATAACTGCTTCCTGGAATAGTGCTGTGTTTAAGTGAGGTAGTACATACACGTGATTCTGTCTGTAGGGGCTCTGCAGTTACCCTGTACTGAGTCTGGTGTGTGACTGCAGTGTATGCCCATTTTTTTGTGTTAGGCAGAGGTGCAGTCTGGAGTAACAGATGCTTGCTGGGGTTCTGCATTGTTCTTAGCCCGTAGTGCTCTTGGGCTTCACTAGTGTCTGGAAAGTGCTGCCAGTCTGCCTGCTTAGTGGAATTGCCCCAGAGTGAAGGGCATGAAATCCATGATTAACATGACTGTGGTGGCAGCAGTCCCAAATTTAGCACAAATGGTATGAGAATGAGCAAGCATTTCTTTCTGCCTGTCACCCCTTACCGCCTGTAAATAAATAGACAAGAAAAATCAAGTCTTAAAATAAATTAATTTTTACTGCAAGAAGTTACATAACTTTATTAAAATGTGACAAATTGTGCTTGTTAAAGCCAAGATGTACTCCAAGATAACACTATTTTAGCTAGTTTTGTTATCTGAATCTCCTTGGTCTGTGTATTTCATGTCTCTGTTTTATGTGACAACTGTGTGGTGAAGGTTTTAATTTATGAAAAAGCTTTGGAAATGAAACTTAAATGTTAGTAAGTTTGTTTGTCCCAGTAATAGTGAATTAATGGCTGCCGATATGGTGAAAATTTTAATATTAAGATGAAGTTTGAGGAAGCACTTTGCTATCTGAAGGCAGGCTAATCTGAAAGTTCATGAATAGAAGAGTGTGTTCTGCTTTTGTGTCGTATTGAATTCTATTTGTGTTATTGCAGGGGAAAAAACACAGTTTTACTTACATTTTGGTTGTAATGGGTGTTCTTCTTGCTTAAAAAGTTAGTTTTTTAAACTGTATATTGTTTTTAAATAGCAAGGGAGAGAGAAAAAATGTTGCTGGAGAGACATCACTCTTCCATGATTAGTACTGAAAATAGGGAAAAAGTGGATTAGCTTTTAAGTGTTAACTTTTTGCAGTGAATCATCCTGCATGTTAAACTCTTTAGTTGCAATTATTTGGGTCTGATTTAGAAGTGCAGTAGAAATGAACAGCTCCAAATATTTGTCTAAGTCTTAAAGCTGTTTCAGAATATTATTTTTCTGATCTTCAGGACCATGTGTCTGTCTATCTTCAGTCTAGTGTGATTGATACCTTGTGATGCTGTTGGTGTTTTGGATTAATACATCTTTCTGCTGAAATGTTCTCCTCCTGATCTTCATAACCACTTTTAAAATCCATCTTATGTCTTCATTTTGTGAGGCAAAGTAAGCCAGATAGTTTCCTTAGACTTTTATGTCTTTTATGTCTTTTCATGTCCCTGGTCACTGAAATAATTTGCACCAAGTAAAATTTTGAATCCCTGTGCTGTTGTTGCTAAGTGTGATTTCACTTGTTCTGTGGGAAATTAAAAAACGTAGTAGTGTGGGGAAAATTGACTGTAGTCTGTAATGTTTGTTTTCTTAGTTTTATTTGGTAATCACAAGATAAACCAGTGGTACTTGTTGTAGCTTCATTTTTGTTGTTTTTGCAGATTTGGGTGTTTGTGGAGGCCGGTAGGCTTGTCAATAGTACAGATGCTCTGCCCTGGAGAGAGAGCAGCCCCTAGGCTCCAGGGCTGTGGTGAGCCCCCTGGGGAGGCAACATTAGAGGACTGCTATCTCCTACAGTGATAAGTTGTGTTTCCCCCCATTAAGCTTAGCAGCATGGTGTTAATTGGTTGTGCCCCACTAGTTCTTTCCCTCCTTGCTCCTTATCACCTCAGTTAACGGGTCTGACTGGGATCCTTCCCCAGGCTGGTCCATTTTTCCTTGCCTCACTCGATTGGCCAGGTTGGGTAACCCTGCCCCCCCTGTATAAACATCCCTGCTTTTCCTGCCTCTCTGATCATCTGTTCCTGGCTCCCCTAGAGGAATGAAGCTCCTGGAGAGCTCTGCCACAAGGCACTGTCCCCTTCTTCTGTGTGGCTTGAGTCCTGCAGCTTTCATGACAGAGCTAGCTCACGCCAGCAGCGTGGACGTGCCTGTGCCCCCCAGGACATCCTGATCAGGACAGCTGCTGACCCTGGGTGTTGGTCCTTAGCCTTTTCCCAGAAGTCTTGATTCCTGATTCCCTTTTCATAGCATGGTACTTATTTTTGTAAGTAATACAAGACATCAATTTTCCCCAGATGCTATGCAGATTACACAAATTTGTTTAGTATATAGTTTCCTGCTGGTTTACAATAGTTTCTGTTACAAAAGAGAGTTACTGACTCAATCACAAAAAAACCCCAGCCCAACCTTTTCTGTATTGTGGCTGAGTGTATTTGGTACAGTGTTATTTCAGCTGCAATGTGGCTCAAAGTAGATGAGTGAGTAATATTTATGACAAATCTCTTCACTGTACATCATCTGGAGCCAGCTGTTTATTATTCCTTGGCAGTCACGGCCTTATTATTGAAGATGATACTTCACAAAACTGTAGAATTACATTTTATTTAATTGAATATCAGATTAATTACTTCATGTTACTTCAAGCAAAATTCTTTACAGACTTGTTTCGGATTGCCCCCTCAAGATGTAAAACTTAAGAACGGGATTTCTTTTTTCGCTCTGAACTATTCTATTATTCGCAACACATCAACACATTACTTTTATCTAAATTTATGGGCTATGGAAGACTTTTTTTACTGAGGTCACTAAGGTCACTACACATTATTTGAGTTGGTCACAAGAGGCTGTTGCTGAGATGAGGCAATAGTTTGATCAGTTCAACTAAAGACATTTAAATGTATTTGAGTGTTAATAGTCTGAGGCTGGCAGTATTTTGATATCTTTTTCTTACCTTTGTAGAATTGTGCAGCTCTGCTTCAGCAGCTGAGAACCTGAGCCAAGTTAGCTTTTGTTGTAGTTTGGTTGAAAAATGCCAGATCTGTGCTAATAGGGAATGGTGGCTTAAACATTCATGATAAATTTGGGGCCTGCTCTTTTGTTATCAAGAAAGTTTCTGAAAGCCCTGGAATGGTGTCTGAATCTGTGGTGTTCACTGCACTAAGTTTATTTCTGATAGCTGTATTAATGATGGGAGTACATCAGCTGCTTTGTTAGTGTTACTGAACAGCATTTGTGTGGTGTGTATGCAAGAAAAAAACGTGCTAGTAGACATATGGGTTCTTGTCAGTGTAATAGAAGCAATTTTGTGCTAATGACTTTTGTTCTGTTCAAATACTTTAAATGTTGTTTGTGATTATTTTAAAAGTAGCAGATAGTATGTATCTAAGTAAAGCTTGCAAATGCTTTGCTGGACACAGAATGCAGACACATATCAAACTTTTTGGAATGGCGTCAGTAGGGACCTGAATAGCAGGGAAAAAAGGTAGAAGGAACCTTTTTAGTGTTCAGATGTGTTGCAGAATAATTTGCCAGTTGTTGGTCCAGCTTAAGTTGGAAAACAAGCAAGAAATACACTAGTGTTGGCAACCAAGCTGATCATAAAGGATTTAAGCATAGTAAATCCTCCCTGTGGCAGCAGAGGTGCCCTGCTGACATCCCATTCTTATGCTTAATCTGATCAAAACTACCTTCCTGAGAATGAAGACTATCCTAGAGCTATCAAAGATGTGTCAGATCATCTGAACAGAGATAATTATTAAAATAATTAAGAATTAATTGAAGAATGTCTGTGAAACCTGGTAAAATATGGAACCAGCAACTTTTAGCTGAGTGGGTTATGTCCTCTAAAGCACTTTTAAAATATTTTTTCCTGACCTGCCCTTTGTTTCCCCATTTAATTATGGCTGGGATATTTGTGCCTATTCAAAGTTAGAAAGGCTTAATAATGAAAGTACTCTCTGTTCCCATGTCTAATTGCTACACCAGGCATATGTACAATTAGGTGAAAGAAAATGTTTTTTCCACTTTGGTGTGGAGTATCCACAGGAGTTGTTTTTCATGTTAATGCTTAACTGCTAACCTTTGAGTTTGGTCAGGTAGTGTTCTAGAAATACAGCTATGCTTTTTTGCTTGCTTTTTTAAAAATTAAAACTATTTGGAAGAATTAGCCCTAAAAGTTTGTCTTTTATGGGTTTATTGAAACTTAAATATATATTCTATTGCTGACTTTGTGCTCTGAGTATTGTGTAGTTTTGGCCCAGGTCTCTGTCTTTACCATTTAAGTTTATTTCTTTCTAAGAAAAGGACTGACTCATCTGAAGAGCAGCTCTATAAAAAAAAAATTAGAGCTTTTTTAGCTGAGAACATGATGAAGACTTGAATCTGCTTCTAGAAAAAATTTTGCATGGGGAAATAGGCAGCCAGTGTCAGTGAGCTGTGGGAAAAGGTCTTTTTACAAGGTACCTTTTCAGTCCTTGGATACTTGGTAATCTCAGTCTTTTGTGCAAAGGATAAAAGGTAAGGATGTTAGTGAGTTAATAACAAACTCTTCTCATGGCAGTTGCATAAATAATGTTAAAAAGCTTGACTAGTTTTCTAAAGACAACAAGATAAATCTATTAAGTTATATTGTTAGTATATTTGCTGTCCTGTACTTAATAGCTGAGGCCCCAGTAACTTGGTGATACTTTGTGGAATCTTTGTGTTCTTACTCAGTATAAACCTGATCTTACTCATTGTTTTTCAGACTGTAAGTGCCTCAGTCTGAAGACTGTGTTGTTGTTGTGTCAGTCTTTCAGTACTGAAAATCTGTTGTGATAATGTCTGAAGATATCATGATTCTTCTGCTTCTGGAGAGGAGAACTGTGTCTAAGTGAGGGGCAATAAAATTTTTTTCTTGCTGTAATCTGTTCAGATTTGTTGTTTCTTAATTTAACATCCCTTGGTTAATTTGTAAACACACCCTTTTGTATATGGTTGCTGAATGGGATATATCAAGGAAAATGAACATGGTTCCTTTTAGAAAGAGAAGCCATTCTGGTTCATTGACTCCAGAATTTTGCTCATTTATGTTTTACTAGTTTGATATAACTGGAAATACCTAGAAAATTTCTCTGGATTTTTTGTTGATGTTGGTTTAGGAATGAGTTGAATGACTTCAGCAGAGTAATTTATAATTAGTTATTTGGGTGAGATATACCTTTAGCCTTGTCTCTGTTTAACTGTAATAATTGTATGTCCTACCTTACAGTTTAACTATGGTTGTGGAGGTACCCAAAAACTTAAATGTGAGCTCACTAAAAAGAAACAGCAGCTCAACTAGGTACAGTTTTACACTAAGTTAAATCTAACAAATCTGTTAGACTTCCTTTTAGAAGCTGGAAAAGTCTTGTCTGTCAATGGAAATCTGCAGTAGCCTGCAATATTCTGGTTCAGGGCAGAGAACTGCCGTAATTATGAATTACCAAGTTCACATTCCACATCTCTTACTCATACATTGCAGCAGCCATAGATTAAAGTGAACTATATCTGTGCTCACTAACAGATTTGCACTCTGCTGTGCAGAGATGTGGAATTCACATTTATTTGGGCCTCCCTGTATAATGTGTGTGGGTGTTTATTGTGTTTTCACTATCTGGATTTCTACTTGTATATCACACTTAAATATTTTTGAGTCATCGACCACTTTGCAGTGCCTAGCTGCAGAGCATGATTTGGTTGCCCTAGTATAATTTGGAAATTGTTTCATCCATTTTTTCCTGTCTGTGCTACAGTTCAGCTTCAGGTAGTATAGTTCACATTGCCTTGCATTCTCTTGCTTATTGAGAAATATTTTCTTAACTGTGAGAAGAGTATAGAGTAGAAAAAGTATTCCTTTGTTTTAATCATAAACCATTGCATTCTTTGGCCCATATTCAAGCTAGAGAATTTTACTGGATTTTGACTCTCTGGACATGTAGACTTTGTTTCCACTGAAGCTAGAGACATTGTGAGGTTTGTGATGAGCCCAGGTTTCTAGGTTTTTCATAAGGAATTTTCATGTGGCTGCTGAGATATAACTGTTAGGGATTAATTTAAAAAATCAGCTTCTAGGAAGCTAATAAAATAGCTTGCAAAATCCGTTCTAGATAGTACCAGAAAGTATTTCAGCGAGCTAATGTTTCTATAGTGTTCTGGATCAGATCTTACACAAGGTGCTTCATCCCATTTATAAGAGGAAATAAAGAAAGGTTACAGTTATATTTTAATGATTCCTATGATATATTTGATTTATGTGACACTTCTGTAATAAAAGCACAGATTTGATGCCGTAAATGAGATGAGGATAGTAAGATTCTAAACTGCACTGGTGAGGAAAATAATACAGGAATACAGAGGGGAAGTATTGAACAAAAGACAACAAGTGTAATCCCCTTGTAACATAAGCATCTGAAAGGACTGGTTTCTTTTCTTCTGATTACAGGGCCTTGCCATGAGGTGCTAAGCCTTTTTTCATTGATTTGGTGAGACTGGACATAAATGGCGCAGCATGACTTTGCTCCAGCCTGGCTTAATTTTCCTACTCCACCATCGTCAACAAAGGTATGTTTTGTATTGTTCTTTTGAAAAGACATCCTCATGATTAGGGAAGTCGAAATATCATAATCTCAATCACAGTAAAAATGCAAATCTTTTTATGAATAACATGATGACAAATGACTTAAGTAGAGTTTTTTGCTTGAGCAACTTAGTTCATGGAAGGAAGCACATGCCTGGCCTAGGCTGTGGTTGGTTTAAGATTGCCTTCATCAGCTGTTTAAAATTAATTACTGTGTTCCATGCTAGAAGTACCAAGACAGAGTGTGTACTTGATATTCTTGCTTCTGATTTTTAGTTGTGTCCTGTAGATTTTACAGGAATATTATTCTGTCACCAAGTTATGAAAAGTATGCTTTTTGAGACTTTCTGAAATGCCTTTGTACTTGATGGTAGAATGCTTATTGCTACTGGTGGAGTGTGGTGGTTTTATACTGTTAGGAATCTTCACTCTGGTTGTTTCATCTAGACTTACTGTTACTTTATATAGTGGGACAGCTTGGAAATGGGAAATACTAATCTCTTAATTGCTAGAATTTGTAAACATTCCTGGAAGTCGTGAATATGTCTGTCTCAGAAATTTTTTCCTGGCCTGTCTTTCCACTCTTCCTAAATTTGTGCAGAAGCAGAGTCAGCATTGGATATTAAAACTCCCTCAGTCATCTCCTTCCCTTTTGGTAGACCTATCTTCGTTATAATAGTTTGAATTCAATATTAACATCCGCTGCTGTGAGAATTGCTTTGCTTTTCTTTAATATATAAGCTTTGTGCATATGGAAAATGCTTAGCCTTGACAAACTTACAGCTTGTGGTATTGTTAAATGTAGAGAGAGATGGGAGTGTTAGTTGTGTTCCTAATGCTTTGATCCTGTATGTCTACACAAACATAAACACATTATTTTAGTTGGGTCATTGAATGTCCTTTTTTATATCACTCTGCTATGATGTCTCTTCTACTCTGTCTCTTCTACTCTGACCTAGCTAGATTCTTTCTTAAGTATAATCTGTTTTTCAGAACATAAAGCCTATCTGTTCTGGGATACACAGTATCTGAAAATCCAAATTAAGAAGCAGTCCTTTTGTTTTCATTCTCTGTGATTTCTGCTGCATTCAGTTCTTTTGATCTGATTTTTTCAATGTAATATGTTTTAAATTGCAAAAGTATTTGGAGATTAATTTGATATGGTGTCACGATTGCAAAACAATCTTCACTACATATTTAGAGTCTGCTGCAAGAGCTTCACCTCTGTGCTTTATGTGCCAATAGAGCAAAATAAAAGTAAGTTCCAGAGGTACTCTAGTACCACTAGAAAATATCTGAGGTATGGGTTGTATTTGTCACCTAATTTCTGAATTGTGTGAAATTTTGTTGCAAGTGTATATTTTTGCTCCTATTCTCTTCATGATTCTTTTCCTCATGAAGTTTAGTTAGATTTTCTTCTCTTTCAAAAGCTCCATGTTGTGTGCTTACTCTGTTGTAATATTTGTGTGTCACTGTCAAAATGTACCTTATTTCCCTGTATTACCTGCTCCCTCAATGATGAGCATTCTGTGATATATAGCACATTTGGATATTAAGTGCTTGAAAAGTGTGTTTGTAGTTCTTAGTTTACAGACTAAGACTTGTGATGCCTCCACCAGACAGGTCACAGGTTTTGTGGCCCCCTGTCCCCTCTATTTCCTGAAATATTCTTATTTTCTGCTGTATATCAAAAAAGCAGAAGAGAACAGCAGATAAGAGGGATGGAGATGAAGGCAAGGTGTCTCATGTTTCATGCAGGATGGAGCTGGGGTGAGGCTGTGGTACCAACAACATTTAGACTTGAGAAGTAGAAACTGAGCTCTCCTTGGTCAATTTTTATATTCCTGAAGTATAACAGCTTTCAGGTCTTACACCCACAGGATCCTGATTTTCTTCTTGAGCCCTTGGTAGCTGAAATTTTTTTCCTTGCATAGCTCAAGGCTGGCATTGTAGAAACCTGCTACCAGGAAGCTGAGATTGTGAATGAGCTTTTAAATGTGACATAGAAATTACAACTTGATTGAAATCCGTCTCATCTATTGCTGCCTATTTCCTTTTAACAGAAAGGTTTTCTCATCTCTCTGTCAATTATATGGCAAAACCCACCTAAGTAGATGTGTATCTGTCACTCAGTGGGTTTTGTTCATTCTGGAACTAACGAGTTTGTGTCAGTGCAGTATTGCAAATGGGCAGGTTGAATGGGAGGGTGTTGTGAATAATGAAACCATCTTGGGATAGGGACAAAACTTTTAAGAGTATTGCTGTAAAAAGAATATGGGGACATTGCAGATGGATAGAGTCAATTTTACAAGTTTACTTTTACTTCTTGTTAAGCAGTTAGACTTCCTGTATTCCTTAAAATCTGTGTTATTTCTATTCCTTTTCCTTGACTGGCTGAACCGAGTCAGACAATTTCTCAACTTACAGCAGTTGCCACTAAATTTTCTTTTGATTACTAAGCCTGCTGTCATCTCTGCCTTGAGAGGCTTCGTAGACGAGTGCCTCCATCGTGTGGGGAAAATGCAAACTGCATGATCTTTGCACACTTTAGAAGCGTCAGATTCACTGTAGCACGTACAACTCAAACACGATACACAAAATGCTGTCAGTTATACTTCGTGAAAATGACAGTTAAATTCCAAAAGCAATATTAAGAGGTTATTGTACCTAAATGAACACATGAAGGACCTTCTAAAATTTCACCTAAGGTTGTCAGATATAGCATTTTCTGAAATTTTTGGCAGCTTAATCAAACTCTGTTCAAGGATTTTCCTTCACTTAAATATTTAGATTAATTTGGTAATTTTTGAAGTACTTTTATTTTAATAATTTTTTCAATTCTGGTTTTGCTCTCTCCAAGGAGAGTTAGTCAATTCACGTCACAGGTCTCAGATGGAGAGGGTGTTCCCTGTACATTTGACTTCTGTACAGTTCAAAAATACATGCTTTGATTTTTAAATATATACTTAATTGAGTTTAAATTTTAAGCAGTGAATATTGAACAGCACCTTGAACTCTGCAGGGGCATTTTCCATAGAGCTTTGTGTATCTTTTTTTGCGTGTGTGATTTCCTCTGTGAGGTAGGTGAGAAAAAGGAAGTAATTTTAAAGATACACGCAGAGAGAAGTTATGAGGAAGATATGGGCTGTGTAAGGCAAGATGTCTTTTGGTTTTAATCCTTTTGGATATGAATTGCAGTCAGGATGTGGTTTGGTTTCTTGGTGCTATTCTCAAGATAAGGTTTTAGTTTACTACGTCCTACTGATATATTAAAGATTTATTTCTTTAAAATTTCTCTAATGTGTGCTTATAAGCTGAAAATTTGAAATGTCTTTGTGAACATGGACACTTCTGATTCTAGATTTTATTAATATTTCATAACTACTTGTATTTGCTTGTTATAGTTATAATGACAAGATTAATGAATTAGGCTTTGAGTATAGCTGCCTTGGGTGGCAGTGATTCCTTGCGTTCTATAGAATGCGTGTATCCAGTCTCTGAAATCCAGATTAAGACCCCAGACTTCTTTTCTGCCTTCCAAATTGTGATCTTCGGTCCTTTCTTACTTTTCTAATTTTTTTTTCTTCTGCTGCAACACATGTCACTTGTGCGCTGTTTTGCTGCAAAAACAAAGTAGATGCTTTTTTCTTTGTGTCACAGACATGTGGCTTAAGGGCTGTTTCAGTGTCCTGGAGCAGAAGATGCAGCTTCCACTTTGTTAGCCTGAGAGGTGGTGACACAGGTCTGAATGTGAGGACTGCTGCATTGTCTATCATTCTTGTTCTTGTAAGAGTGAATTCTATATGCCTTGAACAATATATGTGTTACAATTCTGATGATTAAGTTTTGTTACGAACCAGATCTCAGGTCTACCACTTATTTTCTTTACAGTCGCTGAATTTTGAGAAACATTCTGAAAATTTTTCGTGGACAGAGAATCGTGAAGCAAATCGCAGAAGACACAATTCTTCAGAGGGGTTTGATTCTAACATTGGAAGGCCAAATGGAGGTATAATGTATGGAACACTGTGAATATGTTAGCATCGTTTGTTTGTAGCACTAGCTAGAAAGGAAGTCTGATGATGATAGTTCATTTAGCTTAATTCTTTTTCTGCAGTAAAAGAGTGATAGTGGAGAGGCACATCTGGGAGAGAATGTGAGCCC
The DNA here is from genome assembly GCA_013400215.1 of Cisticola juncidis. Classification (NCBI taxonomy): domain Eukaryota; kingdom Metazoa; phylum Chordata; class Aves; order Passeriformes; family Cisticolidae; genus Cisticola; species Cisticola juncidis. The sequence goes on from VXBR01012335.1 coordinate 742,952, forward strand.
TAAGGATCGGTTAAAGTAATGTGATTCCAGGTGTATTTCTCTCTTGAGTAGTGTAAGTGTTAATACTCCAGCCAGCAGCATATAAATGAGCAGCCAGAAAAAGAGGTTGACTTGTAGCATTGGCTGGCTATCTTCTCTCTCTGTTACTGTTTTGTAAGATTCTCTCTCTGTTACTTTTTTGTAGGATTCTTGCCTGCTGTTCATGTGAATGAAAACTTGTTTCCTATGCTACTATATCCCAGTCTAGAGAGCTTGTGATTTACCTTGTTTAACAATTCTGCAGAATAAAATACTCTTTTTAAATAGTTTGTAATCATGTTCTTTAAAATTTAAAAATCTAAGGGCATTTTGGGCGAAAAGAGAAGAATGGCTGGCGTTCACAAGGCAGAAGTGGTCCAGAAAATATAAACCATCGTGGAGGGTACCATGGTGGAGGTTCCCGTACTCGCAGCAGCACCTTCCATTGTGGAAAAGGTCAGGGACTGCATGAAAACAGTGTACTTGATAATGACACCCGCAAAAAGGAAGACAAAGGAGTGCCCAACCAGTTTGAGGCTGAGGATTTTGTAAGTAAATTGTAATTACAATTAAAAAGGTTTCATTTTGTCTGCAAGTACCGTTTTGTCCATTACAAGTCACTTACTGAGATTTCACCAATTTCAGATTGTCATATAAAGAATTTTCTGTAGGTAAGGGAGTGTTAGTAGTTTGTCCATTAAACTGTTTCTCATTTCATGTCCATATTTTATAACTATATGTTTATTATTGTTACTTGTGTATTGAAGTGAAACTACAGTTGGATTCCCCTCTGCTGTGGTGTGTGTATATATTAAATTCTACAGAGTTATCTTATTGGAATCTGAAATAGTAACAAAATAATATTCATGCCTGTGGCTTTCTGAGATCTCATGCTTCAATCTACAATTAGCATGTAAGGGTAAGGGTGATCTTACTCTTTGAAGAAATATATATTGCTGTTTTTTGCTTTCTCTGGGCAGTTCATGTAATGATATTGGCTGTTGGCTGAGATATTTTGTTGGAGTAGAGAAACAAGAAGTGAACATTGACCTGTTTGGTTCATGGGGGAGGTGTTTAGTCTGTCAGCAGAGGTCATGCTGCTGGTGTACTGTGATTCTTTATTTCATTCATCCCACAATTCAAGAGTTACTTTTTTAAAAATGACAAAACTTTCTTTCAGCCATCTTTAAACCCTGAATATGAGAGGGAACCAAACCAGAATAAATCTCTAGCTGCAGGTGTGTGGGGTGAGTATTTTTGATGTTTTTAAATGCAAAAACGTAGCACATATCTGAAGTTGTTTTATTTGAAGCACAAGCCTCTTTTTATAATTATAAAGGTAAAGATGGAGAAGACCTCAATGTTACTACAATGTAGACATCTTTTTGTTAAAGGATAACACTTCCATATGAGTCTCAGTCTGTAGGTGCAGCCAAAAGTACTATTCTTTCCCAGAGCGTGTATACATATTTTTTTGTGAAGGTGTCAAGAAATCTTTATTTTCAAGAGGAAGTTCAATGAAGGTTGGTCACCTGAATTAGTGGTGTTGATTGCTAGCTGGAGGCTTTGTAAAATAATGCTTCTGACTGATTAGATGTGTTGGAAGAATTTGGAGAGAAACCTGGGAGAGCTGGAAGGGTAGGTTAGCTTGCAGAGATTTAAGGTCTCTTTCTGGAAGCAAATGTCTTATGCTGTTGATTGTATTTGTGTATTATTTGTATGACAAATACAATCCTGAGCATGGGCATTGAGCAGACCTGTAGTCAGGATTGTTTTCTCATCCTCACCTGGTTATGTCTGGCTATCACTTAACAATTCTAATGGGCCTTATGTAGTCAATTCTTTCCCCCTTAGGAGGTGGTGGCTTTAGAGGGCAGGTGTTTAATAAATGTACTCAAAACAAGAACATTTCTCTTTATTAAAAAAAAAAATCATGAAAGCTTTTATTTGTCTACTTAAACTAATGCTAGTACTGAGATTTTAAAGGTATTTTAATTTGCTGATCTTTTTCTCATACTTAACCAGTATTTTTTGCACATTAAAGTAACATTAGATATAGGCCAACCCCTCAATATAAATATCTAATTACTGTAAGCCTTTTCAGCATCATAAATATTTGGACAGCTTTCTGGTTTTGTATTGTTAGCAGCTTTCATGTGATAAATCTGACTTTTAATAAAAGAGTCTTGTTTTGTAATTGAAAAGCTGTCATTAAGGGTGCTGGAAGCTGACATAAAGGCTTCCCTTTAGAAGGACATGATATTCAGGACAGAGGACTGCTACAATCCCCTCTAGTATCTTTTAAAAATGTAGGCATCTCTTACATTCCATTTTACTTTGTGTATATGTGATGGGAGCCTATGAGTATTCTGAAAAATCTTGTCATGAGGTTTAATGAGAATGAAGCTTACAATTATGATAACTATTTTGTAGTTATCTACCTGCTAAACAAAGCAAAAGTCATAAATGCTTTTAAGATAGGATTTGTTGTTTTGGTTTTTTTTTAATTTTTTTAACAGAGGATATAGTGACTATGTGAAGTAGAATTGCTTGCAGGGAGAGGACATAATCCTTGAAAAGGCTCTTAACTCAGTGTTGGAATTTATGTACAGGAAATACAATTTTTCACTTTTTGACAATTTTAGAACTTTTTTTAATAGATGTTCCTTAACACTGCTAAATGGCAGTTTCTCTAGCTTGACAGTTGGCTGTGTCTCCTAGTTTGTGCTTCAATGAACATGGAAAAAAAATCACCAAATTAAATATTTTTAAAGTTATGATTGTAGAAAATGGAATAGAACCTGTGTTTTTCCAGGTTTGCACAGTATGTTACTTGTGGAACTAATACTCATTTAAGTTCCTGTTTGCTCTGGATCATATGGCTGTACCTTATGAAATAAAAACTAGTGAGATTGTGTACACAGGCACATACACACACACACATATCTGTAACACATACACTCTTCTTTTTTTCTTCTAGAGTACCCTTTAAATCCTAAATCTAGATCTCAGAGAATGCTGGTCATTAAAAAAGGCAGTACGAAAGAGCTGCGGATATCTGGATTCCCAGTAGTGGGAAGTCTTCACTCACAGCCAGTAAGGAATGGCACTGGCACAAGTGTTTATAAAGGATTAGTCCCCAAACCTGTCACTCCACCTGCAAAGGTGAGTACTGGATACCAGTGTGACAAAAAACATGCTTAGGAGAATCATGCTGTAATTCTGAACGTGCTTCTTTAGTTCCTGAGAGTACTGTTCCTAGATTACCATGTATTCAACACTTGCAAAATGCAACACACCCCAAAAATCAATAGAAACAACTTTCATGCATTTTTATTTTTAAATTATAATTTTGTCTCTCTTGCTTCTTGTCTAACACTTCTGAGAAGTGCATCAACTGTACAAGTGAGAGTAAAAATGGTGGTTTTAACTTATGAAATAGCAGTCCCATTTGTATATATGATTTTAACAGAAAAAAATTAGGTACAGTGTGGAGAGGTATAGTCAGTATGATAATACTTTCAGAATTCTTCTCAGGTATAGGCAGAGATGACATTGTAACCTATTAGTGTCACTCTGGTCTCTTTCCAAATGCAGCTTTACTTGTGCATAATCACAGAATATTCTGAATTGGAAGCGACCGACAGGAATCATCAAGTTCAGCTCTTAAGTGAATCGTCCATACAGACTTCAAACCCATGATCCTGGCATTATTCGTGCCAGGCTCTAACCAACTGAGCTGTTCTCACTGGCTTCATCTCTATTTTTTTTGGTTCAGAAATTTTTCTGTGCTCTTGAGAGCATATTATGGATTAATTCTTTACTCGGTAACATTTTGAATCTAAAATAATACTTTCAGCGGTTGAAGTCCCATATTTCATTTTCAATACCTCAGATATGAGGATCTTAATTGTTTTGAAATTTTAGTCTTTATATGAACAGCATGAACAGTATTTATGAGCATATGAATTGCTCATAAACAGCCTCTTTTCCACAAGAAAACAGATGTTTGCACTACATTAAGGTTGCAGTTATGATTTGCTTTTGCTTAATCATTTTTCTGAAGATTCTTGAAAAGAATCCTTTTGTAGTTAATGACTCTTTACGTCTCTGTTTATATTTCTGTCTAGCCCACACAGTGGAAGAGCCAAGCAAAAGAAAATAAACTTGGGAATGTGTTTCCTCATGAATCTGCATATGGTGTTGGCAATTTCAGTCCTTTCAAATCAACTGTCAAGGCATTTGCTGTAGCACAAAATTCAGTTAAAGAGGTAAAGCAGTGGCCATAGTTAAATCTATAAAACACTTAATTTGTTTAAGTGAGGATGGTCAATAAATTTTATGCAGGATTTTATTAAATATGCTTTTTTGGAACTTAGTGTGCAAGAAAGATGGAAGTTGCAGTTAAAGTATGGCACAGTTTCCTTTGTAGGTTTGATTTGGAATAAAAACCCACATTAGGAAGAACAGCTTGATACATTTAGACTTCAAAACTGCTAAAGGTATTACATATTTCAGAAGGCCTACTGTTTGTTAGCAGTGCTCCATAAACCTTCATCTCTGGGTTTATATCTATACACTGTATATACCGAAATAGAGATCTTTCCTTTGCTTTTGACTGTGAATATATGCAAAACTTGAAACAACAGATAACTGTGTCTTTAATTAAACTTTTTCTAAATGAAAACGCTTCTAACATTCTTTCTTTTTCTGACTTCCTGTACTAGTGTAATCGATCAAATTCTTCATCCCTTGTTGACAAATCTGGTCAACCTCGTTTAACAAAATTGACAAGAATGCGGACTGATAAGAAGAGTGAATTTTTGAAAGCATTGAAAAGAGATAGAGTGAAAGAACATGAAGATGAGAATCATCATGGGCAAGAGAAGGTAATTTTGCTCATATTTACTGTAGATCCAGTAAGCTTCAGACAAACCATAAACTACTTTTTATTTTGCTGTAAACAGCTGCTAAGTAATGGTCTTGGATCCTTGAAGGAAGGAAAAGAATTACCTTTTGATGAATTTAAAAACACTCTCCCAAGTACTATTCTTCCTCCAGTGTACTTTGTAGAAGTGTTTCTTTTTGTTTTTCTGCAGTATCTGTTAGTGCATGTTCATGACATAGGTACTTATGTGTCTTTAGCAACAATAAAAAGGATAAATTAGGCTTAGTAAACTAACCTAATCATAGATGAATTTATATTGGAAAAGACCTTTGAGATCATCAAATCAAACCATTAGCTCAGTGCTGTCAAGTTTGCAAGTAAAGGATGTATTCAAATGTCACATCTACATGTCTTTTAAATAGCTCCAGGGATGATGACTTAGCCACTTTTCTGGGCAGCCCATTCCAGTGCTTGACTACCCTTCCTGTGAAGAAAGTCTTCTGGGTGTGTAACCTGGATCTTCCCTGACACAACTTGAGGCCATTTCTTGTGTCCTATCACAGTGTTGGCCAGCCCCCACCTGGCTGCAGCCTTCTTTGAGGGAGGTGTGGAGAGTGATAAGGTCTCCCTGAGCCTCCTTTAATCGGGGCTAAACACCCCCAGCTCCCTCAGCTGCTCCTCACAGCCCTGGTGCTGCAGACCCTTCCCCACTCCCCTGCCCTTCTCTGCACTCCCTGCAGCCCCTCAGTGCCTTTCCTGCACTGAGGGCCCAGCCCTGCACACAGCACTCGAGCTGTGGCCTCAGCAGTGCCCAGCACAGGGGACAATCCCTGCCCTGGCCCTGCTGGCCACACCACTGCTGATCCAGGCCAGGATGCCCTTGGCCTTCTTGGCCCCCTGGGCACAGCCTGCCTCATGTCCAGCTGCTGTCACAGCACCCCCAGGGCCTTTCCAGCCCCTCTGTCCCAGCCTGTGGCCCTGCCTGGGGCTGTTGTGACCCAAGGGCAGGACCTGGCCCTGGGCCTTGTTGAACCTCACCCCATTGGCCTCAGCCATGATCCAGCCTGTGCAGATCCCTCTGCAGAGCCCTCCTGCTCTCCAGCACATCAACACTCCCACCCAAACTGATTTTTGCCTGCAAATGGACTGAGAATGCCCTTGATCCAGGTCACTGATAAAGATATTAAACAGAAGTGCCCCCCCTACTGTTCCCAGGGAAATCCCAACCATGATTGGCTTCCAGGTGAGTGTAGCTCCACTCACCACCACCCTCTGGGCTCAGCCATCCAGGCTGCTTTTACCCAGTGAAGAGTGAACCTGTCCAAACCATGGGCTGTCAGCTTCTGCAGGAGAATTCTCTGGGAAACTATGTCAAAGAAAGGCTTTATTGAAGTACAAGCAGAAAGCATCCATAACTTTTCCTTCATCCACTAAGCAGGTCACCTGATCATAGAGGGAGATCAGGTTGGCCAAGCAGGACCTGTCTTTCCCAAACCTATGATGGCTGGGCCTGATCCCCTGGTTGTCCTGCGTGTGCTGTATGATGGCACTCACAGTGATCTGCCCAATGACCTTCCCTGGTACCATGGCCAGTCTGGCAGGCCTATAGTTCCCTGGAATCTCCTTCCAACCCTTTTTTGCAAATGGATTTCACATTTGCCAACCTCCAGTTGCCTGGCACCTCTCTGGTAATGGAGGACTGCTGGTCAATGATGGGAAGTGGCTCAGTGAACTGCCAGTGCCTTCTGCATTCTTGTGTGAATCCCACCTGGCCCCAACAGACTTGTGGAGGGCAGTGTTTCATACCATGGCTGCTAGTTAGCCTACAAAACAGAAAGTTGGTTCTGCTTCTCAAACCTTTCTAATTAGTGTTCAGGTAGCCAGAAGTTCTCTGTTCTTGGTCTAGTCATAGGACCAATAGCTCAATATATGCATAAACCACTGTTTTTTACTAATTGAGAACTTGAAGACCTATAATGGGTGTGTATAATATGCATCAGGTTTCTTTCAGTCTGCACTGACTTATGCAGTGCTTGGTTGTTACCAGAGAATATTTGTGTCAGACTCTGTTGGCCACCAACAAGTTATAACACATAGTCCAAGTGAAGATAAGTATTTTATTATTCAGAATGAGCTGATTGCAAGCCTATTTACTGTAAATTAGTGGTTTAAAATGGTTTTTAAAAAAAATCCCATAAATTACAAATCAGCCAGAGAAACAAGTGATTTTGAGGAAGAGATATTAGGCTTCTGAGATATTAAAGAGGAAACAGTGCCAACATACATTGCTCATGAAAGTGAGACTGACTTTTCTGACCCTGATCCTCTTTCAGGCAAAATGCAATTTGCTGTAATGGGACTGTATAACTTAGCTGTATGTGTGAGCTTCAAAAATTCTACATCTTTTCATGAGGTGTTCTGTGACTGAGTGCCCTGAGATGGATATTGGGGATAGCTTTGTTCATGTGTTCAGGAAATATACAAAGATTTTGATGTAAGATGAGAAAGATCTTAGGATCTAGAGATTCAGAATTATTAAAAAATGAGGCAAATTGTATTCAGCAGCTGAATCACATTTGGAAGAAGCTGTTTTTCCCTATGTATTAGAATTAATAAATTTTAAAATTTTCTTTTGTATTATGTGACTAATCTTCAGGCATATAATGTAACAGCTGAATTATGTTTACTAGGATACGAGTTCTTAACATTATCTTGCTGACTATTCTAAAAATTTCTGAAAGCAGACAACATGTGAATGAAAAGGAAATGATGATGATCTTGATCCTGAGCTCTGAAGTATGATTTCTTACAGGTGCAGAAGATTGCATGATTTCCTCCTGCTATGGGGTAATGCTGTTATATGCCCAGTTTAGGGATTTTGTTGTTGAAAAGGTGTTTACTAGATAATGATTGTACTCTTCTTTGTTTTTACAGTTGGTAAGACTTCTGAGGCTATTTGGCTCATTCATAAATAAGAATTACAGGTTGCTGAATGAGTAGAATAGAAAGAAATACCTCATGTTTATAGGCTAAAGACCTTTTAATCTTTGAGTGAACCTGAACAATCTACTTTCTGAATAAATTTTCTTCCTGGTTGGTAGTTCATGGCTAGTAAATTACAGTTGCTATTCACAACAGCCTGAGAAGTTGGGGTTGAGTATGTGTGTAAGGGAACTTGTCTGAATTTAAAGAGCAGTATGCAGTCTTTCTGAATTCATGGCAGGAAAATTGCTATTTGAGATATGAGTGTTGTGACCTGTCCCTTAGACGAAGTAAACTTGAGAATTCATATACTTTCAGACTTCTGCTGACACATACAGTTCTGGTATTTAATTAGGAACAAAAATTAACAGGCTGTTAAAAATTCAACAGCCTGTTATTTCTGTAAGTATGAAGGACAGCTGAAGTATGTTTGAATTTTAAAATGTGTGAAACTTTGCAGAAAAAAAATTGGGGAAAAGTATGTGAGTTGCTTTCTGCATTACTTAATCAGTAGCATATCTTAGGAATTCTGTTGTATGCTGGTATTGCAGATGCCAGAAGGGTGAAGAGAATTACCCATGAAGTACAGAGTCTCTCTGTTTAAACTTAATTTAAACTAAACAAAACCACTAAATTGCAGCACTTCTGGGTATTTACTTGGATGGAATTCACTTTTATGTTTTGTAATGTAAAATTATTTTTATATTTAGGATGATGAGTCCTTCAGCTTGCATAACAGCAACAGTCCTCATTGTGAGAGAGATATAAACCGAAACTTTGAAAATGAGATTCTGCAAGAGAATGGCAATGCTTCAATTACACCTCAGCAAATCATTCAGTCTTCAGCTTTCCCTCAGGCAAATGTTCTTTCAAGCTCACTTGAGGCAGAGCATAGGTATGTACTTTATGTAACATAGAGTGTTCCTTCATGGTAACTGAGCATGTTCATAAGTTCTTACTAGTTCAGAAGTCAGAATCTGAAAACTGAGAACACATAAAATGTTTCTCGAAATATGTCAGATTTATCTTTTATGTCAGATTTATCTTTAATGTACTAATTTAACATGAAATATACTTTGTTTCTTAGGCTCGCGTATTGACTTGCAACCAATTTTTAGTAAAGGAAGTTTATGTCTTAACAAGGAATATAGCAAATTACGTAGTGACTTCATCCCTCTGATTTTGGTCTAGGTGTCTGGGAGGAACGATGTGTGTAATTGCTTTTTGTATTAGTAATATTTTAAATGCTCCATCTTATATAAAGCTCCAGTGAGCTTTTTGTCATTATTAAAGTAGTTAATTATTTTTGTAGCTGACTTGTTCACACTGTTAGTGATATCACAGGACAGTCCACTTGAAGGTGAGAAAGTAATTTCACAAAAAGGATTGAAACAATTCTGTTATCCCAGTAAATAGTAACAGTAACAGTTGGTAGACATGAGAATGATGCTGCTGGAAAATCACAACCCAGTCTGGAAATCAGCTAGTCATAAGCTCTGTCAGATTCTAATAGTTTCTGGCAACTGCAGAATTGCAGTGATAGATTAGACAGATTTTTTTTTTGGTGGTAGTAGAGTCTGTACATTGGACTAGACAACTCTTCATTTTGTAGTGCCTGTAGAAGAAATTGCATTTCCTCTTACTCCTCATGAGTATGAAGAATACAAAGCACCCTGCTCTGTTCCTTTTTCCCCACCATTGGCTTTGGAAAGAGAAAGCCTTGGTCTAGTCTTGGAGTAGGAACATCCATAAGTGACACCAGGTGGGATGAGTTCTGTCACTGGAGTGTTGTGGTGGCTCCTCAGAAGGTGCAGATGGCAGGAAAGGTGAGGCAGTGGCACTGTATCTAATGGAGGGGGTGAAATATATGGAGCTTTCAGATAGTGATGGCATGGTTAAGGGCCTCTGGATAAGATTAAAGAGTAAACAAAAGAAGCAGATGTCATTGTTGGAGTCCATCATAGGCCACCCATCTAGGATGATGACAATGACTGTCCTTTAAGGGACTGAGGAACTAAGGAATACCTCTGAGTCAACTGCTGCTGTCCTAATGGGGAACTTCGTCTTGCCAGATATTAACTTGGTGAGCAGGTTTTGGGTTCAAACTGGGCAGAAACACCAGCTTAGTGTAGTGGTTTTGGTTCACCACTTTTTCGTTTCCTGCCTAACACACCAAATAATTTGGTGGGTTGAGCCCCCACTAGAATCACTTACTCTTTTTCTGCTGTGAGATAGGATTAGGACAAGAGCAAAGCAGGCTCAAACTAAAGAGTATGAAGAAAGCTTTTTTAACAAAATACAAGAAAAAATTTAATAAGGATTAAAATAAAATCTTCAGAACACTTTTCCTCCCCCCACAACTTTCTTTTCTTTCCCACTGACAAGATAGAGACAAAACCTGGGACTTAGGTCAATTTACAACTTCTAAAATAGTCTTTCATCAGTTCTCTTAGAGATGGAAATCTCTTTTGCTTTGTCATGGAGACTCCTCCACAAGCAAACAGTTCTCTCATGGCTTCAATTCTCATGAATAGTAGCCACCTAGGAATCTGCATTCTTGAAGTCCCTCCCTCTTATGCAGCCTTCTCACAGTTGCATTCATAGGCCACGTCAAACTCATGGGGTACTGTTTTAAGATGAGCTGTTTAAAAGCAAAGGTTCTCTTCATCTGTCTCTGAGATCATCCACATCTCTGGGAACAGAGGTCCTCTTTCCTGGGGACAGAGGGTCTTTCATGGCTCTTACATCTTTATCTGTTCGAGCTTCTTACGAGATCACAGCTACTTCAAAATTACTTGCTTCGACACGAATGCCTTTGCTCATGTCTGCAATTTGAGCACTCCATCTCCCCATAATGTTTCCATGAATTAAAGGGATATTTTAGTGTATTAAGTCCATCACAATGGCCTTACAAAAGAATTTCAGCCTAAGATTAAGGCATCTTCTCATTCTCCTCCCATCTGGAATTTGACTTGTCCTTCAATGACTGTGATGTCTTCACGTTGTTTCTCTACATATCTTCACTCTGTCCTTTTGTCTCACTTGAGAGAGAGTCCATGTCCTGCAAGTTTCATCTGTGCAGTGAAAGAGTTAGTGTCTCGTGCGGGGCCTGTAGATGGTCAAGATGGTCAGTGGTAGCCAAAGCAGGCACAAGGATGGATTCAGACCATGCTGGGAGCTGTGCCAGGATCTCAGGGCTCGGCCTGGCTGGTGCTGCAGCAGAGGCAGGGCCTGGTCTGGCCTGGCCCACGATAGAGGAGGAACCGGCCCGGCAGCAGGATGGGAACAGCTGCTGGAGGAGAACCAGCCTGGCAGTGGGATGGGAACAGCTCCTGGAGAATGAACCAGCCCGGCAGCAGGATGGGAACAGCTCCTGGAGGAGAACCAGCCTGGCAGTGGGATGGGAACAGCTCCTGGAGGGGAACCAGCCTGGACAGGGCCTGGGAGCTCCTCAGGAAGGGCCCAGCCCATGGTAGGGCCTGTCTGACCCAGCCTGGTCACACGGAGGGGTCCAGGCCAGCCCCTGGTCACCTGTTCTGAGGCTGGAGAAAGGGGATCTCTCCTGGGGTTTGTTTGATTTAATATGTTTGTTTTTTATATTTTAATATGTCTGTTCACAGAGGCGTGTTCAGCTTCCTAGTGGTTTAACAAGGTGTCAGTATTCAAAACTACTCACTGATCAGTTTTGTCTGGCACGGAGGAGATTCTTAGCAGCTCCTCTTAGAAAAAATTATTTCCATGGGTGGCTTCTTCTGTCCTCACTAAATGTCAATCAGTGCAAAACCAGCACACATGGACACGTGAAGGCTACAAAAATGCTGCTTGCCATTGTAAGCTGAAAGCCTGTGACTTTAAGAAACAGAGAATGTTCTTCATCCAGAGGATAGTTGGGCACTGGAACAGGATTCCCAGGGCAGTGATCATAACACCAAGCCTGACAAAGTTCAAGAGGTATTTGGGCAGCGTTCTCAGTCACAGGGTGTGATTCTTGGGATTGTGCAGGGCTAGGAGTTGGATGCCGCATTCCTTGTGGATCTCTTGCAACTCGGGATATTCTGGGAGTCTGTGAAATCTTTGGCCACTAGAGGCGCATGATTTTTTGACTGGAAGATGGGAGTCAAATCTAACTCAGTTTTTCAATTCAAATTACTTTAAATAGGATTTCTGAGCAAATATCTTCCTCTTGTGGTATCCCAGAAAGGCTGTGTGTCCACACTGCCCTAGCCCTTAGGCTGTGAGTTCAGCATGCATGTGCACAGGTGTTATGGTAACCTTTTTGTGGTAAATAGTACTTTGGGTCACCACCTTAGCTCCCAGGTTACTTTTGCATACCTAGTAACATTATAGGCACATTTGGTACAAAAGTACTTCTTTCCTGCTGGGGAAGTTTCCAACATGCAACAATCCTGTTGGTATCAAGTTTGCTAATCTAAAGTAATATTCTTTATGTTGTTCACACTTCTAACCATTCTAGAATGGTGTCCGTGTAAAGGGACAGTGATGCTGCTAACATTATAGAACATTGCTTTAAATTTAATTAACCATTACCCTAAATTTTACTTGTATTAACAGCAGCTCTGTAACGATTTACTTCACTGAATGCAGTGTTAATGTCTGAGCTTGCTTTCAGTAAAACTTTTAAACTCAACCATCATCAAAATTCCTTTGGCATTGTATTTTTCTGTATAATTTATTCTCTTAGTGTTTTGGATGACTTGTGTATATTTTGACTGTGTCCTGATGATTTGATTGTTCCTGCCTGTTATGCTTTCCAATTTGGTCCAAATGCAACAGGGGATACAATTTCCATTTCTGTTATTGTCCTGCTGACTTTTTATTAAGAATAGTGCTTTTCTCCTTCTACAATTCCAGGCTTTTGTTATGATTCTAAAAACAGTCATTGGTGTCTTTGGTTACCTGCAAATGTACACCTGCAGTGTACATCTACTGTACTGGGATGTAGAGTTCTTTGTGGGGAGGGTTGTGTTGAAGGGCATTTTTTTCTGATGTCTGCTTAAATGAAGTGCCTGGTATGTGGTGTCAACTGTGAGTTTGTCTTACATCCCTATTTTAATATATTCACTGTTTTAGATCTGAAGTGTCAGTTCTGGCAAACATTTTAGAAATGTCTTTATTATTTGTGAAAAAGCTTTAATCTGATTTAATGTTTAAGGTCAAAAGATACCTGGTTTGCCTGAAGAAGGCACTAATCCTTTTGGCAAAAACTTTGCAGTAAGCAAACTTAATAACTTAATTGTTAAATATCACTGTGACTTCACCCTCAGATAACCCCTGTTTTCATAGCATCTTCAAATGTAAAACCAGTTTCTTCCTGCTCAGATACTGCCATCCTTCTTTTGGAGCTAGCCAAAACATGCTGATTATTGCATCTTTGTGTATCTCAAGCTTAGTTATGAGAGGAGTCTTTCTTCTCCTCATTTCTTCCCGTTATCCCAAAATTCACTCCTAGCTGTTTGAGCTGAAATACCAGCATGTGCTGTTGGCTGAGACTCAGTTCTGAAGAACCTTTAAACAGCTCTTGACATTAGCATGTGGTATAAAAAAGAAATCACAGGAGGCTATTGCTTCCTGAACTGGTTTCCATTGAGGGACACAACCAATATTCCCTGTACTTTGCTCTGCTTTGTTATTCAGGAAAACCTGCAGAGTCCCTCAGTGTCTTTGTCTCTTCATATTGTTCTTAGGGGAGTATGGTTCTGCTTCACTAACAGTTATAAGTTATGTTAAGAAAATACATTCTTACTGTTCTATCTGACACAGACCACTTGCCTTAGAATGAAGGTAGAGTTTTCACCACAAATAGTGGTAGAATAGGTCATCTTTGAGGGACTTGAGAACTCAGCTTCTGTGCTTTACACACCTTTTACTATTTGAGATTTGAACTCACACTTATGTGAAAGTTTGTTTAAAAAATACAGGCTGATTAATCAATGCATTTATTATAGGTCTTAAGACATGTATGTAGGCAGAGCTTGAAATGTCTGAGTGTGTGTAGCAAATCCCTTAATGCTGTCTTTCTTAATTTAAAGGTTGTTAAAGGAGATGGGCTGGCAGGAAGACAGTGAAAATGATGAAACATGTGCTCCTCTAACTGAGGATGAGATGAGGGAGTTCCAAGTCATTAGTGAACAGGTAAGACTTAAGTTAATTTTCCATTATAAACCTGTAGTTGGTTACCCTAGATGCCTACCTTTGAGGAGGATATGCAGTAATTTTGATCATTAGGGACCTTGCTATTCCACCACCATTTCAATATTGTGCTTTTGGAAGTATATTTGCTTTAAGAAATAGGATACCAGTGCTGACTGTAGCTTAGGCCTATTCACAAAGTATCAAGGGAAGGGTAGGGCGTACTTCTGAGTATTGTTTCAGTAGTTTCAGTATTGTTGATGGTAGAATTGCATAGGCTTTTATGCTCCTCAGCTTAGCCTAAGGAAAGAGAGTCTTCTTTCAAGGTTTTTATGCAGTTTCCTTGCTACTCTGAGAGCTGCATTTTCTTTTTTGGGAGTTGAGAGACATTTAATTTACTAGTAACAAAGTATAAAAAGGCAATCTGGACTTGATTTTTCTTTTCTTTTTTTTTTTTTAAATTAGAAGTATTGCATAAACCTGGTGGAGTCAGTGAGAAAGAGTCAGGAAGGAGACTAGTGTATGGTGCTAAATCTGAACATTTGGTATTTCCATGTCTATGTGTGTCATAGCCACACACATACTGAGTAGAGCATTTGGAATATTAAACTTTCAAGTGCTTGTCTTAGTGCATACCTTCTGCATGATATTGAAAATGCAATAATTCATTTTTGCAGAATCAGCCATTTCCTTTCCTTTCAGTGTCTTTGACTTTCCAATTGCTGAGATGCCCATTCCTCTCTGCAGCATCTCTTCTGAGCCCCTTCCCCATTGTCCCTTGTCCTTCTTAGCACAGATGTTTGCAGCACTGTGGGAAATGGCATTGTAGGGGAAACCATTTGGGAGGAGGGACCTTTGGGGCAAGATGTGGGTGGGAACAGGGTGAACTCTCACTGACTGCAGGAGTCCAGCACAACTGGAGACACCGGGATGCAGCTGGCTGGCCAGAAGTGAAGGCTTGCAGGGGAGTTTTCCTTCTATGTGGTGTGAAAAGCTGTGGATGCAGTGTAGCCCAGTGGTGAAGATGCAAAGGGTGTGGAATTGAAACAGATTGTTGTGTTTGGCACTTTCTTTCTCTAAATAATGTCATATTTTCACATTTCAGTTACAAAAAAACGGCCTTCGGAAAAACGGCATTTTGAAAAATGGCCTCATTTGTAATTTTAAATTTAGCCCCTGGAAAAACAGCACTTTCAAACCTGCTCTGGAGAATGATGATTCTGAGACAAGCAGCAGTGATACATCAGATGATGATGATGTGTGAAGACTTCTGTAACACCTATAGAGGCCTGTTTGTTCTTGTGAAGATTTGGGGATATTTTGTCCAAAAACAAAAATTGTAATTTATTTGGTACCATGCCCACTACAGGAAGAATGATGGGACTTACCTCTGAAGGAAGCAAGGAATGTTTTGTTGGGTGTGTTGAAACTCACTGTAATTTCTCTGTAAATGAATGTTGTAGAATGAGGCCTTGGGTTGACCCAGATTGACTTCCATCATTGAAGCATTTCTGACTAGCAATGTGACAATGTTACAAATCAGACTTTCTCACTTAATAATAAAAGCAAAGAATTGTGTCATGTCTTGCAGAGCTTCTGTCTCAAAATGTCTAAGGAGAAGAAAGGGCAGCTTGACACAGTGTTTTGCTTGCCAAGTCATTTCTTTCTTACAGTGGAAATCAAGGAGTCCACTTTGTACACAAAAAGGGCAATGTAGCATGTTGGCTAAAATGAGCAAAGTGCACTAAAACTCTTTTCCTTAATTGGGCTGTTGAACTGTTCTATAAATGCTAAACTGCTCTTTAGCCATTTGTTGTGTTGTTATTAATAATGGCAAAAGACCCTGATGTTACAGTTCCAAATTCCTAGAATTAACTTCTAAAATTGAAAGCTTTAAGAGGTATAGGAAGACCCTTATTCTCACAGTGACTTGTGGGAAAATAAGCAGTTTGATTTTACTATTCAACATGCAGAAAAATCATTACAATGACTGGATTTGTCCACTACATGGGAAATAAACTGATTTACAGAGTATTGTCTCAGTGCATAGCATCATGGGTATTGTTTTTAAAACTGCTAAGTTTGTTTGCATTTATATTACGTGTACTCTGGCAGCAATGCAATTGTGCATTTCAGAACAAGGTAAAAATACTTTCATCACCAGATCTTGCTTTTATAGCAGCAGAAGTATATGTGTGCAACAACCACCTGTTTTGCTTATTCTGTGTCAGACCTTTTCTTTATGATCTCACATTTAAAACCCAATATTGTATTATTTATAGTTTTATTTAGTTTATTTTAGTTCTTTAAATATTTTCCACAGTTGTACAAGCTGTGTAGCATTAATTCATAAGCACAACTGCTCTCGGGGATGTCACATATTTATAATATAGGAGATATATATATATATATATATAGACACTTCCCCATTAAGATGTTTTTGAATTCTACTACTTCTTACAGTAAATTATTTGCAGGTTAGAACTTAAAAGCAAGAATATTTATAAAGTTGAGATTCTATCTGTATTTCTTTAGGAAAATACTTTTTTATAAGGTGGCATCAATTTTGGGCCAAAGTTGGTATATTTATCTTTTTTATTTATTGTTAATTTAAATACATATTTCTTTTCAAGAGGTCAGTTTTTGTATTAGAAGAGGCTTACAAATGTAGATGCAGTTAATTTTGGCATGGTGTATTGAAATACTCCATTTCTAATCTCAATTTAAGAGGATAAAAATGTTTCTTTTTTAAAAAGAAAACTGCCATTTCTGTAATGATATTTTTCCTACCTTCATGCCTTATACACCTTTTTCCTTTCGCTCTCCTGATTTTTTTTTTACTGACTTTGACACATGGGTGTAGCTTGTTGTTTTTGATTTTCACATACTATAACAGGATCTTCTGCCTATCCTAATTATGTGGTGATATGTGGATCCACTGTTTTAATATTAAGTGAAAATGGTTTTGCCTTGGCATTTCTCAAAGTGGGGTGTAGGCTTTCCTCCCTTCTTTATTTAGTTTAGTAATCAGTGTCGCCTCAGTAATTAAGTCTCTGAGAAGTTAATATAATTATAGAAGAGCTGTATTAAAGTTGTATAGACATTAGAAATTTACAAGTTGCAATTGGGAAAATTCTCTTTAGAGGAAGCAGAAGTACTAGTCACATTTGGTACTTCTTTTTTGCTAGTTTAGATCCTGAAACTGGTAATTGAAGCACTGATTATAAAGAGCTGTGGGCAAAGAAGGTAGCAGGAGCTGGGCAGTGGTTTTGCTTTGTACAGTGAGTACTTTTTGTACTTTTACAGCCTTTGCAACTTTTCTATGTGTGGTTTCTCCTCTTGTGTCTGCAGATACTTGTGGATTAATTTCTGGTCCTATACAGTGGTTGGTTCTGCCAGTTCAGAGACTCCTCAGAGGTCTGTGTGGCCCCTGGCTTAAACAGTTATCTACCTGCTCTGTTCTTTTTGCCCTTCACAGCATTTCCACTGAGGAACTGGATTCCCTGATGTTATATTTACTTATGACAAAGCTGAGTAGAGTATCTGTCATCTTCTGTGTCACCTTAAGAAAGTCTTAGTCACTTACTGTAGGAAGTCTCTTTAGGTTTTTATTTTCCTGGGAAATATCACTCAAAACAATCTTTGATTTTTGTAGTATATTTCCATAAAATGTATGAAAGCATTTTATTTGATGGTTCCCCTTTTTTTCAGTGCTTGATGATGTAGAAAAGAATGAAATCTGATTCTCTGGTATTTAACAATTCATCTTAATCCATTTTTGACTTTGTTCCTTTCCCAGGACAATTCAAGTAGTGCATTGGCCTTTTTGTTCTCTCATATGTGAACCATGATGCATTTCCAGAATAAGTCCTCTTTTGTTTTTCTGCTTGAGCAGGCATGTTCCTAAAGGACTGAGAAGTTGGTGACTAAGCTTGCCCATTTCCTTAGTGGCACTAGTAAGCTTTGGAGACAATTTGTTGTTGCTGGGCTGACAGAGCTTGACTTCAGTGGTTGTGATCACAGGTGGCTGCATGCAGACGTGATTTGAAGTCACTACCATTTCTCTTAGTCTTCCTGGCTTTATTGGGAGAGAATTATGTATTCCTGGTTCTCTGTTCCAACCTCTTCAAAAGCAAAGAGGAGTGATCAGTCACTCTCTTATTTTTCTGACCTGCTGTTGATGGAGAAAGTATTCTCTGCCTGCTGCTGGCATGGAGGGCGCCTGAGTTTATGGTGGGGAGCTGGGGATCCTTTACCTCATCCAGAATGACCAGAGGCCTCCTCACTGACTTGTAGAGGGCCTTTCTCTCTCTTGAGGAATAAGAGAAACTGGTTATCCTTGAAAAGAATGTTAAAACTGCAGTAAAGTTGTTCACTGATTCATGCTGGACCCAATCAAGAGTCTGAAGAAGGTTTTAATGGTCGTCCCAATCTTTGAGAAATGTTACCAAATGTGAAGGAAATTAATTTTTTTTCCCCTATGCAGTTGCCTGTGAGGGGAAAATCAAGGGGATCTGCTTGATTTGAAATGGGGACCTCAACTTCAGTGTTTCTTTTTAAAATAGTATCTTTTTCAGTAAATACATTTAAACTGCTGGCTGCTAGAAACTGGAAGGAGAGTTTAGTCAAGGATGCCTTTTTTTTTTTTTCCATTATCTGCTTGCTGCTAGGCAGCAGCTGAGGCAATTTGCTCAGCTGCAGGAAACTTTTGATCTTATTAAGGATTATTGCACCTGAACACCAAGGGTCCTTAGCTCATTAGGATAATAAATGTTTGACTAGCTGGTCATCTTTCCTCATTGTTGTTCTTGGTCATCAGTGAGTTTTCTACAAACTGAATGAGATTTTTGTAGCCTGGATCTCTGCAGCCTTCATTACAGGTACCTGGAAGTGCTTTTGCTAAACCAGCTGTGCCAGCGATCTGCAAAGCAGTCTGGCTCTGGATGGGGCACAGGGCAGTGACAAAAACTCTTTTGTCTTAGGAGGTTTACATTTCCTTTAAGACATGTATAAGCAAATTCTGAGGTCTGTCTCTTACTGGGTTGCCATCTGGGATAGATCTTCAGACTAAAGAAAAACTCGTTCCCTCAACAGTGGATCAGTTAGAGTTTACTGCTCTCTTACTGAGTTCAGTGTCCATCACAGTCTGCTTCCATTGCAGTCCCTTGTGCAGATCAGATCATCTAATGGATGTGGGAGGTCTCACAGGTCTCTTTCCTATAGCAGCATGCATTCCTTAAATTCCTGAAAAGCTGCCTGACAGTCAGGTTACTATGTAGACTTTATCCTTCCTGGATACTCTTAGTAGGCAGCTATTTATTGTACTGGCACTAGCATGATTTTTGAAGAGAAATGGCATTCCATGCCTGCAGGACAAGTGCTCATTTGGTTTTGTCTCCTATGCAGATGAAAGATACAGCTTTGAAGTGAAAGAGTGTTTTTGGTAACTGATGATTGCTGATGTCCAGGCAGGCATCTGCCTAACAGACTGATGGAGCTTGGGTCAATATGGGAGAACTTGATTTCCCCTTTGGAGATGTGGGGAGAGAACTCTTTCTGTGAGTACTAAGCAAGGCATTATTGAATTTCAGCTTGGGAAGCAAAGGGAAACAAACTCATTCTGCCAGGGAGTGTCAGATTTGAGAACTGTTGCAGGAAATTTCACATGCTTGAGAACTTGAACCAGCTGGTGGCCTGAGCTATTCCATTTTGCTGATTTACCAGACTGGTGGTGTGCTGTCCTGCGTTGTGATCTTGTAAGGCTATAGGTTCTGAAACAGAGCTGTGCATTAGGTACCAACACAGGGCTCTTGGCTGGCTCTGAACTCAGAGAGTGCCCAGTGCTGCCTTAGTGTTAGCACAGCTGGGTCAGGGAAGGTGGTGCAGCTTTTCCTCCAGTCAGCTGTTTGGTGTAGCCAGTACAGGAGATGATGTGCAGCTCTGATCCTGCTTACTCCAGCGTGGTGGCTTTAGTATTGTGGCTTCCTTATTCCTTGTGTGTGATAGCTTCAAGTCTGGGGCTCTGTGCTATTGTAATCCTTGTGTATTCCATCTCCTGTTGCTTTCTGCTGAAGACTGCTGAAGTGGAACCATTTATTAGCAAGACGAGGAACATCCTGTGTGGCTTAAGTGACTGCATCATGGATAGGGGAAAAACAGAGCTTTGAGTTGCTTAGCATACATGTGCACACACTGTGGCATAGATGTGTTCTGTTAGAATTTGAATGTAATACAAGGGGACATTGTAGAATTGTTAGCAGTAACTTATTTTTTGTGCTTGCCATTAGTGCTTGGTTGGTGTTACTGGTGCCTCTTGTCATGAATATCACATTTTTTTCCTGTCTTAAATTATAGCCAGGTTGAAGGGCCTCTTCCTCATTGACTGGGTTAATTTTTTATTTTCCTGCAACGTTGCTTTAGGTAACAATTAATGCTGTTTGAAAGGATAATGAAAATGAAAGCTGTCTGAAATGAGCTGATCAGTAAGAACTGACATACCCTATAAGCAGCCTGCTGAGTCAAGCCATTATTTATGCAAAGCTTCATTACCAAAAGCTGAGAAATACTTCTGTCTGCATTGGAAGGCTGTTTCAAAAAGAAGCTCAAGTATGAATGTAAATTACACAGAAATTTTACTAAATCTTCACATGAACATTTATTTTTCTTTGCTTTAGTTTCTTTTATTGTCCACCTCCAAAGTGGGCATGCACAAATAATCTTTGTACAGAATAAATGCATTTTCATAATTGAGATAAACGAATCAGTTATTCTGAAAATGCAATTTGTAAGTATGTTAATGTTCCAGATAATTTATAACTTAATATTATTTAATTTTTAGTCTTTCATTTTATAAACTGCTCAAAACCAAGCACATTGTTGTAGATTGAACTGATAGTACTGGCTGTGGTTATGGTTACCTTATGTTTCCACTGGAAGAATCTCTTCCTGGTCACTTACTGCTGAATATATTATGGGACCACTTTTCCCTGGCTGACCAAACAGCATGCAGGTGCAGGATGGCAGAGCCGAGCACATGTGTTGGAGGCAAGATACAATTGTGGAGAACTCAATGGCAGAAGAGGAGAAAAAATTCAGTGATAAGGGTAAATGGAAGCAAACAGTCTCATAATTTTGGAAAACTAAAGTCTGCAATAAGTTTGTAGTGATGCTGTAGCTGGAAAGTGAGTCTTCTGATGCCAGTGAAGTATTTCTCCCTGCCTGTTAGTGGCTGATTTTGTGTTAGATTACACTGAACACTTGTTGTATGCAATGATCCCAGATTATGCTGTTTCATTGTAAGAAGGTTAATGTCTTAACTGGTTTGTGTAGAAGTTTGATGTGGTCCTCTTATTTCTTGTTCCTTTTTTTTATTATTATTATTAATGTTGAGAGAACAAGCTGTTTGGAATGTGCCAGGTTTAGCAGTGAGAAAGCAAGATCCTGATTTTAGTGGATATTTGTGCAAATTCTTGCCTCAGCCTTGGTAATTTACTTGAAGAAAATGGACCATACTGCTGGCTAAGCAAAGGATACAAAGGTAAGTGAATGTTGAAGGACTTGGCACAGGAGTACCAGAGGAGGGGAATAGTTCTGTGTTCTGTGCATGGCATGGATGATTTGTTAGTTAAGTCCAAACCAAATAATGCATTAGGCAGATGTCCTGCCAGGTGAGTGGTATGTGCACGTGCAATTAAAAACAGTAACACATGCCTGCCAGGGCTTGAAGGTTGCATGTGCTTGTGCTTCCTGGCCTTCAGCAAGGTTCTCTATTTATAATCTTGACCTTGATTTTCTTTGAATACCTTTCCTCTGCCACTTAACAAATCACAGAAAATCACTAGGTTGGAAGAGATCTTCAAGATCATCCAAGTCCAAACCATGCCCTAACACTCAACTAGACCATGGCACTGAGTGCCACATCCAGTCTTTTTTAAACACATCCAGGTATGGTGAGTCCACCACCTCCTCAGGCAGACCATTCCAGTCTTTTATCACCCTTTCTGTAAAAATTTTTTTCCTAATATCCAATCTGTATTTCCCCTGGTGTAGCTTAAGACTTTGTCCTCTTGTTCTATCAGTTGCTGCCCAGAGAAAGAGACCATCTGACTACAACCACCTTTCAGGCAGTTGTAGAGTGATAAGGTCACCTCTGAGTCTCCTTTTCTCCAGGATAAACAACTCCAGCTCCCTCAGCTGTTCCTCACAGGGTTTGTGTTCCCAGCCCCTCACCAGCCTCGATGCCTCCTCTGGACACGCTCAAGTGCCTCAATGTCCTTCCTGAACTGAGGGGCCAGAGCTGGACACAGCACTCAGGTGTGGCCTCACCAGTGCTGAGTACAGGGACAGAATGACCTCCCTGCTCCTGCTGGACACACCATTCCTGATCCAGGTCAGGATGCCCTTGGCCTTCTTATCCCCCAGGGCACCCTGCTGGCTCATGTTCAGCTGCTGTCACAGCACCCCCAGGTCCCTTTCTGCTGGGCACAGTCCAGTCACACTGTCCCCAGCCTATAACACTGCAGGGGGTTTAGTGGCCAAAATATGGGACTCAGCACTTGGACTTACTAAGCATCATCCTGTTGGACTCTGCCCATCCATCCAACCATTCCAGGTCTCTCTGCAGAGCCCTCCTCCCTTCCAACAGATCAACACACGCTCCCAGCTCAGTGTCATCTGCAAATTTACTGATGAAAGACTCAGTACCCTCATCCATGTCATCAATGAAGATATTGAACAGAGCTGGCCCCAGCACAGATCCCTGAGGGACACCACTGGTGCCTGGCCCCAGCTGGATGCAGCACCCTTCACCTCCACTCTCTGCTCCTGCCATCCAGCCAGTTCCTGACCCAGCACAGAGAGCTCCTGTCCCAGCCGTGGGCTGCCAGCTTTTCCAGGAGTGTGCTGTGGGAGACAGTGCCAGAGGCCCTGCTGAAGTCCAAACAGACACATCCACAGCCTTCCCTGCATCCACCAGGGGGGTCAGCTGGTCCTAAAAGGAGACCAGGTTGGTCAAACACAACCTGCCCCTCCTAAAGCCCTGCTGGCTGGGTCTGATACCCTGGCCATCCTGTAAGTGCTGTGTGGTGGCACTCAGTATAAACTGCTCCATCACCTTACTGAGTACTGAGGTCAGGCTCACTGGCCTGTAATTACCAGGATCCTCCTTTCTACCCTTTTTGTGAATGGATGTCACATTGGCCAGCTTCCAGTCCTCTGGAACCTCCCCAGTGAGCCAGGACTGTTGGTAAATGATGGAGGGCAGCTTTGCAAGCTCCTCTGCCAGCTCCCTCATCACCCTGGGGTGGATCCCAACTAGGCCCATAGATTTATGAATATCCAAGCAGCTCAGCAGTTCTGACTGCCTCCTCCTGGATTACAGGGGCCCCATTCTGTTCCCTGACACCACCTACCAGCTCAGAAGGACACTTGTCCTGAGGACAAGCCATCCTCCCACTACAGACTGAGACCAAGAAGGTGTTAGGCACTTCTGCCTTCTCCTCTTCTGCAGTTATTAAGTTCCTTCCTGCATCCAATAGAGAACAAATGTTGGTCTTACCATTCCTTTTGCCATTAATATATGTGTAAAAACCTTTTTCATTATCCTTTACAAAAGTTGCCAATTTAAATTTAAACTGAGCTTTGGCCTCCTTAATTTTTTTCCTACATGCCCTGGCAACCCCCTAAATACTTCCTGAGAGATGTTGGGCACCAATTGCAGGAGCTTTTCCTTGATGGTAGAGTCCACAGCAAAGTATCTCTATAAGCAAAACAGCTGTGTAGGATGTGGTTTATTGTGAGGGCCTTGCTTGTAGCTGCTAGGCACAGCTAAAGCAGGCCAGGAGAGAGCAGGAAAAGAGGGGAAAAGAAGAGGAGGTTATGAATACTGTACAGTAAATATATTTCCAAGTTGAATAGTCTGTGTTGGACCAACCAATCTAATACAAGACACCAATGTCACGACATTTACATACAGCCAATAGAACTGTCCCATTACCTTTGGCAAGCAGAAGGATATTGTTTAATCAATGGAGATTGCCCTCAGCTAGGCACACTATTGCTCACTAGCTGATGGCTTGATACCCCACACCCCAAAGCCTGCCCTCATTTCCATCTCACTTGTTGGTCTCATACTACCAGAATCTAAACCATCATATTTACAAGGCCTCTCTACTTCATCCTTCCCGATACCTGACTCTCCTTCCAAAGATGATACATTCTCCTTTTATTTCTAAGTTCCTTCAAAACCTCATTGTCCATCCAGGCTGGACGTTTGCCTCGTTGACTCATCTTTGGGCACACAGGGACAGTCTGTTCCGGTGCCCTCAAGATCTCTGTTTTGAAGCACACTCACCTTTCCTGGACTCCTTTGTTTTAAGGGCTGCTTCCCAAAGAACTCTCTGAATAAGTCTCCTAAATAGGCAAAGTCTGCCCTCTGGAAGTCCAATGTCAGAGTCTTACTGATGTTCCTCCTGGTGTCACCAAACACTGAGAACTCTATAACTGCATGATCCCTGTGCCCCAAGCAGCCTCCAACCACCACACCTCCCACCAGCCCATCTCTATTGGCAAACAACAGGTCTAACATAGTCCCTCCCCTGGTGGGCTCACCCACCAGCTGTGACAAGAACTTGTCCTCCACACACTCTAAGAACCTCCTGCACTGGCTCTTTTCTGCTGTGTCAAGTTCCCAGCAGGTGTCTGCTAGGCTGAAGTCACCTACAAGAACAAGGGCTGGTGATCCTGAACCATTCACCAGCTGCCTACAGGATAAGTTGTCCAGCTCTTCTTCCTGGCTGGGTGGACAATGACAGACTCCCAGGAGGATGAGGATGTCAGCCTTGTTGGCCTTCCCCTGAATTCCCCCATGGACATTCAACTCCATCATCATTGGTTTCAGTTCCCATGGTACCAAACCCTCCCTACTATAAAGGGCCACCCCTCCAGCTCTTCTCCCCTCCCTGTCTCTCCTGAGGAGCTTGTAGCCACCCAGGGCAGTGCTCCAGCTGTGTGAGTGTCCCACCACGTTTCCCTGATGGTGACTGCATCACAGCTTGGCTGTGGTACCACGGCTCCAGCTCTTGTTTGTTACCCCTGCTGCCTGCATTGGTGTACATGCACCTCAGCTGGGCTGCTGATTTCACCCCTAACTCAGGCTTACCACCCTTGGGGCTGCTTCCAGACAGCCCAGCTGCAGCCCCTTCCCCTTCCAAACATAGTTTAAAGTACTCTCAAAGGTGGTCCTGATGCTAGTTCCCTGTCTGATGAGTGGGGAAATTAAGACTGAAGAAAGGATGAGAAAAAAGCTGGAGCTTGTGTATAATTGTTAAGGTATTTTTAGGAGCAGACACAGTTCTGTGGGGTCTGAGAATCAGAGGGCATCCTCCAAGTAAACCAGGGTGTAGGAGTGTGCCTATCTAAGAGATGCATCACTGCAAGAGTAGGGTAGGAGTGGGGAGAGAGGCCAGAGCTCTCTGAGGAGGGGGAACTGGTACCTGACTGAAATGGAGTAAAAAAAATATCCACAGTCAGGCCTAGGTCAACACTGGGCAGCTCCAATATCCGTTAAACCTTCATTTTTCTTCACCTTTTGGTTTGGGTTGTATTTTTGGGGTTTGTTTGTGTTTGGGTTTTTTTATTTGTGGGTAGTTTTTTCCTTTTTAATTTTTTTTCACTGGAATGTTATTTCCATGGTTTGCAGTTGAATTTTTGCCTGCTATTAAAAATTCTGAAAGGCATAAGTTGAATTTTGGAATTTTTTTCTGAATTTTTGGTAGATTTTGTGATGCAGAGACAGCTAACCAGTAACCAAAGAACCTGTCCAGAAGCTGCTGTTTGGACTGAGGGAGCAGGACATAGACAAGACACCTTCCTGCACTAGGACTCCTTGGGTTCTTTTCCCTATGCCCAAAGTCAGGTACCAGCTACAGGCAGGGCTGGCCTCAAGGAGGGAGAGTAGAGATAAGGGTGGAGCAGAATCTGCTCTAATGAGGAGTGTACACAGAGACAGGCAAGGGTGAAGAGGACTCTGGAGAGGCATAGCTGTCATGTCTGGGTGGTGGAAATTGCTGGGCAAAATGAAGGATGGTCAGCTTGGCTGTGCTGAGTAGAGGGGCTGCAGCTGTGGATCAGGAGCTGGGTCTGACCTGCCCGGTGGGCTGTGGAAACACACACGGGTAGAGATGTGAGGACAGTCAGTGACACCACAGGTCAGAAATGTGCCTTGGAGAAGAGCCCCTGCAAGGAGAAGGACCAACTATAAGAAATTCAACAAAGGAAGGTGCACCTGGGATAGGCAGCCCTGGATCTGCACAGACAGACTGGGCAATGAGAGGCTGCAGAGCAGGGCCATGGAAAGGGCCCTGGGCTCCTGGTCCATGGCAAGTTGAACAGGAGCCAGCAGTGGCCTGGCAGCCAGGAGGGCCAAGCGTGTCCTGGGGGCAGCAGGGACAGCATGGCCAGGCGGGCAAGGGAGGGGATTGTCCCCTCTGCTCTGAGCTGGGGCGGCCTCACTGCCAGGGCTGGGGACAGGTTTGGGTGCCACAGTGTAAATAAATATAACACTAAACTAAACTGTTAGAGAGCCCAAAGGAGAGCAACAATGATGGTGAAAGGCTGTGAGGAGAAGCCAGGTGAAGAGCACCTGAGGTCACTTGGTCTGCTCAGCCTGGAGGAGAGGAGGGGAGACCTCATTGCAGTTACCCATCAATCCCATCTTCCTTGGGAGGGGAAGAGGAGGGGCAAACATTGATCTCTGTGGTATCAGACAGGACTGAGGGAATGGCCTGAAGCTGTGTCAGCAAGGTTTAGGCTGGATATTAGGAAGAGGTTCTTCAGCCAGAGGGTGGCTGGACACTAGAACAGACTCCCCAGGGAAGTGGTCACAGTAGCAAACCTGACAGCTTTCAAGAAGTGTTTGGACAATGCTCTCAGGCACATGGTGTGACTCTTGGTGATGGTGCTCTGCAGGGCCAGGAGTTGGACTCGATTATACTTGTGGGTTCTTTTCAAGTCAGGTGTTTTCTGTGTTTCTGTGACTGATGGAAGGTGGGTGCTTACTCTTGCATAGGCAGACTGTATCTAGTGCAGGCATCCAATACCTACAAGTGGATGAGTGGATGTCTGAGCACTTTACAGGGTGTTCAAGCCCTGTCGAAGAGTAAACATAGAAGCATGTAGAGAAAATGTGGATGAAATTCACTGGCTGAGCAGTGAAGTTTTCTCAGTGGTACTTGGACGGGGGAGGCATGGAAGGTGAGCAAAGGAGCCTGGTACTGCCTGGTACTGGTTATTTTTTTTCAAAAAGATGATAAAACCCCTCTCTGCTATATGAGGTAGCTATCCTGGTGGAATTTACCAAATCAGGATGGAGAGATTTTATTAACTAATATGTAGCAAGCCTCAGCAAAGCTAAAATCTTTTTGATGACCTCTGAAAGGGTAGCAGTCTTGGCAGAGCTGCAGTGTGACAGAGGGCACAGTGTTGTTGGCTTTACTGGGAGGTGAGCTGAGGGACCTGGTGGTGGGGGAGGTGGGTGGTGAGTGGGTTGAGGATGCCCTGTGGACCCGGGAAAGGCATTTCATAGCAGTTCTAAGCTTAGGAGTGCCCAGCAGCAGCAGCGTTCTGGCTGCAGTTATCATGTGTCAATACACATCGAGTGTGAGGAAAAGTCCTGCTACTGTTGAAATTTCTTTCTGGAATTTCCAAACCAATACGATAACGTATATAAATCAGTGTTGCAGAGGGCACTAGCACCCCGTCACTCCCCTCTGCTTGTGTATTAATTACCTGTGTCTCTCGATTCGAGCAGAAGGGAGGTGTTTGCAGTGGTGTCTGCAGGCTCTAGAAACCAGGAGAGGGTGCTGGAGATCTTCTGCTCGCTCTGCTCCTGCTCTGCTCACAGCTCTCGTGGAACTACTACTGACACGGTTTTCTTTTTCTCAACTACAGCACCTAAGTATTCTAGGATTCTTTTAATTCTTTACCATGCCAGCAACTAAATGCAGAGCCAATTACACTGTTCATGGAACTGCTCTACTCTGATACAATACGTGCCTGTACTCGTAAAATGCATGAAATGGCATTGTAAGCTGGAGTTTGGCTAGACATGTTCTTAAGCAGAACAGCCTGCATGGATAGGTCTGTTATAAATCGAGGAGGGAAAGAACATTCTGACACATTTTTAGCTACACAAAATCTGTGCATACAAGAACACTATTTTAAAGAAAAGGTGGAAGTAAAATCAATTGCATTCTCTGCTCTCTGCTGTGATTCTCCCTGAAAGTAAATTCCCTGTTTGAGGTTTGCAGATTGCCTTATGTGCTCTGCGATCCTGTTTGAAAGTTTGCAGTTGGATTTAGGTAATGCTGATGTTTTTCAGTTGAAACTTGGCCTCTTTTGAGATGTGTGCTTGCCAATTCACAATAGGACAAGTATTTTTTTCTTTAAAAAACAGTTAAAATGGACAACAGAAAAAGGCTTGTTCTGATTCTGTTAATCCATGAAAGCTGACACTAGAGGACAGAAAAGATATAGTTGAAACATGCTCTGGTTTTTTGTATTTACAGCTAGATTGCTTCTCTTCAGAGCTGGGATGAGATGGCTTTCCATAGTCTGCAAATTGCAGCTCACTAGGGGTTTTCTTTTACAGTGGATTTTTATAAATTTTAATCTGTCTTGCCCTGAAGTTTTGATGCTCATGCATGCTTGTTGAAAATGAGCCATGAGTACTTATAACAGGTTTTTGTAGCTTTTGGACAAAAATCTTTGATTTTGAGGGGCTAACATTAGGCACCTTATTTGGAGATGTGATTGCCTCTTTCAGAGATGGAGAGCAAATCCCTTGCTGTTCACCAGTGGGAGTAACAGATGCAATGACTGAAAACAAGACTTCATGACTTGGTTTTACACTGCTAATTCGAAGAAAATTTCCTTTAGCTATTCATACCTAAGGGAGTTAAGAAAAATATGTATTCATGTGCCAGCCTGTCCCTGTGGATTTGAGGTGATATTGCCTCTCTTCCTTTAAGAGATGGGCAACACTCCTCCCTAGCTTCTTCTTTAATCACACTATTGGAGGAGGAGATGCTGCAGGTGTCTTTGTTCTTGTTTAAATGTCCTTCAGTTCCTCAGTCATGTTTGTTTGTAGTTGTGGGCACATTGTCCTGCTCTGTGGGGCTAGAGAGCTGCTTAAGCATTTTTGTAAATAAAATCAATGTCTGCAGGTATAATGGAGGTCAAGAATTTACACAGCACAAAGCTCTTTTATGACAGGGCTTTAGGGATTCATATAGGTCCAAGTGAAATAAGGGTGCCCACTCTTGTCTCTGTATCCTTGGGAAACAGTAGATATCAATCCAAGAACAGGAAAACAAATCCGTAGATCTTTTTTGTGTTACTTCTGTACTGGAGGAGTTAATCCCCCATGTGCCCACACAAGAGTTTTTGTTCTCTCTCTCATGCAAGCCTCCACTTTGCTCACCATTCAAATCAGGGCCTAGATTTTCACACCTTTGAAAAAAAACCCAAAAAACCAACCAAACCAAAGCACACTTGCAGAGGGTAATTTGAAAGAAGTCCTCTCCCCTTATCTTCTTCCAATTCTTGGATAGCTTTCTTTGCCCTGTAAGAGAACCTGGGCATTTCAGCTCTCCCTTCACTCAGCAGCAGTACCCCGAGTGCTCCAAGTGTGAGGATTTCTCCCGGTGATGCTGGAGGCAGAGCAGGTCTCACCTCTCCTGGGTGGGTAATGGCAGTGATGGTGCCCAGGCTGCTGCTCAGCTGCTGGCAGATGGCATTGCCACACTTGAGGCAGAGCTGCATGGCAGAGGGAATTCTGACAGCTCCAGACCCGTAAAATCCTCCTCATTGCCTCTAAGGCAGGCCCAA
Source organism: Cisticola juncidis (assembly GCA_013400215.1). Classification (NCBI taxonomy): domain Eukaryota; kingdom Metazoa; phylum Chordata; class Aves; order Passeriformes; family Cisticolidae; genus Cisticola; species Cisticola juncidis. The sequence goes on from VXBR01012335.1 coordinate 772,875, forward strand.
ATAGTGCCTTTTTATAGGAAAGGACATTTTGTAGTCCATCTTGCTCTGCTGGTAAAGACAGAACACGTGAAGCACACCAAAATACGAGGGATCTGGCTTCAGAGACAGCAGGTGCTTGAAGGAAGACTCTTGGATTTACAGTGGATGGAAAATGGAGCAAGGGGAAATACAAGGAGAGGTAACTAACCATCTCACAAATGTCACTGTATGATGTCATGTAAGTGTGCAGCAGGAGGTGGACATCAGCTCTCTGGAGGTGGGAGTTTTAAGTAGGAAATAGAATTTTCTTCAGCTGAAGTCTTGAGGTTTTCTTCTTGTTAAAATTTTCATGACCTTCTGTTGGAGATGGTGTTGCAAAAATATGAAATCTATTAAAAAATACATTGTGAGTTTTCTAATTTTTTTCTTATCCCACAGTAAACTCTTAAAACCAATGCATCTGAGTGGGTGTGTGTATTATACATAGAATTCTTTAGCTGTAAAAGGACTCTGAGAACAGGTATTTCAGTCCTTAGTTCCTTTTTGAACCATCTCATTTTTTGTGGAATGTTTCATTTTTTCTGTTAAAGGACATGCTGTTTAGTAGTTTAACACTGTTATTTTAGGCTCTAAGCCCCAGGTACCCAAAGATACCTAGATGGTTGTAGTGGGCAGACTTTGGCTTAAGGTGTCTGGTTTGACAAAACCTGAGAAAATTCAGAGGAGTGCCTGACTGCACAAAGTTCTGCTTTGTGTAAGCAAAATAAGTCCTTATCCTCTCTCCAGGTTCAGACCACCTCTTGAGAGTAATAATACAAGTTACTATCCATGTTTGTTACTGATTAAAATCCCGCTTCAATGAACCAAGCTATCCAAACTCTCTTCTAAGGCCTGAGTACTCACAGGTTCTTTTCAAGTGTGGTAGGTATGGGATGAACAAATCTAAATGAGGATCTGGAAGAGTAGATTTGGTCTAACTATGCTGTCTCCTTGCTGGTTCAGTCCCCTGCAAATGGCACCTGTGCAGTGCTAATACCTGCAGGCCTCTCCAAAAGCAGCTCTTCAGTGGCTGCTTCTTGTGTTGGCCACTCATTTTTCAGTATTCAGTATTTCAGTATTACTAAACCACACATTGGCTTTTAAGTATGTCAAGCAGTTCCCCTCAGAGAGGGAGGCTGATCTGTCCCTCTGCCTTGCCTTCCCCAGGTGTGAGGAGCACTACAGGGCACGAGGCTGGGGTCACTTCTGATGGTCTGGGGTCCACTGATGCCAGTGCACCCACCAAGCACAGGACAAATGGCTCCCCTCTTCAGGACTTTTCAGGAAAACCAGCTTTCTTTTTCCTGGAGTATGTGATTTATATTAATATTTGAGCAGTAAACTGACTTACTACGCAGGGAAATCAGAGGCAACCTTTCCAAAGGTTGTTTACCATATGTCTGAAAAATATGGTGTGCAATTGAGAAACAGAGAACTCTTCTCACACAGTGTTTGTACATGCAGATTAATATATTCTGGGGTTAAAGTGAACACTGGGTTCAATCAACTCATCATGTTTGTTTGTTGGTTTTATAGACCTTACAGCGTGCTTGGGTTTACATTTGGGAAACAAAAGCAGCAATCAGCAGCTCTAGGCTTTTGTGTATCAGATCTTTCCTAAATAGAATGCAAGGACACTTCTGTAGTAATTAGTTTTGTGTTGACATTATTTGTTATATTCTTTTTGAACCATCACATGAATAAAATAAAAGAGTAGGGGAAACCCAATTTCTTTTTAAGACCAGTATTTCTGTAACTTGTTACCTGCAGATCTTAAATCTTCATTTCCTTCTGTTTATTGAGAAATGCAAGAAATTTACTTCATGTCTTACTGATTTTGAGCATTTTCATATTGATTTTAACAACTTTCACTTTTCTTTGCAGATCTTTGTAGTATTCCTATACACAGGTTTTATAAACTGCAAAGTCCCCATGCATCAGAATAATATTCAATTTGCAGCCATGCAGGGACAGTTTGATTAAACTATATTTCTTTTCTACTGAAAATCAAGATTTTCTTGGATCTAAGGCAAGCTGGTGATGTCCATATAAGTATGCTGATTTGTATTTTATGAGTTTTAAAATCTTATTTTATTCTATTTCTACAATGCTCAACAAAAGCACTGGGTGGAGTTGGTCACATAATTTTTATGGGTGTCATATATAGCTGAGCAGGATTTACATAGCTTTCTTCAGTAAGAACTGACAACTTCAAATTTCAGAATCACAGGATGGTGGAGGCCTTCAGGGACTGCTGAAGGTCATCTTTGCCAACCTTTTTGCTCTCTGGAGCTGGCTGCTCAGGATCATGTGCATATGGCTTTTGAATATCTCCAAGGATGGGCAGTGGGTGAAAATTCCCCAAGATTGCTCTTGCCTGGGAGTGTAATGTGACCTAGGGCTTGCAGTTTCCACCTTCTGCTGGGGGCCACCTCCAGGGTGGTGGCCCTGGGCTCTGTGGTGCCACTGGGGCTGTGTCACTGTGGCTCAGGGGCAGCAAAGGGGCTGTGCATGGCCCCATGTGCAGCACCAGGCCACACCAGGGCACAACCTGTGTGACCTCTGCCAAAATGCTGTGTGCCCTGGCACTGAGTTCTGCTCCACAGGGCTGCCCAGGGGAGCTTCAGAGATGCCAGCCCACCCTGCTGCTCTGAGATTTTCCCTTTTATTGTTGCTGTAGGGACAGTCTGAAAGCCCCTGTGTTCCTCAAATACCTGCAGAAATCTGCAAAGCCACCCTGGAATTTGCAGTGTTTCAGTTCTGGCTGCTGCCCTTCCAGAGACACAGCAGTGCTGGGGAAGGGTTTGTTGCCAGTTTAGGGTTCTATGATTGTGGCCACCCTGCCAAGCCTTTCATGATTGCTGGATGCTAAATAACTGCTGGCAGTAGAGATTGTCTGTGTTCACTGCTATCAGTCCATCCTCTGTGTTTATTGCTGCCAACAAAAGCACACATAGCAAGGGAAGCAGGCTGAAAGCACAGGGAATAGGAAGGTAGAAGAATAGGCTTTTCTTTGTCTTTATACTGTATTTGTAGGAAAAGTTTTTGCAGGCCTGAATTATTACAGGTCAAACCTGCCATTTGACCACCTCAGAGGTGGTCCTTTTAGAGATGAAGCTGCTCCCAGAGTCAAGATATCCAACAGTTCTGTTTTGTCAGGAGTGTTGATCCTTAGGGAGGAGGAGAGGAGGAGAGGCAGGCCTTGGGATGAACTGTGCATCCCACGTCCAGCAGAGTGGTAACAGCTGCCAATGTCATAATTTTGAGAGCATGGAGAAAAAGCTGGGTGTCTCTTAGACTCCTCCAGATTCTTGAAAGTTTGACTGTGAACACAGGAATGTTTTTTGCCAAGACAAACAAGCAAGTGGACATTTAGGAAAACAGAACAAAACTTCTAGAGTTTGGGGGAAAAACTAATGCATGGCTGGGATCAGCAGCAGGTGAAAAGCTTGTGTGTTAAAATGAGTGAAAGACCTGATAATATCAAACACTCTTCAATGAGGACAGACCAGAGGTATTGTTCCCAGAAGCTTGCAACCATTTATTCAAGGCAGAATTCCTTGGAATTAATAACATGAAGAATTTTTATCTGTAAGGTGTGACACTTGCTTGAAAGCAGCACTAGTGTCTGACTTAAAGCAGTGAATATTATACAAATTGAAGAAGTATAGAAGTAACTGGGAGGACAAACATATTAGCTCTGCATTTCTGGTGCTCAAGAACATGAAGAGAATAAGCCATCCTTACATTCCTACAGCATTTCTTCCCATTTTTTCACAGAATGTTCCACAAAAATAGAGCCAGCTCCAGGGTATTCCAAGTGAGGCTATGGGCAGGTATTGGGAAACTGGAGGCAAAGTAACTGCTCAGGTGTGCAGGGGTGGGACCAGAGAAGGAGACTTTTTCCTTGCACCTGGGCTCCCTGCATGTAGGGCTTCCTCCTTCCTGTGGGTTTGTGCTGTTGTCAGCTGATGCTGGCCAACACTGCCAGGTAAATTGACCAGTGTACTCCTGTGTGTACTTATTATTCCTGTAGTTCCTGTTTCAGTGGCCTTTGTTTTGCTTAAGGAGTGAGGTAGTCTTAGCTGCCTCCCTTCTGGTTTCCAGGGTAAATCTGACCAACTGGCCTGTCATAATTCAATTGTACAGACCTGGCTTATAAAGCTTTTAAATTCTTTTTAAAGAGTAAAACCTTTTTCATGGTGGATGTAAAATTGTAACTAAATCTTTCTGTTTATTAGAATGTACTCATAAAATGGAGACATATTCACATTTTCCTGAGCAGTTGCACAGAGTTATTTTCCATATCACTATAAGATGGATGTATTTTATATGGCAGTGGAATGAAGGGGAAAACAGGCAGCAGGTTATTCCCACAGCCATGCTGGTGTCCTCCCTCCTGTTGTGCACTCTTTGGAAGCAGGTCAGACCTTCCTGAAACACTGTTTTTTGTGACTGTCTTTACAATCTGGACAGACTTGCAGACAGACAGAACTATCAACAGTAATTTGATCAGTGAGAAAAGGAGAGATCTGAGGTTTTAGGGGTTAAGGTATAGCAGAGGTGGAAAACAAGCAGGTGACAATTCTTCTAATAGACATGTACATGGTGCTGTAAGCACTGTGAAGGGGAAACAGTGCCTTGCTCTCTGTCTACTCCATTCCATCACAGTCAATCAGATGTGCATGAAAACTAATGAACCCTTTTTCAAACAAGTCCTTAATCAGGAGCTAGTGCTGTAATAATTACATCCTAGTTCCTCGAGGGCTTGTTGAAGTAGTTGCTGATTTAAGGACATCTTTGGCTTGAAAGTACGCATGTGAGGCAGTATTTGGAAAGCAATAAGTAGCTCTAATCTTCTCAGAGGCCATGTTTATTTGATTGTAATATAAATAATGCAGCTTTTTAAGGTCAGGCTCTGGGGAAGGTTGTTCCTCGTGTGTATTCTGGTAAAGGCAAGCTAAGATTAGTGTTTGAAGAGGGTACACCTTTGGAGGGTTTGCTATATTTAGGAGTTAGTGTCAAGTTCTAAATCAATAACTTATCTGGGAGCTCGTGTGTGTGGATTTCATGAAACGTGTTCCTGCAGAGAGGAGGGATGAGCACTCCTACATGTGTGGCTCTCACAGTGAGACCTCACCACGAGAAGATGTTACATAAGGCATGTGAAAGCTACAGCTCAGTGACTGGGGTGGAAGACAAGATTTCAGGCAGATGTCAAGCATGAAGAAATCATAGCTGATCAGAAATGGATGAGCTCCTCCTGTGCTGGGTGTTGTGTTCAATACCTGGATGCTGAAGTTCAGTGGCTGATCCTGAAGGCCGGGTGCTTTATAATAGAAGTGTAAGTGCTTTAGATTATTTGCCTATGGTAATTATTTTTCCAGCCAATGGCAGAGTTTCCCCCAGCCCCATTTAACAGAGGACATCAATGCTTAGGGTGATTTCTTGTTCCCTCACCTTGCAGGTCTGGAAGCACAGGTTTTGAAGGTCTGTGGGAGGTGGCACACTGCCAGTGCCCACCAGAAGGTACAGTTTGCAGGCAGATTGCACTGGATTTGCTATGAGACAATCAACTTCCTTTTGAAACACTGGGAGTAGTTTTCCATACCTTAAATTAAAGAAGCTCCATCTACGTCAAACTCTTGATTTCCAGGAAAGATGAAGATTGTTCAGCAGGATTATATCAACACCAGATTTTTTTTTAACCTAAACAGTATCTGACTAAATGCAAAAGCCCTAGCAGAAACTGCTGACCTTTTGCATGATTACAGACTCTGCCCTGCTGAAGAACGGTACATGAATCATCCTGCAGTGAAATATAAACAGGATGCTGCCCTTCCATTGCTGCTTTGTTTACCAACATGTGCTCATCAAACTGCAAGGGTATCAAATTGGGTGACAAGAGTTTGTAGCAACACAGGAATCAAAGGTCAGAGCTGTGGGAGTGGGCCTTACTCCCCTTCCCCACCCCTAACAGCGAGCATGGACCTAAGCAGTGGAGATCTCACCCTCTGCTACCAGATCTGAATAGTCCTGTTTGGGACTGGCTAGGGTAAAAGTTACTGGTGGTGTCTGAAGTGCATGGAGAACTTGATTTGAGACTCTCTTCCTTCCATTCAGGTTTCACCTGGAGCAACAAAACTCAGCCAAATCTCAGACTGAAATGAGAGTCGTTGCTGCTCTTCTCTCCTGCCAGGTTTCTTGCCCACATGAAAGTGAAGCAGCAAGATGCCTAAGTAAGACCTAAAAGTTCAAAAGAACATGAAACATAGTAGCCAAAATAACCTTGCTGGTTTGGTTCACATTGAGATTGGCTGTGTATTCCTATTTTGTTCTCTATGCTGTTTTTTTTCCTGCTTTTTTCCATATGAAATCTAGATTTGCCCTCTGTTTTCTGTAACAGCACTAGGAAAGAAACCTGATGCTGGACTGGAGCAAAAGAAGTAACTGTTAAGATGGTTCAAGAAGTCTGTGGTAAAATTAATGGAAGTAGATTGAACACACAAACTCTGATTCAGGAAAGCCTGTAGGTACAATGTCCACCGAAATTATCACCACAGTGCCATTCTTCTTGCACTCATGCTTCTGTTCCTGTCTGCTGGAGAGGCAGGATGCCTAGCTGGACCTAGTCCAAACACAAAATTTTTCATATGAGTAGATTTGGTGAGTTTTAAATTAATAAAATTGTCTTCAGTTTTTTTGTGCTTAGTTGATATCATGGTATTTTTGAAATCTATCATGTTTATGTCTAGCATTACTGGAATTTAGAAGGGGGCACTGTTTTTTATGCTCTGGGCATCCTGCAATGATATCAAGATCTGAAGTTCTTAAAATAGTTTTCTTGGTGTGAAAGCCAGCACGGATGGATAGCAAAATGCTAACACAGCATGAAGGCAAGTAAAGAGGGGAGAGACCAATGAGGCCCATGGAAGAAAATTATTTGGACATGCTTTAGGGAGTAGAGAATAAAAGGGTGCCAGGATATGTGAGTATATGTCAGTGTCTGTACAACTGTGTTCTCAGATTCAGCTGCAGTAGCTCCTGTCAGTGTCTGTGCCTTTTTCTCCTTTTACTTTACTGCTGTTTACTCCCTTTTGGACAGTCTTGTATTATATGACCTCTGTTTTCATAAGTCAAGATGATTGAAAGGAGTTTGAAATATGGTTGTAGTCCCAACCCACAGGACAACCAAAAAGCTCAAAGATTATTAATGATCNGGTAATTCTGGATATAGTGCCTTTAGGATGCTTACATTTGTTTCTTCCCCTGCTACTTTCCTCCTTCAGGCAAATTTAGCTGCAAAAGTTAGCTACTCTAATTTCTCAGTTAAACATAGCTTTGAAAGGAATAGTGGGTCCTGGGCACAGGATTCTGCAATAAGTCTGCAGCAGAGCATTAGGCCAGCTCATGCAAGACAAGGACACATGAAGATGAGTCCTCCCCTAGTCCTACCTGGCTGTGTGTCTGTTTATTTAGTTATGGGCTTCAGTTTGGTTGTCACAGCAGGTGCACTGAGAGCTCTCTGGTCCCAAAGATATCACAGGGTGGATGTAAGCTCAAAATCCTACTTGCAGAGTTGTCACTTGCTAGTCAATAGAAAACTTGGGAATAGAGGCCCAGAAATTGATCTTTCCTCCACAACATTTATTAGAACAATCAAATTTCCACAGGAAACTTCGTGTTATCTTTATTTAACTCTGTCATCCTTTCTGGGAAGGTGGGAGCAGGGGAACTCTGTATATTTGGGTTTTCTTATTTATGTGCATGAATTCTAGAAACCACATTGAATTATTTGTAAAATATTATCTGTGCTGAGACTGTCTGCAGGATCATAGGAATGAATCTGAAGACTTTGCACTCAAATCAGGTTTTTTTTTTCTTACATTATTTTTCAAAATTTCTCTGCTCAAGTGACCAGGTGCATGCTACAGACTCTTGCTAGCAAAAAAGGCTCTTGTCATTTGTGAGAAGGAAAATAACGTTCTGAAAAGGCTCTTCCTGTGAGCTAAAATGTTCAGTTTTAATAAGACTTGGACTACGAAGAGCTAAGGTCTCATATGCCTATCAAAGGATAATTTTGGATTTGAAAAATTTAATAATTTTTTTATGGGATGCTTCTCAAAGAGTGATCAGTGAGTCCTAATTATTGCAAAAGTGGAGCTAGGGAAGGGAAAAGACACCTTATGCAACTGCAAAGACAATTCCACTGAGGTTTGGAAAGGACCTTATTTCTGTTATGTTCATTTGAGAATTCATAGTGCAGTTTCTTTCCACATAGGTCCTTTGGTGCACCTCAATGTCTGTGTGTGCTCTGTGATTCCTGTTGTCTGTGGTCCAGGTGTTCTATACCAGAAAACAGGAAAACAGCACTGATTTAAGTAGCAGGTTAGAAAGGGCCTTAAGGTTTTGCAATCTGGTGCTGCTAATCATGCACAGACACCTTCAAAAATATATTTTCTATTTAGTTTTGCATTTTCATAATTTTTTCACAGAATGACAGTTTGCTGAGAGGCAGCATTCACTTTACCTATTGCTGTATGCCTCTGCTTTGTGGCAGTGTGGTTCTGAGGTTACCTATATTAAAAACTGCCCAGGAAAATGCTGGCTTTGTGCTGATCCCTCTGCCTGGGAACTTCTGCTGCTGGATGGTTCATCATCCTCCTGGATAAGCCAGACACTGCTGTTTGGAAGACAGCCCTTTATCTTTCATCCATTCACTGGCTGAAATTATCCCTGCTAGTGTGAGTTTATGCTACAAATGGGGGTGTAATTTCATGGCACTGTCAGAGCACATCTACCAGATCACTGTTCTCAGGGAAGGGTTTTACTTCTGGAGCATTTGCCTGCTGGCTATATGATCCTCCACGCTGCAGTGCCTCTTGAGTTGGCTCAGATGTCCTTGATCCCTTGGTAAGCTGATCCAGAGCACTGAATTGGGGGAAAAAATCCCAAAGCCTATTTGATTTTTTCTGAGAAAAGTGAAACTGTCTTCTGGCGAGTGTGAAATGTTTGCTTGACCCATCTCTTAAAATGTCTCTCTGGTTTTCAGACAATCTGTTTACATGTGGTTCCTGCTGAACTTTTTTCTTTTCTTCAGAAAAGAAGTTGTTGGTATGGCTCTGCAGCTGTTCCAAATGCTTTCATGTTAGCATGAACAGTCAGTGCAGCATCTCATAAATCACCAGTGTATCAAACCAGCTGAGCCAGAAGGAAGCATGCTAAGTGCACACAAACAGCGTGTTGTTTGGAACTTGTATGGTTGATAGAAATAAAATGGTCTTTTGTGGGCATCCTGTCCTGACAAAGCTCATCTCTTGTTTATTTTCTGCTGTTTTAAGCTAATGGACTCAAAGTCAGGCTTTTTAATATTATGCAATGAAATAGTCAAAATCAAACAAAGCAAAGACAGTTCAACTTTTTTTTATATGCTTCACTTTTCCAGAGCTCTTTGGCAATTTGTGGGATCAGGGTTATTAGGAAAACTATGTGGTGGGAAGGCAGAGGACAAAAGGACAGCATATAGTAATTTCTTACATGTAATAATTGTGTCCATAAAGAGCTCAGTAAGAGCTTATTCTCAGCCAGTGGGATGGATCAGGAGTACTTGATATTCATCCTTTGATTTTCCATACGTTCTGTGTCAGTTGCCTGGTGCAGTCTGTTGTCATGGGGTTCCAGGTGATGGATGGTGTGACCCTCTCTGGCCCTCCTCAACCCTCTCAGTGCCTGTGACTGATCCTTGTGCTGAGCTGAGCAGCACAGGGAGCAGATGGTGGAGGACATGCAGGGGTCAGTGCCAGTGGCAGCCTCTTTTCTGAACACAAGATCGAAGTCCTGCTCATCTGGAGGGTGGCCCTTCAAGAGCAGAACTCTGGTCCTCAGCCCTCAGGCTTTGTAGTGAAAATGAAGTATTGCAAATGTTGTTTTCTAAAAGATTACCTTGATTTGCAAATGCCACTTGCACTCATCTCTTGTTTTGCCCTGGTTCTGATACATACTGGGCTCAAGGTAGAGTGTTAATCTTGATTTAAAGCGTGCACCCCCTGGGTCTCTATACTTAAAGGATTTTTTTCTTGTAATGCAGTATTCATGCTGATTTAGCTTTTTCATCCTAATATACCATATCTGAGCCCTTAATTCACAATAACTTCTGTCACTGTTAGATGTCCTTTAGGTCACACCTCTACTCTGGAAAATGTTTTGAAGCCTAATTTCTGAGTTTCAGATTCTTGGCAGATATATCAGGGTCTCAGAATTTCTTTGCACACTTTGCACACACAGTTTTGCAATTGCTAACTGAGTTCATGGAGAAAAGTATGTATTTTCTATTTTTGAGATGATGAACTGTCTGGTTTACATGTGCTTCCAATATCTTTCTAAGCTGGGAAAAAAGGTGTGTGAATGAGCAAATTCTGTAGATGTTTACCATAGCCTGTGTAGTTATCAGCACACAGCCCTTTAATTAAATCAGATAACAACAATTGCCCATTTTTCTAACCTATCACCCCCAAGGACACTTTTTAATGAACATAATAGCAAGATTTGAAGATGCTGGAGCAGCCTTGTCCTAGCTAGCAGCAGGTCACCAGTCTTGCTGTGTTGTATGTGCTGCTGTATTCCAGAGACAGCAAAGCTTCCTTCTAATCTAATCTCTAAATGAGAAGGAAATTTTTATCCTCCTCAGGTAAAACATAAATTAGTTTATATTCCTAAAAGCCATGAACTATTTATAAATAGAAGAGCTCACATCAGTTGCCATGACTTCCTGGATACCCAAGCTTGCTCTTGAGATGGCACAATGAGTTCTCATCCATAGAAGGAGAGAGTGAGTTGGACCTTGGTCTGTTTTAATGAGATTTTGCTGAAACCAAAACAGCAAAACATGAGAGAGGGAGGGAACATGAGAGACTAAAGGAGTGGGAGGAAGCACAGTAAACACAGGTAGAAAGAGAGGCAAAAAAAAAGGGAAAATGCCCTCTAAGAAGGGGTGTCATGTTCATGTTGCAGAAAGGCAGTTGTCTGGGTTTGGAAAGACAGGTGTCTGTCATGGGAAACTGGAGTTTCCTTTGGAATGGAGAATGTAAAAACCCCCTCCCTCCAAATTATTACAATTTTGCAATTAGGAGCTTTCAGGCAAAAATATGGGAACAGGAATGACAGTGCTTTACTAGGAATATTTTTTAAAAATGCAAATGCAGTAGGAAAAATAAATTCAAACGAGCAAACAAACAAAAGTCCTAGAAAACCCTGACAGAGTCAGATACCACCTGACACCCTGTTGTCAAGGTGTTGGAAGCAGTCCAAATAAGTCCTCCTGGAGTGACAAATGTTGTTCTGTGAAGTAGAGATGATCCTGTAGAAAAAAAGGGTCCAGTGCTGGCGAGATGGGTCCCATCTTCCTCCAAGAATTCAGTGGAAAACCAGCTGATCTGGGGTCCCTGTGTCCCCATTTCATCTGGGTAGGGAATGGTTGGCTCCTCTCCACTGGGTGATGCATCTCACAATGGGATGATGTAATGTGTCATGTCATTGGCGAGTCTTAATGGCCCATTAACAGAAGATATCCCCCAGAGGGTGGACAAAGTTGGTGAAAGAGATAAGAAACACTGCCCCAGTGTTTCTGCCTATTATCAGAAGGCATCCACCCTCTCCACCCCTAGAGTTACAAGAGATAAAGAACAACAACTCCCAAACAGTTTCAACAGATGAAAATAGAATATACTTTTTTTGGTTACATTTTTCAACCCAAGACAGCCATCTTCTCCTTCAGCAGCAAAAATTTACATTCTTTATTAAGGCTGTTTAATCCTTTCTATTAGAAGACTTTTTATTTATTTTTAACTAAGTTTCTTATTGCTTTGACAGACTTTGACTGCATGGGCTGAAATAATGAGTATTGTGAGTCTGTCTCAGGTTGATTAGTGCACGTATTTTTGAAGGGGGTTGAGGGAGTGTGCACAAGGCTTTGCCCATGGCTACCTGAGTGTTACAGGCAGGTACTGCTGGATGGGAAGAGGTGAGAGTGGCTGGGTACAGCCCCACTTATCCAGGTTTCTGTTTTTCTATCCCAACCCCTGTCTCTGCAGACTTCCAGTGAGTGATGGTTAGCTTGGCTTGGGAAATAAAAATACTTTTGTGATGAGCAGAAAGAAGTGAAGCAGTGGCTGTGAAATGGTGTTAAAGGGAATGATATAACTGGGGCAAGAATATCTTGACTGTGGCAGAAAAGGGCAAGGTCATGCAGAAAGGTCCAGCAAATTCCTGTGGAGCCTGGGAGGGGGCAGTGGGGATGGGGAACACCACAAAAAAGCTCAATGTCAGAATAACAACATAATTATGTTGTCTGAGTGTGGTTTGAATAGTTGGCAGTAAATAAAATCATCCACAGAGAGAACCAGAAATACTGATTGAGCAAAAACATTTGTAGGGAAAGGTCTGGTTTGCAGCATCTTCCAATCAGATAGCTCTGGATAATAACTTCAAAAACTGCCCACAATTACCCCTTTTCTTTTTTCTTTTCATTTAGAGACAAAACTTATATTTGGATTTTTGTATTTGTTTTCTTTTTTTTTGAAGTGCAAATTAATGTTACCCTAAACATTTACTTTTTATGAAAGAATTAATGCACAAGAAGGGCAAAATTAGAACAAAATGTTCTCAAAATATTACAGCAAAACAAATAACAAAACAATAGTAATTTTCAGAACACCAGCTTTTACCCTGAAATCAAGCTGAGAACCAATTCCAGAGCAACAAACTTGTCTTGGCTAGGTAAAAACATTTGTGTCCCAAGGAGACTGTCAATGCAACTCTAATTCTGGTGTCCTCTGCCTTTCCCATGATGGGTTTTCACTCTTAGAAATATTTTCTGCTGCAGTATCTGGGAGGGCATGGTGCAGGTGGAGGCCAGGGGGCTGTAATTTTGGTTACACTGAAATTGTGGGGCTTGGCTGCCTTCAGCTTTTCACAGCAAAGGTCTGCTTATCTATTTTGTCTGTGAAAGACAGAAACAGAATGGAAATACAGAGTGGAGGTGGAAAACACTGTGTGTGAGCCTCTGGTCCAGGGCAGATGGCAGGTGATAAGGACTTGGCCCTGATGCTTGGCTAATGAGCTCCTCTGAAAAGGGCAGAAGGACCCATGAGAACCCCATGGAGCACTTGCAGCCTGAGCTGAACAGGCAGGAGAATACTTTCAGAGATGTCTTAGGACCTTGTTGTTGCCAAAGTTGCTTTGCCATAATAATTGGTAGCAAAGCAGTTTCGACTGAACAGAGGCAAATAAATGTGTGCAGCCCAGCATTCAGCTTGTATGGGGTATTTTAATAAAATGTTTTCCCAGGCTGCCAAACAATGCCCCTTTACTAATAACATATAAAGCAATAGGCCTGTGGCTTCTTTTATAAGCCTGTGTTTATGTTTGTTCCACTGAAAGGGGCTGGTTTTGACGTATTTAATTAGCGGTAAGAGCCCAGAAGAAAAACTTGCAGGTCTGAAGGATACTCCAGCTCTTCACAAGCAGCTACTAAATATCTGCTCTCAGAAACTTACCATGGTTGGTTTTGGTTCAGGCAATACTTCAGTATGTGTGTGCTTTCATCTGCTGGGCTGTGGTTCCAGAAAGCCTTGACCAGGCATGCAGCTGCTAAATCCCCAGATATATGGGGATTTAGTGCAATGTGGCATCAAGTGCAATGCTTAATTGTGATGCACTCTTTACTTGTCTGCAGTTTCATATCTCTAGGGCCAATGCTGTATAGCTACCTGTGTATAATATGCACAGTAACCATTGCATCTTGCTGATGTGTATTCACCCTTGTGTACAGCAGCTGCTTAACCTTGTAGAGCAACACTGAATTTCAAATGAGCACGTGAAAGGAAGGAAAGTAATAAAACTTCAGGAATGGTTCTAAGGCAGCATATGACAAATTCATGTCAAATACTTCAATCATTCTGCTCCTCTGGGAAGTAAATTTTTGTTAAGAAAGGGATTTTGTTTGCTTTGTGTTCTTTCTGTTAAATGGAACATTTCCTAAGTTAAAGATGCAATAAATCCAAACCATAAACAATCAACTCACAATGCAGTTTTTCAAGCTAAGAGAGCATCTCTGAGGAAAATCTGCTGAAATTCATATTTACCCAATCCATCTGGCAGTGCTGGCATGTCTTGTGGTGACTTTTATTGGACTTTGTTGTGAAATGTTTACTTTATTGTTTTTCTCCTTCTTTCCACACATTCCCTCCCAACTCCCACTCCTGTACCGTGACCTCACAACAAAGAGATTAACCAGTCTCTACCACAAGTGCTCTGGAACAAAAAGAAAGTACGTGTTTTGCTTTGTGAGGAGAGAAGGTTGGCAATGATGCCTGGCTCTGATTTTGCAAGTGCAGATGAATGAAGTTGTTCTCCTGGAATTCTGTATCTATGAAGTTAAAAAAGCTACTTGTGTGAATAAAATTAAACACTTACCTTGGTTTACAGAATTGAGGCTATGCTATCAGACCTTTGGGTGTTTGTTTGCTTTCAACAATTAATTACAAATGATGAAAAACTGCTTTTAATGTGCCCTTAGGCAAAACGTCACTAGGATTGGTAATCTATAAAAAGCATTTAGGTCACGGATAATTTCCAGACTGAAACTAATTCTCCAGCATTTGAATGACTCTGCCCCTGGTGTGCATTGTGGCAGTTCCACTGATTCCATTGTGTTGTCTTGTTTCCTTGTCTTGCTGCTGCTGAAAGAGACTTCCAGGTAGATCACAGGTGGCAGCAACGTGGGTGGAGCTCTACTGACGTGCTCCTTAGGTCACTGAGGTAACAGTGCATGGCAAAAGTATTTAACTTCCAATAATGGAACAATAAGCACCAGGAAAAATAACTTGTACTCAGTAGCCTTGCATGTAGCAGATACTCTATCATTCTGTTAAGTTGAAGGTTTCTCTCTCAGGAGTGCCAGACGAGACATTGGAAGATAAAAGGCTCTTTTTCCACTGGATTACAACAGAGGAGAGAAAATTCAGACTGCTTCCTGATTGTGTATAATAAGAATTGAGTGCTCTGGACTGTAAATCAGAGGAGATACCATCATAGCACCCAGCTCAGATGAGAGCTCAGCTACAGCAGTTTCCTTGATGCCTGCATTTTTTCCTTATCAGCCTGTAGCACAGTGGCATGAGCAGATGCACTGACACTGCTGAATAGTATCAGTTACATGTCTGTCCTGCCAACAAGAAAAAAAGAGACTGTACAACTGCCCTGCTATCTTCACCCTATTAAACACTCCTGTCACAGAGGGAAGAACTCTTCCTGTTTGGATTGTTTTATTTTTCATTTAAAAAAGTCTCTAAGTAAGGAACCAAGACTCAGAAGTGACTAAGGTTTTCCTGCACTGGCTAGCATTCATGTTAATGCAGGTGCTGCAGAGGTATATAATGCTGAGCCACAGGCTCCAGATCCCCATGCAATGAGCAGAAGGGCATGTGGGGGGATCCTTTCTGCCATTCTCTCCTCAGCTAAATCATGTGAGCTTCAGCAAGTACAGGGGCACAGTGAGGACAATAAAACAACTGATGTGTGCTGTGCTCTGTGAACAAAACAGCAATCAAGTCATTAGAAAAGGAGAAAGGTTTAAGACATTTCAATACTGGCCTTGAAGGAGACATTTTCCTGCCAGATGCATAGTGTGGTAGATGCCAAATAACCTGAAGGATGGGCATACCCAGAAATTTGTCATCTCTTCTCCAAGTATAGTGTTTGATTTAATGAGGCATTATCTCTCTCTGCAGACTTTGGTTAGCCAAATTGCTTCTTTTATGATTAATGGTGAAATGCCCTTCCTGGACAGCCAGCCCAAATGCCTTTTCTGAGTTGCTTGCCAGATGCAGTGTGTCTGTCCCTGCAGGGGACATCCCTGTCATTGTTTTGTGTACCTCTATCATTGTCTTCCTCAGCTCTTTCTTTTTCAGACTCAGGACTCTGAAACAATAAAATCCCAAACTTTTGCTTCGTAGTGGGCAACAATCCACACCTTTGAACATCTTTGTGTATCTTCTCTAAACCCTTCCCAATTCCATTCTGTGCTGTTGAAGATGAGAATAATGGAATCACACATAGTATTCAGTTTATGGATAAGCCCTGGATTTATACAGAGACATAATGGTCTTGATTTTGGTCTCTGCTACTTTTCCAAGAATTACTATTATTCAGTTTGTTATTTTGACTTCTACTGAGCACTAAATTGTATTTATGTAACTATTTAGCAGATCTCAAAATTTTGCTTGAGTGGTAACAGCTTGAAAAACATCATCATTACATTGCAAATTAGGATATTTTGTTTTTTTTTCCCTTAAGACTGACTTTATTATTATCTGTCCTGAATTTCTGTTGTATAATTACCTAGAGTTGTTCATTTTCATGAGGTTCTCTTGAAATTGTTGAAGATTGCCCTTTTCAACTACTCTGAAAAATAAATATTCAGCAATATCACCACACTGGTCTTTGCATATCATTTTAAATTTGTTCTATGCCACAAATCTCAGAGCAGAACCTTGGAAAATGCTTCCTGTCACCTGTCTAGACATCCTTGGTGGATGGCCTTGCTGATAGTTTTAGAAATGCAGAGAGATTATCTGGCAGTCACACACAGACCTCCACACAATTGCGTACCTGTCGAGACAACCCAGAGAGATTTGTAAAGGAAGGCATGCCTTTGTGAAACAGTGATGATGTTTTCCAAATCATCTCCTCTCTTCCCATGCTCAGTTAGTGTACACCTGCCCTCCTTGATTCCAGTTATTTTCATGCTGCACAAAACAGGAGGGCATCCTTAAGGCTGTGAGCTCAAGGAAATGCTGAGTTAGAAGGGTCAGTTCTGGTTACTCAGGCTGTGAGACCTCCTGCTCCTTGAAGTGTATCCTGCAGCTTTTCTCCTATTCCTCAGGTTTGTATTGGTCTAACCAGTGGAGTCCTTTATCCCAAGGTCATTAAGGAGACTGAAATAACACAGATGCCCTAAGACACAAGTGAGGGACAGTCCCTCCAGAGGGACAGTTCTTATAGCTCAGCTCACAGCTCTCCTGAAGCTGCCTGCACACCATAAGAGTTCTTGCAATAATCCCTCCTCCTACTGACCATGTAGTCTTCTGCAAGTTTTTAGCTGGTGTTTATAAAAGTTTGTTTCCTTTGCTTGCTTTTTACAAAGCTTTTAGTTTTCTTCCTACGGAAAAAGAATACTTTAGCCTGGCTTTGCCTTTGATACACTTGTATTTTGCAGTTTCTGTTTCACTCTGCCTTCCTTAGATGACTTTCCTAGTTTGCTCTAAAACCTTAAATGCCATCTAGTTTTGGCTAATATAGGTTGTTTTTCCTAGTTCATTCGGTCTCTCTCTTCTTTGAAGATGGATTTTTTCCCATTATCCAAGAAGTTTGTAGAAAATATTTGCTATCAAAGTCAGGATTTCACAGAGGAGAGCCTCCAAAATTTTTGAGATTCAGTTTGCTTCAGTCAGTCATTTCCTTCAATCAAGAATGCACAAAATCTTTCAGTTGTGCTTCCACTTTATTTGAGAAAATTTGAATTTTTATACCTTAGTCTTATCTTCTCTTTGCTGTCCGTATTAGTGTCTTCCTTAATCACTATTTTATTTCTTATTTCAACTTGTTTTAGGTCCTATCTATTCATCCTTGTAGTATTAGAGCTTTTCTGACTTATGTAGCTGAACAAAGCCAGTTTTTAATTGCTGTTAAAGTGTTGCACTCATCATAACCCTCAAAACTTCATCCATCCTTGCCATGCATATTTACTTTTAAAACATTGTTCCTCTTCAGTCTTTTCTCTTTCTTGACAGCTTCTTTGATTAACTATGAAATTATTGAGACATGACTCATCCCTTAGTACACGTGAGTGCATGTTTGGATGTGTGTTGATTCCTGCTAGTAAACTGCTTTAGTATGCATTAGCTTGGTCCAGTAATAATTTCTCAGAGTTCAGTATTTGTTCATGTTTCATGCTAATTTGTGGAAGTTCAGCCTTGAGTAATACACTTACTCAGCCTTTGGAGTATGTAAATATTTCCCTTCACTGTAACTCTGAGTTGCTCTGGAGGATGGTGAAATTACATGGAAAACACGTGGTTTGTCACTTCACTTCACTCTAAAAGGAATTAAACTTAGTTCATATATGACATGAACTAAACTTTATTCTATTTTTTTTTTCCATTTGAGTAGGATCACAGTTGCTGGAAATTCTCTGTGGTGTTGATTTAAAGAATTACAGAATCTCAGAATAGTTAGGGTTGGAATGGACCTCAGGAGATCATCCTGTCCAACCCCTGTGCCAAGGCAGGGTCACCCAGAGCAGGTGACACAGGAACACATCCAGGTGAGTGTTGAGTGTCTCCAGAGGGGGAGGCTGCACAGCCTCCCTGGGCAGCCTGCTCCAGTACCACCCTCAGTGTAAAGTCCTTCTTTGTGTTTTAGTTATGCACATTTCTCCTTGTCCTGTTTCTGGACACCACTAAAAAAAACCCCTGGCATCATCCACTTTGTACCTTCCTTTGAGATATTTATGTGAATTAATGAGACTCCCTCTCAGTCTTCTTATAAGAAAGATGCTCCAGACCCTTCATCATCTTTGTGATCCTTCTCTGGACTCTCTCCTATATTTCCTTGTCTTTCTTCAACTGGGGAGACCAGAACTGGGCACAACACTCCAGATGTGGCCTCACCAGGGCTGACAAAAAGGGGAAGGATCAGCTCCCTTGACCTGCTGGCCACACCCTTCCTGATGTAACCTGGATCCCACTGGGCCTCCAGGCCATGAGGATGCACTGCCAGCTCATGGTCAGCTTGTCACCCATCTTGGGAACTCAGCCAAAACTTCCAGCTCCTTCTCAGAAGAGCTGCTTTTTAGTGGGTCAGGCCCAGTCTGTGCTGGTACTTGGGGTTACTCCCCCCCAGGTGCAGGACCCTGCCCTTGCCCTTGTTGACCCCATTAGGGTTCTCTCTGTCCCCCAAGGTCCAGCTGAAAGGCAGCAGAGCCTTCAGGTGTATCAGCCACTCCCCCAGTCTGGATCATCAACCAACCTGCTGAGGATATCCCTTTGTCCAGGTCATTGATAAACAGTTTGAATAAAGCTGGACCCAATATTGATCCCTGGGGAGCACCACAGACTGCAGGTCTCCAGCTGGATTCCACTGCCTGATCCTGACCCTTGGGGCTCTGCTGTTCAGCCAATCCTTGATCCACCTCAGTGTCCATTCATATAACCCACACATCCTTATCTTACCTACTGTTGTAGGATTCAGTGTCAAAAACCTTGCTGAAGTCAAGGTAGACAGCATCCACTGCTCCTGTCATCCACCCATCCTGCCTGGCATCACAGAAGGCTGCCAGACTTGCCACAGAAAGAGTTTGCTGCTGCTGCTGCTGCTGCTGCTGCAGTAGAGAACACATCTCATCGTGAAGCTGCCTGGGGTTTCTGCTGTGAGTAACAAACAGAGAGGACATAAGCTTGGTGTGGGAGAGGTCCTTCTGCTGCTTGTATAGGATTCAGTCAGGCCCAGGGACTCTGCTGCTGCATTCTGGGGACGCAGGGCGCCGTGCAAAGCTTTAATTTTGAGCAGAACTTCTTTTCTGCAATGATTGGAGCCAGGGATTTGAGCCACTATAACCTGCCCTTATAGTGGTTCACAAGCAAAGCACTATTTTGGTGCCTGTAGCAAAAAGGCTTCATCACAGCCCTGGACAGGCATCATATTGTTGTGTGGTGAGATAAAGGCTGCCAAAGCCTCAGATAGGATTGTTACATTTCCTCTTATTCAAGATATATTCTTGTTCCTTTTATCCACAGTCTAGAAGATTGACTTAGCTAATTGCAGTGCTTTGTTTCAGAAAGAAAGTAAATTGGGATTTTTGTTGATGTAGGATGGGAGAGGGGGAGCAGGGGAACAATGTTGTGTACCTCCCCTGGCTGCATAACCTCCACCTGTCTCAGGTAGTACCTGGATCCTTCACCTGCAAGGAAAAAGCCCTATTTGACATTGGCAACATCCAGGCTCTGAGATCTCCCAAGGCCCACATTTGCAAGATTCTCAGGAATCGTGCACCCTTTCCACGTAGCTTTTTCAACATTTTAAAGGGTTTTTAAAAAATATTTTGCTTGTTCTCATTTTGTTCTAAATCATCATCTAGGATGCTTTTGCTAGAAATTTAGGAATTACAGCAAAATAACAGTTTTCTCTATGTGTGTATAAGTGAGCTTCTAGTCCTGACATTCTAGAAAGTGTTTTTACAGGATCGTGGTCTAGATAGGCTCATTATGAGCCCTGTATAAAATATACATCCTTCCAAATCTAGCATGTACATTGCATTTATTCCTGTTATGACAATGAGTCATTGTGACAGTCTAAGAGTTTTGGTTAATTGCTCTTCACTGCTAACTTGAAAAAAGGGACTGCTGGTTTCCCCATCAGATTGTACAACTTAGCCTCATGATGTGGAACGAGGTATGGATTGGACATCATTTGTCTCAGATTAATTTAAGGTACAAAGCAAAAATACTTGATGTAAGCAATACCCTAGCTGGCACAACGTTTAGGCATAAAAAGAGCAAGTAGAGAGCAGAACACATTGAAAAATGTCTGACAACTGGTATTAATTGGATAGATTCAGGAGATTACACAAAATTGAGCCAGTCTGAGAAATACTGCTTCAGTGGGGGATGTTAAGTTGTGCTCAAGGGTGGTCTGACTGAATGGCACACTAATAATTTTTGAACAAGAAAGTCTAATTCCTTCTACTGCTTTTGTCTAATAATGCGAGACCTATGCGCTCTCTTAGCACCAAGCTTGTAAGCAGGACTCTGTCCACACCTTACAGATCACAAACAGATCCCTAAAATTAAAGTTCACAGCCATCCCTGCTAAAGAAATGACAACCTCATTCCACAGTATTCTAATTCTAATTCTAATTTCTAAGATAATTCATGCTTTGCTAACAATTCCCAGTTTCTCCCTGGTCACCACCTCTGTCGTCCATAATCCATTCCAATGCCACTGACCTCAGTTATTATTACTTAGATGGTAGGACATAAATGTATTTCCTATCCCTAACAGTGCACTGACACAAACACTATGTAAAAAGAGATATTAAGAAATACCTGGGTTGCAAGATTAAATATTTACAATGTAAGGTACGCCAAACTGAGCAGTGTTCTGAGCAGCCTTATTTAGCATATGCAGTACAAAAATCATCATCTTTAATTATAAGACAACATATCCTGCTTTTGGCCCAGACACTCAGCCTTCTCTAATATGGAGAGCCCAGCTGCTCTGAATCCTCCCTGAAGATGAAGACCAGATGAGGCTGCTTTTTCTAGGATCAGCCTTATTTACACTGTTCTAGGGGCTGTCTAACAGGTCAGACATGCCCTGGTCAAGTCCCCCAACTTTCATCTGATGGGGCCTCTCCAATGGGCTGGTCCAAACCTTGCTTTTTCCATGTGAGGATCAGCAGGGTGGTCCACAGGTGACTGCCACCCCTGCCTGATGCCAGAGAGCCCAATTCCCCTGCCAGGGCAGGCAGTGCCTGTCCCAGCCTGGCTGAAGGCAGCGGAGAGGTCAGCTGCTCATGGGCAGCCAGAGTGTATCAGCAAGCCTCTGGTGTGTGAGCTGCTCCAGTCTGGACAGATTTTTATGTGAACTGCAAAGGCAATCTAAATAACTAAGGGTTATCCTCTCTTCTTTATCTCTGTCTCATAACTGGCTGTGATCCTAGGTGCCTTCTAAGACTGACTCACCAAGTTCTAGTGATTTCTTTTACCCTGATCTCTCTTCTCAAACAAAAATAGCTGGTTTTACTGAAAAATTCCAGAAAGGTTGTAACAGACACCCAGTATTGAGGACTTAAGTTGGAACAGTCTGTCTGGGAAAGCTGAAATGGGGAGCATAAGCATGCATTGTTTCCTGGAGGAGAGTTAGTAAGGTAATTAAACACATGCTGTGCTAGCAGTAATTTATGATGTCTTCTAGGGAGAGGAACAGCAGCTGATACTGGCATTTTGGGATTGCCATATAAACAGTGGTGATGCATTCTTTCCATTTACATAAGGATTTTTCTAACACCTCATTAATTTATTAAAACCAGAGAGCAAATCTTGAATAAAATAATGGCAACGATCCCAGAAAATTAACCACAGATGGCAAAGCCTGTTTAGTTAAAAACACACAAAAACCAGGGTACCATTTATTGTGACTGTTGCTGTCATCTCTGAATGTGCATGTTGTCTTATTAATGATTTTGGGGCATAGTGAGTGGTTATGTCTTCTTGCTATGATTAGTATTTATTTTCAGCAGCTGTTGAAAGTTGTTGTTTTTGTGATACTGAATAAATCATTTTAGATACAGGAAACATTAACCATCTGTTTTGGGATACATTAAGATCCCATTTAAAGATGACATTGAATATTCACATTTGCATTTAAAACTTTTAAAAGGAGAACTTATTTTTTAAACCGTGATGGCTTGTGTTAATGTTTTATGTTTTCTCCCCTTACAGAATCAAAAGTTTTTCTCTGCAAAAGAAAAGGGTTCTGTCACTTTGAAGTTATTCAAACTTTCAAGCTTCCCTAAATCATATGAATTACTCCAATCCCCGGAATGTGCAGTAATACACTTAGAAGGATTATGATGGGCAGGTGCAAAGGTTTTTTGAAGTATCCTTATAATCCTAATAATTTTAAAAACATGATGAAGCAGTTATAGAAATGCAATGCAAACTTTAACAGGGCAGATGTTGCCCTTTATTAGGGTGCAGGATAACCCTCAGGATTTCCTTCTCATCCAGGCTCGTTCTCCAGTGGATGAAGCCAGGGGGTGTCTCTCCATTCCTGCAGGTGTGGCACAGAGTCAAAGCTTCTGAAAGCCATTCTGTGCAGATTTTAGATATTTATACAGCATGTATGTCATGTGCACAGCATGCCTGAGTGTACTGGCACCACGTAAACCGGTGCCTGGCAGGGTTTAAGGATTCCAGGATGTGTGTTCCCTGTAATCCTAGAAGAAGCAAGTGGCAAGGGTCTCACAGAGATGAAGGCACAACAAGCAAGACCACGTGAAGGCAAAAATTTTAGTCATGCAGATTATCTGAACACTCCCTTTGCTGCCAGTACACAAAGCCGATTTGGTAAGTTAATTAGTTCCTCTTAAGATACATAGACTGTGTAGGCCTGTGGAGATTCACATCCTTTTTCACTGAGTGCAGAGGAAACCTTGTAAAGCTTGTCAAGATTGGACATTTTAGATGGCTGTAGGCAGAATGAATGCAACCCAGCACAGAGAATCTCCACACCTCTCACCCATGCAGGCTGATTACCTTGTCTTGTTTGTCCAGCTTGCTCTTTTTACATACTTTTAAGAAACAAACACTGATTTGAGCGGGCAGGGTACCTGTTTTCCTGTGCTTCCTATAGAGGAGATAAGTAGCTTCCATGTACAGTGCTCTCTATATACAACTTTTCTGTATTGCATCCTAGTGGGTCTCTCATAATACACAGAAAATAAGATCTGAAACACATTTTTTTTCTATTTGCATTAATATCCAAAGATGCTAATATACTCAGTGCTACACAGATGTGATTATCCATCTCTTCAGTATTTTCATCACAGCAAAGAGCAAAAGACATCTCAATTTGACTGATGATAATGAGGACTGTACCAAATTTTCTTCTTTTTGCTTTTGCTCAATAAGGTAGATGGTTTTCTAATAAATTGATTTCATAAACAATTTTGAGCTAGGGAGCTTTCAGCTGTTTCTTCTTTCAAGAAATCAGAATGATGGCTGATGTATTTGTACTGACTGCCAGGATCCATTCTTTGTAATCCATACTATGTGTCTTATAATTTGTGGGCAACACCACATCTTATGAAAGCAGACTAGCTGTACATGCTCACTTAGACCCTATAGTAGTTCATCTCTTGTGGGAAGCAAAAAGCCATGGTGCTTTGTTATTTTTGATTTAGATATAATTTAATCTGCAAAAAATGGAAGTAGTCTTCTTTGTACAAAAACTCTCACTTTGTAACTACAAATACTTTTTTAATAGTTTCTCCCTCTCAGGCTTTATCTGTATGGTAGCTTTGATTAAAGTTTCCATGTAAAAGTTCCCACTGTGTGAAGTGAATATGCAGTTTTCTCAGTAAAAACTAACAGAGGACCCCTTGTGAGCCCTGCCCTTCTGTGTGTGTGCTGCCCTGTGTGCATGAGGGTGATATCACTGCCTTTATCCTCTAATGTTCATCCCCAAAATCTCCTCCAGGGAATGGACTTGCTTTCTCAAACCAGCTAGGAGCAAATCTAAGACTCTGGTGACCTCAATAGAAATGGTGCTTGGTGGCATGTCCTCCAACACACAGATTACTCCAAGAACTGAAGACATGGCCTTCCCTTCTTTGGCATCTGGGGAATCTCTAGTGCCTCAATTCCAGCTGTGCATTGCAACTGCATATTTAAATTTACTCTTACTAATGCCTTATGGTGAAACTACCAATGAACATGGTTACAGATGGCTGGTAAGAAACGGAGGAAACCTGGGTAATTCCCTCAAGTAACAGGCCTTATTTCTCTGAAGAAATTGGGGCAACAAATTAGGGCCTAGCAGATCATGTCCTGCATGAGAGGAGAGAACTAAAACTGTAGGAATTATTTTCCTTTAAAATGCAAATAAAGTCTCCATTAAAGCAGAACATTTTCAAACTCAGAAGATTAAATAATTTCCTGTTGGGCAATTTAATTGCAAAATAATATTAAATCACAATGATTTACTGTGAATAAAGATGTTGGTGCCAAACTTCCATGAATAAATATTAGGGGGGAAAAATGTTGCTAATGCTTTCCTCACAACATATCCTGAAAAATGTAATTTGGAATTAAAGAACCCATGCTCTTCTGGTCAGGGA
Source organism: Cisticola juncidis (assembly GCA_013400215.1). Lineage (NCBI taxonomy): Eukaryota > Metazoa > Chordata > Aves > Passeriformes > Cisticolidae > Cisticola > Cisticola juncidis. Next base: position 797,851 of record VXBR01012335.1, read on the forward strand.
GATTGTGGTTTTAGTGAATGAAAAGTATAGGACTTAGAAGGCCTGTAGCTAGCATCCTTTAGCAAATAGATATTGGAAATTAGATAGCTGCAAGCTTGAAACATCAAAGATTTACCTAAATTAGAGTCACAGAATCACAGACTATTCTGCATTGAGAGACACCCACCAGGACCATCCAAGCTCCACTCTTAAATGAACAGCCCATACAGGGATTGAACCCATCACTTTGGCATATTTGCACCAGGCTTTAACCAACTGAGCTATAAATAAGACAATTTTTTGGCCACTGAATGCAGACATGAAGAAAACTGCATCATGGCACGGTGATCTAATCAGTACAGAAGGCCTCAGCCTGGAAATCAGTGTGCCCAGACACGCTGACTTTATAAACAAACTTAGCAGTCTCATGGTTATAGATTGGTCAATACTCTGTTCAGAAGTGATCTACAGAACCCTACTGTGTTTCTAGGATTTGCACATGCACGTCAGACATGGAAAATGGTTGTTAAAAACATGCCTTAGTATGAGAGCACATATCAGAGAAACCTGATAGCTCTTTTCATGTCTCTTCAGTCTTTGCTGGTCTTATTTTTCTTCTACTGTTGTATTTTAAATACCAGGTTTTCCATGAGATTTGTTTTAAGAAAAAGGATAACTTTGTAATGCTGTTATTTCTTTATTGAATTAAGTTGTTCCACCTGAACTTTTTCTTTAAATGCAAAAGGCCTTTGTTTTTGAAATGAGAGTTAATTACATGTAATTTTCTCTGTCTTGCACTTCTAACTTATAGTGCTGAGGAGAAAATGTCTCATTTAACAAAATGAAGATATGTATCATCATTACCTCCCACAGCTGAACATTATTTTTTAAGAAAAGCAAATGTTTTCCAGCTATAACAAGTTGCCAAAGGTTAAAAAAATGGTTTTGTCAATTTTTTGCTTGTTTGCTTTTCTTTTTAATTAATGAGATGACCTTTAAGTGGTGTCTTTTCAGTGGCTCCCATTGCCTTGTAAGAATGGTCTCCAGCTATGTCAGCTCCTACTATACCACTATGCCTGAATTTCCAAGTGTGGTACCAACAGTAAGGCTACCTAGAAAATGCATCCTGCAAAGGCTGCCCAGAATGCCCAAGATTTTCAGAATCTGTTAAATGATTGATTTATCAAGTTCAAATTTGCACAAGTGTTTCTGGCAATTAGGAGCCCTTAAAGGGATCTTCCTGTATTTAGAGGCTCCAGGTTATGACAAAGCAGTAGAGACCACTCTGTAATTGCTCTGTGTTTTAAGCATTTATCACTAATATTGTTCCAAAGAGGGTAGTAAAAAAGGTTGTTACTTTGACCTAATGCTCATGCCAGCATTTGGTGCATTTTTTTTTCTGCAAAGAGGTTACTTATTTCTGACAAAAATCGTAGCAGTAATCAGAGAAAACCCTTTATCTTTGTATTGTATTTTTTTAACTGCAGCCATAATTGCATTAAAATCTGATCTGGCTTATAGTACATCTTTTTGGAAAAAATAGAGCCTTCTCTCTATATAGAATAGAGCCTTCCTAGAAAATAGGAACACAATCCCAAAAATTGAAACAGAAAGATGAATTTTGTTACTAAAAAAAAAAAAAAAAAAAAATTTTTCACTAGGCCTGCCTAAATTTAGGATTGAGTGAAGTTTTAATTTCTCATTTTGTTTCTCTCATCCTTTTAATGAAGAAATATGAATGACAGCAGCTTGCAAAAGCCTCCTGTTGAAGTGTTTGTCTCCAGAAAACTAAATGGAGGGTAATCTGGTCTGGATTGTTATGGTAGCACTTGGAATCAGGCATTCCACTTTTGAACCAGCCCTGTCAGGGGGAGGTCCTTCCTGTGGGTGGGAGGCAAGGGACAGAAAGGTTGACTGGAAGAGGAGGTGGCACTAGGGAATCAGCTCAACATTAAAGTGGGGTGCATAGGAGGGCTGCAGGATGTCTGTGTGTGCAATGAGGAGTGGAGAGAAGGAGTAGGAAGGTGCTGAGGGTACCCAGGGAGCTGAAATGAGAAACTCGACAAGATAAAAGGGTCTCTTGGGTTGAAAAATGTAACCAAAAAAAGTGTATTCTATTTTCATCTGTTGAAGCCGGTTGGTAGATATTGTTCTTTATCTCTTGTAACTCTAGGTGGGAAGAGGGTGGATCCCTTCTGTTAATGGTACACCTGATAACACCAGATATGGCAGAGCCTTCTTATCTCTTCCTCCACCCATCCTCCTCTGAGGGACATCACCTGTGAATGGGCCATTTAAGGCTTCTCACATGACTGATAACATCACCTCATCCCATTGGGAGATGCTCCACCCAGGGGGAGGAGCCAAAGCCTTTCCACCAGGATAAAACCTGCAATCCCAAACACCAGAATTGCCTGTTTACACTGGATTCCCAGAGGATGACTGGACCCTTTCTTGAGGATCATCTCTACTTCCGCAGAGCCACAACTGTTGCTCTGGGAGGACTTCAGGCTGCTTCCAACATCCTGATCAACAGGGTGTCAGCTTTGCATTCTGACTCTGTCAGTGGTCCTTTCTACTATTATGTTTATCTTATTTTATTTTTTACCTTTCTGGTTGTTTGTTCTCTTTCTATTAAATTGTATCTCTGACTTGGAGTCTCACTGGTTTTGCTTTCAAACCAGTACAGAGTGGTAAGATGGTTACATAAACCAGAAATGGAAAGACCTTCCTGGGGAGAGAGTGGAGGGTTGGGACCACAGGGACACTGTACTGTAATGGCACAGAGACTTTTGGCAGTAAGAGTTATAACTGTGAAAAGCCCTGTAGGGAGAGATAAGGGCTTCCCTGCTTGCCACCAAGGTTGTCTGCAGAGGAGTCTCTCAGCCTCAAGCACAAGGAAAGCACAGGGAAATGACAAAGCCTACAGTCTGGCTGTGGCCATAAAACAGTTGAGATTCTGGATCTGACCTTCAGGACGGGGTTTTTGTACTCCAACTTGGAATATGAAACAAATATTTATAAATGGATTTCCATTAAAACAGAGATGAACCAGTAGGCTGCATGTTTTGGATTTTGAGCTGGCAAACAGCCTGTTAACTTGCTGTTCTTGTCATGTGATATTTCCTAATAGAGTCTCTTGAAACCTGATTGCATCATCTCCACTCTGCTGTAGTATAAACTGAGGAGATAACAGAGAAAATGCAGAGGTACTGAGTTGCTCATGGCTCTGATCTTGCAATAAAGAAATTATATTATTATTTACAAAATAACTGATTCATTCAGGGATACTCTGAATGAATTCTTTTGAAATATGATGCACCATATGTTCAGTGACTCAGTTTCTATTTCTTCCACTGCACTGCCTCAGACGTTATAGCTGGTTCATTAAAATCTTGAATTCTGCTTCTACTCTATCATTTTTTTTTTTTTTTTTGTTGCTTGTCTACATAAAATATTCAAAGTAGTACTTTGGAGGCAGCTGTAAGCCAAATATCAGCTGTAAGCTGATAGCTATAATAAGACCATAAGCCACCATCCCTAGGATTTTCAGTCAGGATGAGTGATCTCTTTTATGTATTTAAAAACTTAACTGATCCAGCTGCCACTGGAGTCAGCAGGAGTTTTTTTTCAAAGAGAGCAACAGAGGGCCAAACTCCCTCCTTATGTATTGGTTTTCATAATGCTGGATTTTACCCCTCAAACCAGAAAAGAGCAGAACACTTTGATTTTGATTGATCAAAACCATAATGAAAAAGGCTGTTGTTTTTAAGGTTGCGCTGCTTGACCTAGCTTTTGTCTGAAACTATCAATCTGTAATCCTTGTTTGGAATAACTTCTCTTCATAGCAGGAGCATGGCTGCTGTACATGTGTGGTTGTGCAAGGGTAGTGCTGTGGCTGGGAGAGGACCCATCATACATCTTAAGTCTTTAGGAGCCAGGAGAGAACTACCTTCTCTTCCTGTTGCTGGGCATTTATCCTGCAGTGAACAGAAAACTAGTTTTCTAATAAATATATCAGCCACTTGGTATTTAGGGCAACAATCACATACCATCCTTCCCCCCATTCCCCCACCATTAAAGTAAGATTTTCAATCAGCAATCACCAATTTCAGTTAATTTATAAAAGATCCTTTGCACGTCCCAAAATTTTGAGAATGCTGTATCTTCTTCCTAGCCAGGAAACTTAAAGCACAAAATGTTGCTATTTTATTTAATATACTACTGGCAAATATATGTCCAATATATTTTTTTTGTTGTTGTTTTAGTCAGTAATTTGTAGCTTAATGGTGATATTTAAATGTAAGAACTGCTTACTTTGTTGGAAAATTCTGTCTGTTTATCCTTTCTGGTTAGATTCATTGGTATTAGAAGCAGAAGGACATTGGTAGCTCATTTTTTGTGCCTGTAGCCCAAGGCAACTGTAGGAGGAGATAATGTCCCAACAGCATTAACTTTTGTGCCGTGACGTTCTGCTCCCAGCCAATGTGGGAGAGTTAATTATGGTGAACATATGGATAGACAAGGAGATAGAATTTCTGTGCAAAGCCAGGCATTAAATGGGATTGGAAAATACTTTTTGCATGGACATTTAAGTTATACATCCTGTTTCCACTCTTGGCCCAGCAAAAGCAAATCTCTAAGAGAAGGGAGCTCAGAAAATACCCTGTAGCCTGTTTGGCAGTGCCTGCCGTTGAAGTGCCTTAAGAGTGTATTCTCCTTAGCTGTCTGCCTTGCTCCATCTTCCAACTCATCTCATTCTGTGATTCTGTTGTTGCAGGGGCTGTGGAATAGGACATGCACTCTCCAGTCCAGCCAGGGCAGGGGTGGTTTGGGTTTGCCTGATAGCAATTCTCCCTGTGTCCCTGCCCCAGCAGGAGTGAGCTCAGGAGGTGAGCTGCAGACATCAAATGGGAGGGTGGTGTTTGAGATGTCATGTGAGGAAATGCACTGTGTTCCACGTCCTGAAGGACCAGACGAGTATGCAGTAGGATAGGAGCTGGCCTGTGAGATGTTATTTTGTACCAGCAGCCATGAATCACCAAATCCAAGAATGAAGTTTGGTCTGTGCCATCTGTGTGACTCTCTGGGAAATTCTGTCCCAACAGACCACACAGTGGTTAAGGAAAACATTTGTTAAAATTTTGTGTTCCTAAGTGTGGTTATACGGAATGCCATATATTAAAAACTGCGTGGTTTCAGCACAGCAATTTAGCTTATGGCTTTGAAGCTGGGAACAATGTCACATGAAACATTAGGCTCCAAGTTCCCCTGAGCAGCCATTGTTCCACCACCCACCACACCCAGTGCTCTGAAGCTGTTTCATTATAATCCCTTGTTACAGCAACTCCATTCAGCTGTTTGAAGTCTGGGACTGCATTCTGTTATATAAACTTTTTTGCCTGAGGGCATGTTTTTCCTTTTTCAAAAGGAAGAATAAAGGTTGTAATATTTTAGTAGGTTGTTATTGTTTCTGGTGCAATTTGATTTCAGTGAGTATATATGGAGGCAGTCTCTGGCGTAAAGATGACAGAAAAGTGATACTTAAGGTGGCTTTCAATGACAAAAAATAAAATAAAAAAACCCTCCCAACCAAAAATCCAATAAAACAAAACAACAATAACAACAACAAACCAACCCCCAAAACAACAACAAAAAATCCAAACCACCATTGCCACCAAAAAAAAAAAAAAAAAAAAAAAAAAAAAAAAAAAAAAAAAAAAGGGGGGGGGGGGGTCCATTTACTGTTTTAACACAAATTTAGCTACCAGGAATTTGGGCTGATTTCTGGGTCAACACACTTGAGAACTGAAGTGGAAGAACACTAGGTAAATACATGTGTAGTTGCATATAGTCCTTACAGGAGATGATGTTGATCCTTAGAGATCTCAGAGCAGGAGACAATGACACTGGAAGTCACAATTTGCCTTTGTCTCTCCGTGCAGGATATAACTCACTAGCAATTTTTTCCTGTTACAGCACATCAAAGTATCTTACTCATCTTTGTGCTCTAAGTGTGGTGGTGGTGGTGTCTTTGTTGCTCTCACACAGACAGCTGGAGGCAACAGGTGCAACTTGCTCCCTTTATCCCCCATATCTGCCCTACATTGGGTAGGAGAGAGTACAGAAGGCTTCTTGTTTTATGGGTTGCTTCATAGGCTGGTCCCAAGCAGCTTAGGTGACTCCTGGCTCCTCTTGATGTTATCCCACAGCTCGTCCTGTCACTCTGGAGAGACTGCACAAGCCTCCCTCTGCAAGGCAGTTCCTCATGTCTGCACCCCACACAGGCCCTTTAGACTCACTGCTTAAAACTGCTCGAGAGCCATCAGCAGCTCACCCAACCACCCATGGCAGGCAAGACAGAGATGGAGCCGTGAGTGGGGGTTGCACACACACGATATATTAAGCATCCCAAACTTCCTGCAAGAAGAGAGCTGCTGTCGTCAGTAGTGCTAAAATGAAAGCACAGTTTGCTCCTGTTTAATTTTACTGAATCTTCCTGTCCACACGAAGCTTGACTCATGTAAATGAAGACAACCACGAACAACACTAACAAAAATGTTTTTGCTCTGGACACCTTAACAGAAATTCTTAAGAGTGTTTTTGATTTTTTTTTTAAAATAAACAAAACCAGTAATATAATTTAAAAAACCCACCAAAAAGACCAAACAACAAACCCACACCACCCCCCCCCCAAAAAAAAACAAACAACCAAACCAAAAAAACAAGACTATGCAGATACACAGGGGCCTGGGTTAAGACTTAGGGATTGGGCTTACAAAGGCAGTAATTTTATTCAGTCCAGATCTCAGACCCCCAAGTGTGGGGCACTTTGGAAGACAGTATGTGCCTGCAGCTGCATCCCCTGGTTTTCATCATTTCAGCTGGCCACCAGTGCAGGATCCTGTCTGCCAGCTGGCCTCACCATGCAGGGGTTCACTGCTGTTCCACTTAACACCCCTCTGAGCAGACAATGCAGATTTCACATGTTTTATTTTCTGTTTACTCATTCAAACTCATGGTTAGGCAGATGCTAAGGGTATTATTATTTCATGATGCTGATCTTCATACATAAATATTAGATCTAAAGAGCAAAAACTAGAAGTGGGGTAAAAAGGTCATTTAGTTTCTTGATTTGTTCCTATTTCCTTTTGAAGTTACTAGGAATTTTGTCACTCTGTCACAATGGGAATAGAAACAGTTTCTTTTATGATCAAATAAGACTAGTTTTCATATAATTAATTTCTGAGATCTGAAAACATTTTACAAATAATTAATATGTATATATGCCAAAGCTGTGTAAATTCCCATATCCTGCTTATAAGGAAACCCTGCACATACTGCTGGTAAGAAAAACATGTATTTCTATTTTTTGTCTTATATTACTGCTTTATTTCTTGTCTCATGGCCAAACATGTTGTTAAATTTATCTTCTTGACACACACACTGCTAGCTACAATGGACATCATCTTGAAAAAGGATCTTTTTTTGGTTGTGTAATATAAACTACTGAAAGGTGGGATTCACGTGTCTTCTGCTGTTTGGTAGTTTTGTTTTACCTGCACAGCAGTACAGTCCTATTGATAAGAGATGGGATGTTTCCCTCCAATTGTCAGCATATATCCAGAGCATTTCTCCTATAAAGAAAGGCTCTGAGTAACATGATCTAGTCAAAGATGTTTTTGCTCAGTGCAGGGGTGTTTTACAGGACCTTTACAGGTCCTTTCCAACCCAAAATCTTCCTTGATTCTATGAAAATGTATAGTGCAAACTTGAACTCTAAAACTTGAGGAAAGTATACAAACTGTGAGGAAGTTATAATGTTGTTAATCCAGATGGTGCAGCTGTATGGCAGCTGGGAGCAGCCAGACTGGCCCCTGGTCTTCAGTGGTGTCTTGGTTTGCAAGACAGGCATCTGGGGACCAAGGGAGGCTGGAACCTCCCTTGAAATGGAGAGTTATAATAATCCATTTCCTCTGGATTATTATAACTTTGAAATTAAGGGGCTTTCGGGCAAAGATATGAGAAAAGGAATAACAGTTCTTTACTAGTGAGAGTATTTATAACAAGGGAAACGATCAGCAACAGCAGCAGCAGCAACAAACAAGAACAGAAAACCCCAAAGTCCTTCCTGTGTTTTCAGCACCTCCCATGGGTGCAGTTCCACTCACGGCCGGCAGGGGGCGCTGCTGGCCCCGGCCGGGCAGGGGCTGCTGTGACTCCCCCACGCCTGCAGGGGGCGCTGTGGCCGGGCCCGGCCGCTCCCTCACGCAGCCATGGCGGGCACAGCGGGTGGAAGGGATGGGAAGGGGCTTCCTCCACAAACCCCCAGTGGCTGCCGATCCCAGCAAAAGGAGGTGCAGCAGGAACCCTGGAGCGGGACAGCAGGGCTGGCTCACCCAGGGCAGCAGGCACGAGGCAGCAGAAACTCCGCAGCTGTGGCTGCAACCACAGAGCATCTGGTGTGTGGCTGCAGCGCAGTGAAGAACCCCGCGCAGTGGCAGGGGAAGTGGGCAGAGGCAGCCCAAATCCCAAACATGGCAGGGAGAGGCTCCCTGGCAGCAAAAACAGGCTTGGGGATCCCAGGATTTCCCCTGAGGCACCACAGCAGATGGTGAAGGATCCTTTGTTTGGTGAGGGAAGGTGTTAATAAGGTCCCAGTGCAAGGGCAGCTCCCACAAGCAGAGCTCCGCTCACAGTAGAACACAGCAGAAATCAACTCTGCAGTGGTGGCAAATTCTTCCCACAGGGACTACAGCATCCTTTCCCTCTGATTGTTGAGAGCACGAGCTAGCAGCTGCATCCTGCCCCCTTTTCCCAGCCCAATTCTCAAAATGTCTCTGCTCCTCGGAGGGAAACCCTCAGATAAGAAAGTAGCTAGCCGCACCCTTCCCAGGACAATTTCTTTTGTCTGTCTTAATCTGTCTTAACCTGGTCATTATTATCTCTTAGCAATAAAATGGGAGAAAATTCTCTAAGAGAAAGAAAGCAAAAGGAAAACTCCTAACCTCCAACAAGTGGTACTCTGATATCCACATCAGGACTTGTGCACCTGTGTCTCAGGTTGCAGTATAACCGAAAGTATGTATTCTATTACCATCTATTAAAACCAGGTGGGGCAGGTGTTCTGTATCTCTTCCATAACTCATCCTCCCTCCAGGGGGATATCTTCTGTTAATGGGCCATTGAGTCTCACTGCATGAAGGATAAGATTACATCCCACTGTGAGATGCGCCAGCCAGGGGGAGGAGCCAGCATTCCTACCTGGATAAAAGCTGAGATTCAGAACACCACAGCAACCTGTTTCCACTGGATTCTCAGAGGACAACCAGATTCATCTCACCACTACTGGACCTTCAGAGGAAAACTACACTCTGCTACAGGATCACAGCTTCAACAGAACCACATCTGTCACTCCAGGAGGACTTAATTGGACTTCTACCAATACCCTGACCAACAGGGTGTCAGGTTGTATTCTAACTCTGTCAGTGTTTTCTTTTTTGTCTGTTGGCTTTTTTGCACCACTACATTTTTATTTTAATTTTCCAGTAAAGACCTCTTATTTGTGTTCCTATATCTTCGCCTGAGAGCCCCTTAATTTCAAAATTATGATAATTTGGAGGGAGAGGGTTTACATTCTCCATTCCAAGGGAGGCTATTGCCTTCCTTAACAGACACCTGTCTTTCCAACCTGTAATCATGTGGGTAATGCCTCATGCTTGCAGGGACATTATTGGACTGCTTCAATTTTTCACTCTGTACCAAGGTAGCCATGGCACAGATTATGCTACAGACCTCTGCTGAGGTGAGTCCAGGTCAGCTCTGCCTTCAGAGGGTGATCCCGTGGGATAGAGGCTGTAGCTGGCTCCTCGTGACAGGGGGATGTGTAACATGAAAGAAAATGTATGGGAACAAACCAGCTTACAATTACTTACAATTAAAAAACTGAAACACCTGAGCATTTACATTTTTTATATTTATTAGAGTACCTAATTTGTATGCATTGAATAATAGAAAAGGTGGCTGCTGAAGGGCAGAGGTTTTCCATGGTAAGAGGGAGAAAAAAAAATTTTCTCTTAGTAGCTCTCCAGAAAATACCTGCAGAATTTTTGCCTTCTGTTGGTTAAGAGTCAGTCTATTAATCTGTCAGACAAAAGAGAAAGGAAATGTAATACTAGAATGAGTTATAACACAAAGCAGTAAATATAGCCTACACCCAGAGATACAGGCCCCCCAGTCTTTGGGAAAGATGGTAGTCAGGTTCAGATACCACAGCTTAGACTAATTTTGTTCTTACCACCCACATCATAGAATTTTGCATATGCATTTCCTGTATTTCTGTTTTCAGTTCTTCCAATTATAAAGACCTTTTAAAAATGAATTTTGTTACAATATATCACACCAGTACCACTCACTTGATGATAGATTCTTTAAAATAACTTACTATTTTTTTCTGCTGATCAAAGAAACCACAGTGATCAACCACAGGAAATCCGATCAAGAATCAGAGACTTCGTTCCCTGGAGTCAGTAGCTCATTAATATTTTTCATGTTTGTATTTGCTGTCATCAGCTACAATTCTGTTTCAGATCAAGGGTAAGGGAGCCTTTTTTAATGTGGGAGGGTAAGACTTCAGGCAAACTTAAAACAGGTACCATTTGTCTCCCTTTAAATAATCCTGGTTTTAAAATTCCCTTAAAACTTTTCATTTTCGGTATGACCAGAAAATATTCAGTTCATCTCCTTGTTCAAAGTGATGAACTCTGGAAAAAGCAAATTATCATATGGTGTTAATTCTCTATAAGCAATCACATTTTCAGCAGTCAGATGGCTTAAATTAAGGCATTATTAAGCTTTCATATGTAGTAAATGATATGTGCGCTGCTTTGAAAATGTAGAATAAACTCAGCAGTATATTTTTCTTGAGTGTAAATGCCTTTCTTGTGTGCCTATACATGATGATTTTTTATGGATACAATGAGATTAAAAGGGGAGAGAGGCTCAGGGAGCCTGCTTAGGCCTATCAGTGTTTACTGGCTGTTCACAACACAGTGCCAGGGACCCAAAGCAGCCTCTGGGGCAGGTATTTGCACCCCTGGGTGTGTGAATTAGCAGACCACTGTCAGTCTGAAGTCTTTTGTACCAGGGCAATTATTGTACTGGGATTTACAAGCTCCCAACTCTGGCTTTAAAGGAACATCATTGTTTTGGGGAATAAATTCTTGTAGTCATGGGATTTGACTCTGGTGACTGTTTTGAGGATTTTTCTGATGTAGGGCTGAGACTGAATCAGAATCCTGAATGTTTTTCTTCAGCTTAGTGAGGCTGAAAATGCTCCAAGAATGATGCACTGTTCTCTAATGTCAAATTTTGAAATGATTCTAATATATGAACATTAAAGAACATTAAAGGCTCTTTATTGTTTATTAGATCTACATTTGTTAGATAATTTTGATGCCTGAGGAACTGTTGTTACACTCTACCACTTAAAGGAGGGGTCTCATTCTTCATGTCTGCCCTCAAGCAATGGTGTGGGTTATCTATGCCAAAATGAAATGTATAGCTACATGCAACAAAAAATTGCAGCTGTCTTTGGTGTGCCAGTGCAGGCCATACAACACTGCTGGTACTCATTTGCTGCTCTTCTGGGTTAATGGTGTCACAGAGGTGAAGCTGCAGCTATGTCAGGTGCCTCTGTCATGCCAGCATTTTCCTCTGTTGTCATTAGTACAATATGACACCCATTCCTTCTCTTGGGGGAAACAGAGAAGGGAAAACTGTGCTGTCACTGCAGATGCACTCTGATCTGGCTCCAAAGGGGACTGGGGTGCATCCACTGACTCTTGTCTCAGATTTGGGTATGAGTGGTGGTGGAGCTTCTCAGCCAGAGCCCGTGACCTGTTTCTCAAATGCTTGGACCTCTGCAAGTCAGTGCTCTCTGAGCACTGTAGCTATGGAACAGCCTTGCCTGGCTTTTCCACATATCTCTGCTCTCCATGAGCATCCCACACAGCCTATCAGTGGTTTTCTCAGGCAGGTGAAGCAAAAAAAGAAGCAAATGTGTGACTTTGCCTCATTTTAACAAAACCTATTTATGAAATGCAATATGAAGATTGAGAGAGCAACACTTGTGTGGCCACACGTGCATGCAGTGAGTTGCAGCTCTTGCTTTACATTTGCACCCGATTCTCAAAAGGAAATATAATCTCTACGGGGGCAGGTATAAAGATACAGCCACATTGCAGTCACTAGGAGCCTTGGGTCTTGTCTTGGGTTGAAAAATATAACCAAAAATGTGTATTCTATTTTCACCTCTTGAATCTGTTTGGGAGATATTGTAACTTGTAACTCTAGAGGGGGAGAGAGCGGATGCCTTCTTTTACTGGGACACCTGATAACACCAGATAAGGCAGTGCCGTCTTCTCTCTTCCTCCACCCATCCTCCTCCAAATAAATTCACCTGTGAATGGGCCATTGAAGGCCTCTCACATGACTGGCAATGTTACCTCATTCCATTGTGAGATGCTCCACCCAATGAGAGGAGCCAACCATTCCCTACCCAGGTGAAATGGGGACACAAGGACCCCAGATCAGCTGGTTTTCCAGTGAATTCTTTCACTGGAAAGATGGGACCCATCTTGCCAGCACTGGACCCTTTTTTTTCCTACAAGATCACCTCTACCTCACAGAACAACATCCGTTACTCCAGGAAGACTTATCTGGACTGCTTCCAACACCCTGATAACAGGGTGTGAGGTGGTATCTGACTCTGTCAGGGTTTTGTAGGACTTTTGTTTGGTTGTTTGGTTGGTTTTTTACTTCTGCATTTGTATTTTTTTAATATTCCTACTGAAGAGCTGTTAGTCTTATTCCCATAATTTTTGCCTGAAAGCTCCTAATTGCAAAATTGTAATAATTTGAAGGGAGGGTGTTTTTACATTCTCCATTCCAAGGGAAACTCCAGTTTCCCCTGACAGACACCTGTCTTTCCAGATCAAGACAGGTCTATAATGAGAGAATTGCTGAGGAGTTTGCAGCACTTGTGCTTCATTCATCATCAGTTCAGAAAAGTACAGGAACGAATGGGTTCAGCTGGAGCCAGGCTACTGCTGAACACACTTCCTTTTCTAGTGCTCCCACAGTTCTTTAGTTTGACATTCTTAATTATTTGATTTATTCTGTTTATTCCCTTAAGTGCTTTAGACATTAACCCTTTCTCGGTTTATTCTGGGATATCTTCCTTTGTTTGTTTCATAAACTGATTTAACCTATTTTAATCTTCCAGTGACCTAGGTAGATTTCTGTTCACATAGATAAATGAGATGGAGGCTATTTCCTTTGGAAGGACTGCTGTGATTTAATTTTTGTTTTCTACCTTATTTTCTTGAAAAACTAGATCTCTGAGATGACATAATTCTCCATCATATGTATGTGCATGTTTGGAGAGGGATATAAAGATAATATGCATGAAACGATGCATTAGTAAAGAATGCCACGAATGCCATGCTATATGTACTCATAGCAGATCTGGGTTTTCTGCTTTCCTTCTGCCTCTGCTATCATCACAGCTTGTTTTACATTTGTAGGCTGGCAGTGATAGGAAGAATATTAGAAAATGACTGTAGTCAGTGACTCTTTATTATTCTGGGGCTAAATGGTATCATAATTCATGTCACAACAGTGGATTTGAAAAGGTAAGACAGTAACCAGAGTTCAGAACTTTTCCAAAATTTTAAAGGGCTACTCTCTTCTGCTAGATTTAAAATGCACATTGTAGCTTGGCATTATATTAGCAGTCTGGATGCCTGATGCCTCTTCAGATTCAGTATCATGATATGGATTAAGTCCTTTGTAGCAGTGAGGGTTTAAACCTCTTTTGTAGTAGGTCTCTGGAACACAACACTGAAGCTTTGGGGTTTTTTTTTTAGAAGCAACCCAGAGCACATTCAGATACGAGCAAGCGAATTTCCCACCACTGGTGTGAGGCAAGGGCTAAGTTTTTGTAGGAAACATGCAGAGCAGCCTACTATTTTACAGGTGAAGTAATTTCTGACACTTAGGAGTAGAATTTGCAAATGTGGCTCTTGCTGTGATTAACCCCATCTCTTTCCTCCCATCTGGAGTTGGCTATATTTGTAGCTGTTTGGTAATGGAGGGATCCACTTGGAATGATCAAAACAGCCAGGGATTGCCTAGATTGCTAAGCAGAACTTGCAGCAATGCATTCAAATGCATGAGACAGCTCCTGGCCCTCTCTCATCTCTCACCATAAGTACAAATATGATTATTTGTCACCAATGAATAATGGAGACCCTGTGCTATTGTGTGGCCCTGAGGACATGTAGCAGTGCATACAGCTCACATCTGTACAGTTCTTTTCTACTCCCTGGAAGAAGGGTGGTAATGCTGGTTGTGGGAAGCAGTACCTATCTCCAAATCATGCCTGGACATTGGTGAGTGATGCTTTTTGACACAGGTCAGTGTGTTTTAACAGAAGCCCCGAGGCTGGTGAAGATGAATGAAATATGCATGGGAAAGCATTAGCAGAAATGGAAAAACAAGGGTTAATGAACAGGTTAATCACTACAAAGCATTGTAGAGGTAAAGTCATTCAAAGAATTTGATAACAAGGAGGAAAAGAATAAACTAAAGCCTGAATCTGTGGTAAGGAGACGTGGAGAAACTGGAGGGCAGCCATGAAACAAATATCCTGATAAACAAAACAACAGAACAATGGGAAGCAGGAATTTAGCCTTTAAGTTAAATATCCTGTCAAATCCCGGGGGTTTAAAAAGCACATGCAGAACACAGTTTTTTGTCACCAGAAGCAACCCTAAGGGCTGTGCCAGGACTTGGCAGCCAGTGGTACTGCACTGCCACCTCACAAACAGACAGTTTGGATGGGTGCCTGGGTGCAAGTGACCCATGGGAAACCAAGAAAAACTGCAGTCACTTCATTTTTCCTGGGATGAGGTCAGCTGAAGTGTCCTCACAATCCCATGGTAATTGAATCAATGTCTTCTACACATTTGAGTGTAGGAGCCTGGTCCTTCATAAAACGTCTTCTTTTAAGAAAATACCTTTTTCCAGGTTTGAGTTAATATATTTTTAGCAGATCATTAAAAGATTTTTTACAAAACTATTTGCTAGAGAACAACTCTAGATGACATCAGAGGAGAGGAAAACCAAGTGGTTGTGTTAAGAGTGTCAGCAGCTGTTGGAGTGGCTTTTACGTGGAGTAAGAAATAGTATCTAGATACCTATTTTTAGTGCTTGATCCTGTGCCATGATAGAAATCCTCTTTTATTATTCAGGCATGCTAGTGGAGATAGAGCTACTGATTTCTAAATGTTATTTAGAAATAGTCTCCTGTGTAGTGTTACCTGTAAAAATAGGGTATTATAATTGTTATTATTATTATTATTTTAATATAATTTTACATACCTTTTAAAACACCTATTATATACAAGGCAAATATGGTCAGATGATTACTTTATAAATTATTCTTCAACCACTCGTGTAGAAAACCCTTCAAGGTTTGAATGGTTTCTTTCTCAGCTTCAGTATATTAGTCTTCAGCCTGATTCACAAACTTGGTGGTTAAACAATATTTGTGCTCAATTTCCAATATGAAGTAAAATAAAATGCAGGGTAAAGTTTTTGCCTATTATTTTTTTATATAGCTTTAAAGCAATGAAAAAATAAAGAAAGCAGCAGCAACAACCATGCCATCAACAACAACGACAGCAACAATAATAAAGAGAAGAGTGGAAAAAGAGAAGATGAAAGAAGAGAAAAATTTGTAAAAAACCTTAACTGAAACAAAAGAAAGAAGGTGTTCTTTCTGAATATTATAGACTGTTTTTACCACATGTACCTGGTTTGAACAATGTTTCATATAGAGACATATGCACAGTTTGTCTTCCTTCTTTCAGTCAGAATGCCATCCATTCATCCTTCTTTCTGAAGAATATGCCTGTAAATATTCAAGAATAAGTCTTTACTTTGTAAGAAAGTTGTAAATGGACCCCCCTTCCTCTCCACTACATTTAAGAACATGCTGTGGAATTATATTATAAAATATGATGTGAGATCAGTCAAAATAATTCATCTGGATTAAAAATTTTCATTTGTAAAACTGATATTTTATAAGGTTTGAAAGCCAGTCAAAAATAAATGACTTATTAAAACCAATTTCAAAATATTTAATGCCAAAAGTTGTTGAAACACTTAATTGCCGGCCAACATTCTGTCACAGCCTTATCGGTACAGTGTTTGAATACCTCACAAGTATACTCACATTTGCAACACTTTTGTCACAGCAGGGAAGCTGTTATTCTCATTTCACTGAGTTTTCACTTAGTGCTTTCAAGGAAGCACAAAGACAATGCTTATAGTCTAGAGACATCTGCCAAACTGTGGTGAAGTGAGGTTTCTCATACTCCAATTCCAGCTGCCAGAGGACTTCCTAAGAGGGATTTTATTCTAAGTATGGGGAGCATATATTTGGCTATATAAGGGCAGATTTGACTTATCTTTGGAATGGCTAAAATTTCTACTCTGGTTACTGTTCAATGGTTTTCATGGCCCAGCTCTTTCTTGTGGGCCCCATCAACACTTGCCTGGACTAGCATGAATGTAGAGTTTAGGGAAACCTAGAGACTGAACTGATGTGTCACTTTAGCAGGTATGTTAGGGGAAAGTGCTTCAGTGTGATGGGTGTGGTTTACACTACACATTTTTCTAGTCAGGCACTTCTAGCACCTTCTACAGCACCAGCTGTGGTACCAAAGTGACTTAGCTACAGGTATTAGAGGACAGCTAGAGGTCAAATAAGGTTGTCTGACTTTTTCTCTATTAATCTCTATTAATCTCTATTAATCTCTATTAATAATTAATGAAGTGCAAACAAAACACAGAAGCTGTTTTGGCAGATGATAATTTTGTTTCCTGTGTGCCTCCCCCAGAGCCTCTCCCTGCTCCCTGCAGAGGGCATGGGCTTCCAGGTGGCTTGGTGAGGGATGGGGTGGGCAAGAAGAGCTGTGTAGGGCAGGGACCTGATTCTCTGTCCCTGCTGTGGGACACCAAAGACAGGGGAAACTGCTGTCTTTGCAGAAGAGAGAGGGGCATGGTTCCCCTCTTCCTCAGGAGCCAGAGTGGCAGCTTGGTGTCCATGGGACTTGCGGGGCAGGAGATGCACTGTGCAGGTCACCCACTCCTTCTGTTGCCTCTGTGGCTGTGCTGCTGGGACAGCTGGGTCTCTCCTGGGGACCAGTGTGAGAGTCCTGCAAGAGCTCTGGGTCCAAGAGCTTAACCCAAATGGTGTGAACAATCAGGCATTACCAGTTCTGTGACAACTCTTTCTTATTGTTGTTTACCCCTTGAGAAAATTCTTGGTCATTGTGCCTGGGATCCTCCATCTGTGAGAGCTGGGACATGTGAGATGCAACTGTCTTGACACAACAGCAAGCCTGGCTCCAGCCCTCAAGTGTCTCCATGTGGTCTTGTCCCACCACTGGCTGCTCTCTCCTACCCCATCCATCCTCTGTCTTGGCTGGGAGTAGGGTTTGCCTTCTCCTTCGTAGACACCTCCAGTATTTTTCTGGAGACAGTAGTGGAAGCCAGATACCAATTCAGCTATAGGTTGCTCAGTGAAACAGACTGACAGCCTTCAGAGTCTCTTATGTTCTATTTGCGGGTAGAATCTTTTCTGTTTTGCTGTATTCACTCCTCATTTTCCAACTTTACCCTTTAGAGAGCTAAATTAGTGGAAATCCAAAATTTTGTATCTTAAAGAGAAACCTTAAAACTTTAGAAAGCAGAAAATTTCAAGCTTGGCTGCTAAGATTTTATGAGGTGATATGCCTCAAGACTCAAGAGTGTTATCCAGCATACAGAGCACTACAAAGAGATACTACTAAGTATGTCAGAAACTAACAGGATCACATTTAGAAAGGCAAAAATACAAGGAAAAATGTCTATCCCTTTAATACTTTAGCTCTGCACCCAAGTGAAGCCATAGAATCACAGTCTATTGTGAGTACATTCAGACAGTTAAATAAGCAAGAAGGCTTTATTGAGATTGTAATTGTTTTCCAAAGCAAACTCATACTTATTTATTATTTAAGGTTTATTTATGCTTCCTTGCAATTTTCTGTAAACATATCCATATCACTTAAAACAATAGTATTTGTTTTCATCTTTTCCTGAGGGGTATTATAGGTTCATTGGCTCTAATTCAGCTGTGCCTAATGTTGGTACCTCTGCAGTGCCCCAGGTTCCACTGTAGTATGCTATCTTTCTTCATAAACTCCTGGTAGGAACTTCAATCATTCACAAACTTGCACATAATAATTCATGTCACAGATACTTTCCCTTAGTAGCTTGCTAGTTGCTGAAAGAGAGCTGGAGTGATTATATTTCCTGAATCACTTACTTGTTTTCCTGTTTGTTGTGGATTAAATGCATTTTTATTAGGCCCCCTATAGAGCAAAACTCAAGTTTGTTGCTGCTGTTGAACCAACCCTGATTTATAACTTGTGATGTTTTCCTCACTCATGAGCTACCATAGTTAGCAATGAGTCCTTCCTTTAGCTCTAAGTGTTTATTTAAGGCATGTCCTGGGGTAGGACATAATGGCAATCCATAGTAAGTTAATTTGATTATTATATAGACCATAAATCAGGTTTTAAATTGATTCAGCAATGAACAGTATGAGGCTTTATCATTTGGGATCCTCATGTGTTGTAACTCCCCCATGCACCAATAACTAACTGTTATTCATTAATGCTGCCAAAATTAGGATGCACTATCTATAGTTCAGCAATGAGAAAAAATTTCCTTTGCTGAATTTAGGCTGTGGATGTTGCTCTGTTTCACAGCTCGGAATGATGTAATGGCTAAACTGGAGGACATGGGGATGAAATTAAGTCTGTTTTTACTTGGGGCAGAACATATGCAATATGTGATGCTACTGAGTGTGGCTACAAATGTAAGGAGAGAGATTTTCAACAATTGATTTTGCTTTTTCTGTTCATGCTGTTATCAGCTAAGAGGGTATAATGTAGCTGCCTCTTTTCTGTGTTACAGTGGAAGATGGCATGATGATGGGGTCTGCTAGACACCGTTTATTTATGATTACTAATTTTATAGTAACTTTAGTTTTGCCCCCCATCTAGGTGTTACAGATCCTGGTCATGAACTAGTTATACTGTGGTATTGGGAACAAATGCAGGACTTTATTATGGCTTCTGGATTTCATTGGGGGAACATGGCCACTGGGTTTAAGTCAAGTCAACCTTGCAAATTCTGTGAGTCTGAAAAGAGTCTGCAAAAACGTAAAACACCTCAAATTTCCCTTTTGCTTCTTTCTCTGTGATTTTCTAGACTGTGAAGTCTAGTGCAGCAGGATCCAACCCTGTTACTATGCTACTCCACATTATTGCCTTTAAAGTACAATGTGGTGATCCTTTCTGTACTCTGTCCCAGGCAGGGTAGGGTGATGCCCCTCCTGAGGGGGTATGAGGTGTATTACATGATGGTTTACCTCTGCACTTCCCAGCCCCATCACTTTCCCACTCGTGCTGCTGTCATGTGGCTGGAAGTGGCCCTGTATCACAGGGAATGTGCCAGATTTCCCTAAGGGCAAGGCCACAGGGTGCCTGTGTAAGAGGTGGTGTAGTTTGGGTGGGTGGCTTTTCCTGCTGACCTGACTTCACCACCCCACCTGTATCAGTAGGATCATATGAACATGGTGAGAGCAGAAATGAGGCTGAAGAAACCAAGCTTAACCTGGTGTAGATGTATTGTTCAGTGGCTTGATGTCTTGTCTGCAGACATGGGTCTGCAGCTGCAGAGTACTACCTGAGTACTGCTCCTCTGTAGTGTGTTATCACAGCTAAAAATGTCACTGTCTCATCTCCAGAAACCTGTCTTGCACTCCTTTTCCTGACTGCATGAAGTGTGTACCAGAGTGAAGGTCCCTTTAGCACAGAGTCCTGTCTCCCATGTTCACCCTTGGTGGGTGCTCATATTAATAAGAAGCTGATCATGTACTGATCTCTCCAGCCTCCCTCTGCATTCAGGAGGAACAGGCAAGAGTTTGCACAGATGTAAGCTGCCACTTTGGTTATCCTCTCAGTTGTTCAGTTCTTGTACAGATTTATTTCATTAGAATAGCAAAGAAACCTTTACCAGAAGATGCAACTCCACTGGCTAATTTCCCTTCTCAGTTTTTATTTTAACCTCTGTTTTATTTGAGCCTCTTGGTTGCAAAGCTGAAGGGGATTATTTCTTTTCCGTAGATTCCAGTGGGTATCAGTCAGCAGAGCTCTGTGGGATCAGTTTGTGCTAGCTGAGAGTTTGTCCCTGGGAATTATAAATGTGGTGGAGCTTCAAGGCCTGTCCAAGTTTACAAGAGGATTTTCTCCTCTCATGAGTGATGTGTTAGATTGCTCAGGATTGTTCACTGCTATAACTACAGAGAAAAATAATCAACTTAATCTGATTAGGAGCAGTGTGATGTGCACCTCTATGACTGTACTGTGGTGATGAGTGTGCTCAGTGGTTATCAGAGTGGAGCAGATGAAGTGAGTATAGATAAAATGCTACTTCTGCGTTGCTGCTGTCTTGTTGAAAAGGTTTTGCAATCTGTATCCTCTGAAAGCAAGGTCCCTAGTTAATTTAAATGGTATTTACATGTGATGAACTTTTTTTTTACTCTAGACAGCCTTGGATATTTTAAAGCTGTGTGCTTTACTGTTTTTTTTCACATTTCTAGTAGTTTTGCAACTCAGTTGCTCACAGCTTTTAATAGCATGGTGGAGAAGATCCTCAGGTGACAGAAGTCTGCATAGTTTTTACTAAAGCAGTGAAATTGTATTGACTTAATCAAGATGAGTGTCTGACATTTTGGATTTTTTTAACATCAGACAGGATGAAAATCCTTCTGGTATATCTCAAGCATGCACTTTATTCAGTTTCTTCTTGAGAGTAGAGTCATACTCTATAGTACAAAGAACTGAAAAAAGTTCATAGCTATTACTAGATTATTTAGAGGAATAATCAAAACTCAAAGCTATTTGGGTGTGCACCCATGCAAAGGAAAGTTGACAAGACACAGGAATTTTCTTGTATTGCAGTTGATCAATCAGGAAGAAAGTTTTCATGTTATTTTCACAGTGTTTTCACTTTCTCCTTTCTTAAGATTTTTTAAGACTTCAAACCATGAAATTCTACATTCTTTCTACAATGAAAAGGTGTCCTGGATCTGCCAACTTTAACTTTATGATGCAAGTTCAGGTAGAAGGATTTCATAGATCATGTAACACTATAGCCGTCACAGATTACTGCTAGTTCACTTGTTTCAGTTTATTTCAGAACAACAGTAGTGAGCAGCTGGCAGTATGGTGTAACCCCATTTACTGTAACCCTTTGTGCCTGACCCCTCAGCCACTTGTTCACCCATCACAGGATGTATTTGTCTAGATGTATTTTTTCCCTTAGTTTCTACTAAACAATTTGGTTTGCATGGTACTGTATGCTATCTCTTCTGTTTGAAATAATATCATACTGATACTTGTCATAGAAATTGCCAACTTGGAAGCACATAAAAAAAAAAGGGAGTTTAGCTTTGATCCCTTTGGCCAAACTTGGTGTATTGCCTGAGGGTGAATTAACACTCTGATTTTCACATTTGAGATCCCACTTCTCCAAAATCCAAATAGGTTTGTGGCCTTTTGGTACTGTGAAAGAGAGGTCTGATATGGACTAAGCAATGTATGCATTTGAATAGCATGGTCTCTTCCTGTGTAGTGGTAAATAGTGCCTATCAAAAGCATAGTTTGTTTTACTGATTGGTTTTCAGAAGCATGCAGCATTTCAGATTAGTTCAAGTTACCTTTGAACTTCTTAAGGCTGCAAAATTAGCCTAGATAATCTTGAGAGAATAAATCACTCTTATGTTTACAGTAGTTTCTGGTTAGACTTGTATGACTCCATGTAGTGGTTTTCTTTGAGCACCATCATGAAACTCCCAAATCAAAGGCTTATGAAAATGAGTAATAATTTATTAAAATAATGAAACTGGGTAACTGCTGACAGCACCTGAAAATGATGCACATCCACAAAGAGTTTTTATCCCAAGAGATAGCTTGAGTTGTTGGAGGACACGTCTTCTGCCTGGGGTGAGGATGAGAAAAGTGCTAATAAGCAGAAGAAGGTGGTCAACTCCTATAGCACATGGTGGTAACTCACCAGCAAAGGATGTAGAAACTTCATAACAACTTCCTCATACTGATAGTGACATTGTTTTGATACAAGTGAATTTTGTATCTCTGAGTGTAGTCTTTGACAATTTGATTTTTATTGTCTTCTGTGAAAAGACAGTGTGTTTCTACTTATCTACCAGGTTTCAGAGGGGTTGTGTGTGACAAAAAACACATACACTCATCATCTGACCATGGTTTGAAGGAAAATAAAGACAGGGTTAGGTTTTGATACTACTTGTGAAATGGAAATAAAAGAACTGGCGATGTGCAGCTGTCTTACTTGAAGACAGGTGCTTGCACTCATATTGACAGTTCAGTAATGAATCACTTGATAATATCTTTATTGATGACCCGGATAAGGAGATCAAGGGCATGCTCAGCCTGTTTGCAGATGACACCAGTTTGGGTGGGAGTGTTGATCTGCTGGAGGGCAGGAAGGCCCTGCAGAGGGATCTGCACAGGCTGGATCATGGCTGAGGCCAATGGGGTGAGGTTCAACAAGGCCAAGGGCCAGGTCCTGCCCTTGGGTCACAACAGCCCCAGGCAGGGCCACAGGCTGGGACAGAGGGGCTGGAAAGGCCCTGGGGGTGCTGTGACAGCAGCTGGACATGAGGCAGGCTGTGCCCAGGGGGCCAAGAAGGCCAAGGGCATCCTGGCCTGGCTCAGCAGTGGTGTGGCCAGCAGGGCCAGGGCAGGGATTGTCCCCTGTGCTGGGCACTGCTGAGGCCACAGCTCGAGTGCTGTGTGCAGGGCTGGGCCCTCAGTGCAGGAAAGGCACTGAGGGGCTGCAGGGAGTGCAGAGAAGGGCAGGGGAGTGGGGAAGGGTCTGCAGCACCAGGGCTGTGAGGAGCAGCTGAGGGAGCTGGGGGTGTTTAGCCCCGATTAAAGGAGGCTCAGGGAGACCTTATCACTCCCTACACCTCCCTGAAAGGAGGCTGTGGCCAGGTGGGGGTTGGCTTCTTCTCCCAGGTAACCAATGACAGGATGGGGAATTGTCCTCCAGTTGCACCAAGGGATATTCAGAAAAAAATTCTTCACTGAAAGAATGGTTGAACATTGGAATGGGCTGCCCAGGGAAGTGGATGAGTCTCTATCCCTGGAAGAGTTCAAAACACATTTGTATTTGAGACTTTCATGATATGGTTTAGTGGAATGAGGTATTCAGTCAAATTTGGACTTGATTTTAGAGGTCTTTTCAACTTCGATGATTCTAAGATTCTGTGATCTGTGGCAGTTGACAGGTTCATGCTGTCAGTGATCCCTTGCTGCAGCTCCAAATAGGACTTGCTTGGGCCGCAGGAGGGACAGCCTGTGCTGCTGTCTAGATATATATATATATATATATAAACTTGTATATAACCTCAAAGACTGCGGTTTGGCATTACTAGAAAAATCTAGATTATCCTCTTGTGCAAATGAGAGTCAGATTTGGTGTCTGGAATTGGATTATTGAGGCTGCTGAGACAGCCCTTCAAATAGTTGTGAAAATATAAATTGCAAAATTTTTCCAGGGTGACTGAAGAATTTTCCCTGAATGTCCTCTCTGAGTTTTTTTAGGCAAAGGAAATTTTGCATCTTGGATTTTGCAAAATGTTGTCTCTACTCTGTGATTGCACTTTGTCCTGATCTCAGAACTCAAAACTCTAATATTGCCAGGCCCTTGTTGAGATGGTAGTAGGAGCCATAATGATCAAAATTCATGTTTATTTCAGCTTTCTTATGCTTGGCAGCTGCTTCCATATGTCATTATTTAATCACTTTTTGTAGAGGTCTCAGAAGTGTTTTCAGCCAGATTTATTTTTGGATGAAGGCAATATTTTTTTAGAAACATCTTTGATGAAATAAATGATGGAAAGGAACTGAAAAGCTGTAATTCAGTCAAGACATTCACTTATGGCAGAGGCTGTGATGGCAGCTTGTTGGAATTAAGGTTTTTCTGTTGAGTGCAGAAACAGGTATTTTCATGTCAAGCACAAAAAGTAAATTATTATTATATTTTATTAGTAATGACAAGATATATAGTTTATGTTCAAATAAATACAATGTAGAAAATAATTTGTTTCTAAATACAGATGACAAAAATAACATACTCTTAATTCAGACATGGAATGCATACTTTGATTGTTTATGTAATTTTGGTTTTGTGTTAGTGGTTTTGGCAGTACATCTGAAAATGAAATGTTATGGAGAAAATTAAAATCAGCAATCCTTTAAAACTTTATTTATAATGGCAGGATACAAAAAATTATTGTGATTGGAGGAATGAAGTTCCTGTATCAGGGATGATCTAGCTGGAAACATCTGACCCCATCTTTGCTAAGGAGAGAAGGAATAAAGCTCTGGCTAGCTGCCATTGCTGGGCCATTTTGTGGTGGTTGTGCTCCCCCACTGCTCCAGGGAAAGTTGTGACTTCCAAATTCCTTTCTGCTCTACCACAGATAGTCCTTTTACTTAAAGCACACCTGGGCCAGGCAGCTCTGCAGCTCAGGGAAAATTAAATTTCACTGTCCCAGTGTGTACATACTGATCAGCCTCATCTGGGAGAAGCTCTGCAGACCTGGGTCTGCTGCTGCAGCTGGGGTGCTGGGCTGGGAGTGCAGGAAAGCTCTGCTCCTTCCTGAAGCCCATGCTCCCTCCCAGCTGGCTCTCTGGTTCCTTCCTTGGGTGGCCAGCACTCTGGTGTGGAAAAAAGGCCTCTTTCCTGCACTTCAGCAAGTTGCTGTCTGTAGGAGTTGTCTGCTTTGTGCATGCACTGTCAATCCAGCTATAGAATCACACTTGGCACGATTTCTCTGTTACAGTAGATACTCACTGGCTTGGATCTCTTTATAAGCACTTGGTTGCTGCATCTCCTAACCTTAAATGATCAACCATTGGGTTTGGCTTGCAAGTCCTCAGATAAATGTTTTAAAATACAGGGAAAAAAAGCACAGGGGCCCACCCTATAATCAGGAATGGATTGAAGAGGAGATCCAATTCAGTCTTTTTGTAGTAACTTTTTACTTAATAAAGCCAGTATGAGCCAGTACATTGGTAAACTAGAATAAATCAACAAGTAGTAAAGTAGGCTATGGATTACATTTAATTATTACTGTCAGAATGCTAAATTTCTTCCGTTAATCCTTTGGTTTGCCTTTTTGTGTCAGCAAGTTTCTACATTTATTCTGTTGCCTCTTGTTTGGTATCTCATGTTCTAGATAATCCTGACAATGAGGATAATTGCTTTTAATTTTGATAGATGATAGATTATGTCAATATAGTGCATATGGAAAAAAAGTACTTCTTGATCTTGCATACTCTCTGACCAAATGGATTTTGGGTGGAGTGGTCAGCTAGTTGTACCCACAGGACCATAAGACTGATTCTGCCTGGGTATTATATCCACCAAAGAAAGGTTGCCCTCACAGCTGCTCATCAGAAAACATTGTGAGTAAATGAAGTCCTTTCCCTTTATTACACCTGGACAGATGAGAGAGCTGCTGCTGGAAACTTCCTGAAGTTGTGGTCCAATTAGATGAATTTTGGCAAGAACACACTTATTCTCAGTTGAATGCAACCAACAGATGGCTAGACAATCTCTGTGGATTTGGCAGGGAAGGCCCACTCCTGTGGCTGTTTCTGGACTAGATCCTACATGGAAAGAACAGTGCCAAAACTTAGATTTTGTTGATTCTGCAATTGTTCCAATAGTTAAACAGAGCTGGTTTTCAAACTGAGTTGCTGACCTGTGAACCTCCACTTTGTGCCTGGGAAGATGATGGAACAGATCCTCCTGGAAGCTGTGCTGAGGCACATGGAGGATGGGGAGATGATTTGAGACACCAGCACAGCTTCACCAGGGCCAAGCCCTGCCTGACCAACCCAGTGCCCTTCTGTGTGGACTGACTGCATCAGTGGACAAGGGAAGGGTTGTGGATATCCCGGACTTCTGTAAAGCCTTTGACATTGTCCTTCACAACATCCTACTCTCTAAACTGGAGAGAGATGGATTTGAGAGCTGGTCTCTGAGATGGAAGAGAAATTGGTGGGGTGGTCATGTCCAGAGGGTCATGGTCAAGGACTCAGAGTCCCAATGGACAACAGTGACAAGTGGTACCCTCAGGGGTCTGTACTGGGACCAGAGTTATTTATTATCTTCATAAGTGACATAGGCAGAGGAATCAAGTGCACCCTCAGCAAATTTGCAGGGCACCCCAAGCTGAGAGATGCAGTAGACACACATGAAGGATGGGATGTGAGCCAGAGGGACCTGAACAAGATGTTGAAGTGGGAATCTCAAGACCTGTAACAGGTCCAAGCGTGAGGTGCCTGTGCCTGGATTAGGGCAACCCCCACTGTCAAGGGGAGATGAAGAGATTTAGAGCAGCCCTGCTGAGAAGGACTTGGTGGTGATGGTGGATGAAAAGATGGATGTGACCCAACAATGAGGGCTTGAACCACAGAAAGCCAATAAGTAGTAAAGCACGATGTGGAAAATTTCTTTAATTAATCCTTTGGGTTTTCAAAATCCAAAACACAGTTAATCATTGGCTGTATCAAAAACTGTAGCTAGAGGATCATGGGACACAATTCTGCCTGTCTATTGATCTCTGGTGAGACATCATCTGGAGTCCTGCATCCAGCTCTGGGGTTCTCAGAACACGAAAGACATGGACATGTAGAAGGGCCACAAAAATGATTAGAGGGCTGGAATACCTTCCATGAAGACATGCTGAGATTTGGATTTGTTCAGCCTGAAGAAGAGAAAAGAAGGGAGATATTTTTGCAGCCTTCCAGTACTTGCAGGGGACTTGCAAGAAAGACAGGGACAGATTTTTTAGCAGGGCTTGTTGTGTTGGAACAAGGGGTAATGGCTTTAAACTAAAAAAAGGTAGCTGGATTCTAGATGTAAGGAGCAGATTTATTATGATGAAGGTGGTAAAACACTGGAACAAATTGCCCAGAGAGGTGACCCATTCCTGGAAATATTGAAGGTAAAGCTGGATGGGGCTCAGAGCAACCAGATTTACTTGAAGATGTCCTTGGTAATTTTGAAAGATTTGGACTAGATTACCTTTAAAAGTCACTTCCAACCCAAACTATTCTATGACTCTGTGATAAGGGAAAAGGAGTGTTCCTCCTTTCCCCTATCACAGAGCCATAGAATAAGAGTGAACAAAATCAGAGGCGTTCTGTGTTGTGTATTGTGCTAGTCAGATCCATAACCCACATGGAGCCCCACTCTGACCCAAATCATTCCCTTTTCTTTGAATGAGGTGAAAAAGAAGAGCTGGTGTAGAGAGAGCAAATTCCCCTCCACAAAGAAAAACTTCCTTGTATGACAGAGGACCTTCCACTGGTGGAATATTGGGATTAAAACTGAGTTATGTCATAAATAATTCAGGCAATTCTAACAGTCTTTGTGTCCATAAAACTGTCATTTGTTGTTGTGTGAGTATTTTAAATTCTAGCTCACTTTTAAGACTATTTTCTGCAAGAGAAGACATACAAACCATATTGTTGATGGATCATATTTTTGGTGCTGGTTGAATGACAAATGTATCTTCTACAAAGAATTTTGGTATGTTTAACTTAAGAATGAGAGCTGATTTTTTTTTTTTTTTTTGTAATCAAAAGCTTGTTTCCAAACAATATACAAGAAACGATTTATTTAAGTAGTTACTTTTCCTGCTTGGCCAACAATAAATACATGAAATAAGTCAAATTTTTGCATGGTGATATTATGTACCACAG
Source organism: Cisticola juncidis (assembly GCA_013400215.1). Taxonomy (NCBI): domain Eukaryota; kingdom Metazoa; phylum Chordata; class Aves; order Passeriformes; family Cisticolidae; genus Cisticola; species Cisticola juncidis. The sequence continues at coordinate 825,831 of VXBR01012335.1, forward strand.
CAAGTCAAAATGTGAGACGAATTATATTTGATATATTATACAGTTTGGTTACATAAACTGATATCAGTAAGGCTCCCCTCACTTCCCATTTGCATGAATACGGAGGACTTTTCTTATTCAGGTAACCTTGAGGCAAACAGTGCCGTGGTTGCCATTTTCATCTTCATTCTGAACATCTATATTCCCTCTTTTGTGCTTACTTTTTGAAATCCCTTGGTTCCCTCCTGACTCACAGGTGGGCACAAAGCCCCCTGGTTTTCCAACTCCTGCTCTGTTATTGTTTAAGTACCTACCCTCATTGCATCCCAGCTAATGAGGGTATTGCTGGCAGGCACAAATAGCAGAACTGGAGGTAAAGTTTCTTTTGCATTAAATTGTGTGTATTAATAGATGTAAATAAATTGTTGAATATTCTTAAAACTGTTGTGCTAGTGAAAATCTTACTGCTTCTCTCCTGGTGGAGTTATGTGTCCATCGGATCAATCTAGGTAGCTGACATGATTCAAAATGCCTTGGCAGACACAAAGTGAGTTGGGAAGCTTTGGACCTCTTAGAGAGACAAGAGAGGAGGAGAAACTGCTAGCAAAGGGATTAATGGTAGCCTGAGGTTTACCACCCCCTACCATCTCTGTGGTGCTGAGTGCTCTATAAAGGAATTTCACAGGGCACTGAGGTGCTGTTGGGGGAAATTAGCAAACTGATAGTAGTAGGACTGGGTTTAAAACCTTGGATCCACCATGAGGCAGTCTTGGCTGTGCTTTTTCAGCCATCTGTGCTCATTTATTAACCCCAGGGGAGGCTTGCGGCTCCTATGATTTTTTTTTGCAGTCATCATGAAAAAAACCTCAGTTATTAGAAACTGTAGGGGAAGACAGAATACAGAGTCTTTATTGCTGTCAGTTTAAGATAATTTTCTATCATGTTTCTATATAGATTATGGGAATGATATGCTGTCTGTTTTAAAATGTTATGGAATTGGAGGAAGCCAAGCCATTCATTTAAAACGCGGGCAGACAAAACATGCAAAACCTAGACAGTGTATGTGAAGAGGCTGGAGAACTGCAAAAAATTTACCATGGGAGGATGTTTTTTTCTTCCTCCACCCAAATTTGCTTTCTCTCCTTCTAATGGCTAAATATTTTCTCTCTTTCTCTCTTCCCCCAGAACCAGCTCTTCTTTCAGGTGCATTTTCTGTTTACAACCAGCTGCATTAACATGCCATAAGAATAGAAATATAGGCTTTGTATGAGCTCTGCCCAGCTTCTGTAATAAGGGCCTGGTTGAAAGCCTCTTTCCTGAAGGGGAATCTTGACCTGACAAGGAACAATCCTATTTAAACAATCTTATTTTTTCTGTCAAGATGATGCTCTTTTTCCCTTTTTAACTCCCCAAGTGATTTGGTACCTCTTTATTTACTTCTCCACTGTCTGAGCTTCATGAGCTTGACACAGCATTAAAAGCATTTGTGTTTTGTCTGTAACAATAAACATCAGCATGAATTGCCACAAATGCTCCTGTAATAAATTGCCATTAAATGCAGCTGCACCTTTTTGGATGTGGGAGGAGGATGGCCATGGCTCTTATCTGAGCTGAGGACAAGCCCACTTGCTTGTGCAGAAGCAAGATGAGGGACCAGATTTGCTCAGCTGTGTTTATCTTTCTGCCTACACATGTGCCCATACAAGCATCCCACCAGCTGAACATCAGGCTAATCAAAACAACATAAAGCCGGCTGAATCCCAACCAGCTGCAACCAGACTTGTCATGCCTCTACCATTATTATTGTTGTTTCAATTTATAAAATTAACCTCTGCTCATGGCCCTGATTGTAAATGCTTTTTCTTCAGCTTCTCTGCAGCTCCTGTGTCCAGGGGCCATCCTGCATGTGACAGCTCTGCAATCCCACCCCAGTGTCCTCTGCAGCCCCAGCCTGGGACCCAGGGCTCTGAAGGCAGTGGGTTCCCATCATTCCTCCTGCCACTGGGGTCTTTGAGCTGCAAATGAATTCAAGAGCCTTCCCAGAAACAGGAAGGCTTTTGAGCTGATCAAAAATAAAACATACCATATGCTGCTGTGGGAGCTCACAGTGACTGCAGTAATGGCTTTACTAAAATTTGTGTGCCTTTAGTAGCCGTTGTCTGTCTCAGTTGGGGTGACAGAGGGGTTCTATCCATTTCTCACAGCCCTGCAGAACTTGGCTTCTGTGGGACCTTCCACCTGACTCAAGGGAGTTTCTCATGCAGAGTCATCCCAGTGGGCTGCTGCTGGATTCTCCCATTACTGGGAGAAAACATAGTGATGCTTGATTCTCTCTGTTGACCTTTCCTGGATTAACTGGACCTGTGGACTTTGGAGGCAATGGTATAATTCTTCTTCTCACTGTGAGAAACTGAGAGCACAGTTTAGGGTTTTGAATGCAGAGAGCAATGCCGTGCATGCTCCAAAACTCATGCCAGCTTTTTAAAATGTATCAATGAGTTCACAGAGGATAAAAAGGGTAAAAAGTGGAAAGTAAGGCATGCTGAAATTGGAGCTAGGTGATACACAAAGTGTCTAAACCAGAACCTCTGAATGCCTCTCCCTCAGGCAGGGCTGCTCTGAGCACCGTGGGCTCTGTCTGCTGGTCTTACAGTGTGGGAAAGAAGATGCTGGTCCTGCTTTTTGTTCCACCATACCCTGCAGTCCTTGCTCCTGCTTTTGACAGAAAGGAGACTAGTGTGAACGTGAGAAATCTCACCCTTTTGGTGATTCCAGGATGGGAGGTGCTGCTTCCTCATGCTGTCTCTGCCACTACGGCCAGGTAGTGAGGCTTGAGGGTGTTGGTGAGGGAGAAGCTTAATATGATCCAGCAAAGTGTGATTGCAGGTCAGAAAGAAAGCTGTGTCCTTGGCTACATCCAAGGCAGCATTTGCCAGCAGACTGAGGGAGGGGATTCTGTCCTGCACTGCTCTGCTGAGACCCCAGTGCAGTGCTGCATCCAGTTCTGGGGTTCCCAATGTAAGAATGACATCGACCTGTTTGAGCAGATCCTGAGGAGTCTGAGGGCTGAAGAACCTTTCCTATGAAGGTAGGATGAGAGAGCCTGTACGATCTGGGGAAGAGAGAGCTCTGTAGAGACCTTACAGCACACAGCACACACTTCCAGTACACAAAGAGAGCCTATAAGAAAGCTGGAGAAAGGCTTTTTACAAGGGCATATAGTGATAGGTCAAAAGGGAATGGTTTCAAACTAAAAGAGGGTAGGTTTATGTTAGATGTTAGGAAGAAATTCTTTACTGTGAGGGTGGTGATGTACAGAAACACATTGCCCAGGAAACCCTCAGTCTCCATCCCTGGAACTGTTCAACACCAGGTTGGATGGGGCCAACCCAAACCTTTTTATGATTCTTAGAGGAAAGGAGAAACATGTGTAGTAGAAATAGAAGTTAATGTCTAGCACAGCTGTTGGCACATGTTGCAGCATTTTCCCTCTCTTCCACATCTCTCCATAATCTTTTCCCACCCATTTCCCACTGCCAAAATCCTAGCTGGTGTTGTGAACAGACCTCAGCCATGAAATTATGCCTAATGCTTCCTTGTCCCAAAAGGCTTAGGGATTAAACATCACTGAAGGAAAGCTTTTTGCACTGCCTTTATGTCCCCTCTATAAGCCAGTACGACTCCAGCATGTGGGTCTATTCTGATCGAGGGTCTAGTCTTCTCACTTGTATAACCAGTATGAGAAGTAAGATACTGTAGTAAAGAGTAATTTGCTCCCCCCAGTCTGGTCTCATGCTGGCTTTATTCTACAATAACGGTGCTTCCTCAGTGTTACTATTCGTGCCAGGTTAATCCGTGTATATAAAACAAGCATGAGGTTCATTCACTTGAAAGCACACATGGGAACTTGCTAATTTCCCTGAAGGTTTGGCCAGCTTTCATCTGTATGCTCCTGGTTTGCATCTGATTTTTATTTTAGACACATGCCTTGGAACACTCTGTGTGCTGCCTAGAAACCTGGTTTTAATGAAAACAACCATCTATACATCTCGTTCTGAAGAGATATGCTGGAATTTTTTCTCCTCTTCCTATGATTTCTTAAAAACCTTTAAAAATATTCACTTTAATGCTGTTTTTCAGATTTGTGACTATTGTGTGAATAGATCTGTTGAAACAGATCTCCCTAAAACCTCCCTTTTCTTTTCCATTTTATATGGGTGGTATCAGCACTGTGTGGTTCTGGCCCTGCCAATGTATCCCATTCTCTGAAGGTGCCTGATCTCCACAGTGTCCTGTGGCTCCACTGAGGCTGGGGATGGGCTTTACCTCCAGCAGCTCTGTAGCAGAAGGCTTACATTGGCAGATAAAGCAGGACCTCAAAACTACTTTTGTGACCTGCCTCTGAGACACTTTTGAGGTAAGCCCTCCTCTGTGGCCACACCAGGACTTATTCAAATCACCATGAAATAAAACTGCTACAAAAAATCCCACTCCCTTTGGTGACTTTGATTGCTCTTTTGTTTGTAGATCTGGGTCCAGAAATGCAAATTGTCTCTTCCGTACCACTGGTCCTGAGGTAGGGCTGGAACTCTGTTGTCCTTTTCTTTTCTGCTCTAGGTGATGTGGAGAGCAAGACTCGCTCTTGTCTTTTTGCTGATTGTGCAGTCTGCTGTCCTCAGCAGAAGCCTCAGCCCATGTTGCCCATATCAAACTCTCTGGAGGCTGAAAATCAGCAGGAATTTTCTCTACAGGACAGGAGATGGTACATCCCATTGTCTGTGGACTCAGCTGCTGAGCTTCAAACCTATATTTCAAAAGTCTGCTTCAATGTGCTTAGCTTATTTTTGCTCTTCCTCTGATCTTTAAAAAATTCTTGTTCTTTATATATATAGCAGAGCATAGTCTCCATAGTCAGATCAGACAAACTGCAGAGAAGGTTTGCTTTTGGGTTATTTATAGAACTCTTAGCAGCACTGTCCCCTTGCCCTTTTTGTAAAAAATCTAGGGCATGTTAGGTTGAAAACATGACCTTATTCTCTAGGTATGCAGATTGGCCATTCAAAATTCCTTTTTTAAACAAAATTAGTGTTTCAAAAGGAAAAAATTATATTTGCAGCTACAAATTTCTCTCTTCCCTGTGCCTGGTTGAGCTGGTGTGATACATGCATACAGAGTTCAGGGTTTTTTTGATAAATCTTTTAATAGTTGTACATATTCTCCATCAATATCAATAGACTTCTGTTTCATGATCTCCTCTGAGCCACAGAGCTGTTAGGATTGTCAAACAATTTGGGTTGTGAAGCCAATGTGAGTATTCAATATGTGATACATTTATAAAACATGGCTACAGGAATTTTTATCATTCGTCCAAAATATGAATTTTCTTTAAAGTTTAATGTTAACCTAGATCTCTTGTAATTGATTAAAATGAATAGTTTTTCTTCATTAAAATATCCACATACTGGATATGAATAGTCCATAATTTTCCCATGGGTCTTCCCAGATGGATGAAATTTGAAATATTTCCATCCTGTCTGCTAGCCTTCCCCTTTTTTCTCAGTTTCTACAGCATGCATCTTTAATACTTACCATTAACAATCTTCTAGTTCCTTAAAATAACAAAAATCAATGGACACAGCATGACATCAAATTTCGAATCAAATTGAAAGACTGTAGGTGCGCTGAACTTCATTATGTCATTCATGGTGTATTTTATTAAAAGAGAAATGTCAAAATTTTCATTTACATGAGAAGGTCATCAAGACATGGCAGAAAAAACCTTGTAGGGAAATCTGGTTTCTTCAAGTGTTAGGTCAAACTGGATAATTTTTACCCAAGTCCTTTGTTAAAAAGAGTTTAATGATCTACTGTGAAAGGGAGTGTAGGCTCATCACATACACAAGGTTGATGCATCCTTTTCCCAAACATTGGCTCAACAGTGATATAATGTATTGTTAGAAGAATCATGTACCATGGAATGACATAGTTGTCCTGGAAAATTTAAAATAAATGTTAAATACAATCAGCAGGTAAAGCAAACAAGCCTGTTAGAAAATAGCTCCCAAAATGTTTATTTAGACAAAATTAAATCTTCTTAGACAAGATAGTGCAGAGCTCCCCACAACAACTGGTATCTGCTCTAGGAACTGGAGGGGTCATCAACACTCTTGGCAACTGCAAAACATAGCTATCTGCATATCAACAGCAAATTCTGCAAAATTAATAGATCACATAAATTTTTGGTGTGACTCCAACTGAGATAACTGATGTTATACCACTGATGAATATGGACAAATTGTGTTAATAATTACTAAGTAGCAGAATAGTGAAAAATCACATTCCACAGCAGGAAAATCCAGTCAGTGGAACATGGTTAGGAATTGTTGCTGGAGGAGGTGGGAGTTGAGGAAAGGTAGAAAGAATGGAGACAAGAGAAAGAGCAAAAACAGTTTCCTGTTTTGCATTGAGAGAATGGTGTTCTCTCACCACTCTAGGGTGTTCTATAGGGTTACTATAAAGAAAACACACCCAGAGGCCCTTTTAAGATAGATTCCTCTTCCTGACTGCCAGCTTTAAGGTTTCCCTTCCTCAAAACCTTACACTGTAGGCAGTTCATCTGGGGAAGCATGTGTGTGTCAGAAATACCTGGGATCATTTTTCTCTAATATATGCTCAGAGCTAAGCCCACTGGGTTTGTATTACTCTTTGGTGTCTGTGGTGCTGGGGCTCTCTGAGGGCCCTAGGACCTCTCCTGGGCAATTAAAAGGGATTGGTTAATTCAGGCTCTTGGCTACATGGATTTATGTTATGGTGGTCCATGTCAGGCTGTCAGGTAACCTTCCCCTGACACTTAGCTTTCCACAATGCATCTCCTGCATGCAGCATCCTCCAGGTGCTCTGTATTTCCCTTGTTGCATCCTCCACCTTCTCCCTGTGGAGACAGCTCACTGTTGGGAATTTAGGATAAAATTCCCTGCAGCATCAAGGGGCTGCTTGAGAGGAAACAAAAGCAAAAATTGTTTTTTTCTAGTGAGATATTAAGTTAGGTGTTATTTGTAGTACTGAAAAAAGGTAAAATAAAATGTAAATTTTAATTTTAATCTCAGCCTAGATGATAAAATTCTTCCTACTTCCTAATACTTTCCTCAGAGACACCTTAGATGTCTCTCAGCTCTAAGTGTCCAGATTTGCCCCTTGTGGTGCTCCTTTTCTGCTTTCAGAGCAGTCCTGGAAAGCTGCCACCAGGGGTGGAGCAGAAGAGCCTCCTCCAGCTCCTCCTTTCCTCCCCTTGGCCTCCACCTGCTGTGAAGGACACCCAAGGAGTGTGTGACTTCTCTGTGCAGCCATCATCTCCATGATGATTATCATTCAGAGGTCTTCCTGTTTTTTTCTGCACCACTCATCTGGTCCCTGTTTCCTCCCAGGAAGTTTCCATGTGCAAGTCCAGATGCTCTTCCCTGCCCAGACCAGGAATCCGCTGGAGCTCGGGGGTGCTGGGGATGTCTGTGTCCCTGGGAAGCCCACAGATGTCCCCTCAATGGCAGAGGTGCTGGGCTGCACATGAGACTAATCTATCTGCACCTCTACTCCATCTACATATTCTAAAAGAATTTTCTGTCACAGAAACTTGCAGGATTTAAAGCTGAGTAAATGTGATCTTTCAGAGAGATTTTCTGTTGTTACATTTTGGGTTCTTATGGTCACATCATGTTTAAATCAAGTTGGCACAGATCAAGGAACTAAGAAATTATTCATCATTCTGCCAGCAGTAGCTTTCCTTACTACACACAAAGTACTTTTTATAGAAGATTAAAGCACATTGTTTCTGGTTAGAAAGCCCTTTCCTATTCACTGAACATCACTGCCAAATCTTGAAATAGTTGTATCTGTAGAGACTTGAAATGTCTAATTTCAGTGCAATAAGCAGATCCATACTTCTCACCAGCATGCCTAAAACAACATGCTTTATTTTAGGGAGCTTAGCAAAAGTCAACAGCTTTAGAAAATTAAATTGCCCCTTTGCTGAAAGCCTTCTGTTGCAGAAATGGCAACAGCTCACAAGTTAGATAATGAATTACATGTTGCTTTTAGATAGTGCCTTTAGCAAATTTTATAGAAAATGATCAGATTTAGAGTGGGTAGGTGGAAAACTGACCAGAATTCCTATGTTCTCTCCCTGGGTCTATTTCCCTCTCTTACTTTATCTAACTGTTATCTCATATCTGTAAGTATAGAAGTTTCTCTGTAAAAGTTTTTAGGCATAAATAGCTAACTTTTATATTGTATTTGGACTTTCAAGGTTAAACATAGCAGAGAGGCATTAAGGAGTATGGAGGCCATCCCAGTGTATCTGCCTTCTCATCGGCTTTCAGGGGCTGTGTTGCTTTAAGACCAGTTTGAAACCACCACAAAACTCAGTCGTTCTCATTCAGTTTTGATCTTCTTTGTAATTTTATTTACTAGTTCAATGTAGCATACAGCAAGAGGGAGTTTTAGTAAGATGAAAGAATACACAAAACCTTTACTAAATAATTTACATAACTTAGGCCGCCAAAATTGGACTAGATCTCTTAAAAGTGCAAACATTCTCCTAAATGTAGATACATTTTTGTTCTAACAGTGAGTGAAATGCTGTGAAATTAACTTTACTCATGGCATTTTGGTCTTTTTAGCAACAACTGAAACAGAAGTGCAGAGACAGAAAAACTGATTGGTCAGATGAGTTCAGTGGCACGTGGAAAATACAGTGCACTATAGCTGTTTTGCTGAAAAAGAAAGGAGCACAAAAAGGATTAGAAAGGAAAAGATTTTTGTGGGAGAAGACCCTGCCTAGCAGACCAACTTTATCATCTTTTTAATGTCCTACTGTGCAGGTAGCAAACTCCAGCCTCATGGGGACTGGCATGCATGAGGGCACAGAAACTACCACACTGCAGTCCAGATAAATTGTCTTAATCTGTGTCACACAGAAGAGCTTAAAAACCACGTGGTATTGCTTGTTTGGAGTCATTGGTCAGGCACATTGGATTCTCTGGGCAGCAAACCCCCCTTTTCTGAGGGAATGCATTGAAAAATGGCAAAGACTCCAGCGTTTCCAGTTCAACTTTTTCTCCCTGGTGCAAGGAAAAATAGAAAGATATAAAAAGAGCAATGCATACAATTTCCCAGAACAGCTTGAGAAGTGGACCCATGGGAATCTCCTGCAATTTAATAAGACCAAATGCAAGGTTCTCACCTGGGCTGGGTCAGTAGGTGATATCAGTACAGGCTGAGGATGAACAGATCAGAGCAAACCTGCCCAGAAGGACCTGGGGGTGCTGCTGGGTGAGAGACTGGACATGCCCCAGCCATGGCACTCACAGCCCAGAGAGCCAAACGTGTCCTGGGCTGCATCCAGAGCCCCATGGGCAGCAGGGGAGGGAGGGGATTCTGCCCCTCTGCTCTTCTGAGATCTCAACTGGAGCTCTGCATCCAGAGCTGGGGTTCCCATGACAAGGAGGGACATCAACCTAGTAGAGTGAGCACAGAAGAAGACTGTGAAGATAGAGGGATGAAACATATCTGCTATGAGAAAAAGCTGAAGGAATTGAGTTTGTACAGCCTGGAAAAGAGAATGTTTTGGACAACGTAATTGTGGTCTTCCTATACCTGAAGGGAAGGCAGAAGAAGGGAGAATCTTCACAAGAGCATGTAGTGACAGGACAAAGGGAAATGGCTTCAAAATGAAAGAAAGTAGGTTTAGATTAAGTATTAGGGGAAAAAATTCTTTACTGTGAGGGTAGTGAGGCACTGGAATAGGTTGCCCAGAGAAGTTCCAATGCCCCATTCCTAGAAGTGTTTAAGGCCAGGTTAGATGGAGCTCTGATCAACTGATGTAGTGGAAGCTATCCCAGCCCATAGCAGAGGGCTGGAACTAGATGATCTTTAAGATCTCTTCTAATCCTAGTCATTCTGTGAACCTGTGAATCTATGATACAATGAATACTTAATGTGAGGAAAGAGGACTGGTTTTAGGCACCACTTGTCTAGGGATAAAACAGTCTCATGCTTGTTTGTTACTGGGGCTTCTATTTGTTGCCAAGAAATCCAACAAAATTTGTGTGACTACCTGCTTGAGAGACTAGCTGGTGCCAACTGGTGTTAGTTTCTCATTTTCACAATGCAAATGCATACTTTAAAAGGAACCCCTTTTAAAATCCTTTTTGAGCAGTTAGGACTTGGAGATGGAGCAAATACAGTGATTTGTCCAGCAAGATTGATGCAAATGAAGGCCATTAAACTACTTCTGAGAGGGATTTTAAAATTAGTATTCTAAATTTGCCTTCTTTTCCCTGTGTTCTTTTGTCACATAGGTTTTATTTTAATTAATATTGGATAATGCAGAAACAAGGTGAAGGCTGAATGTAAAGGCAAAGAAGAGATGGCTTTTTAATGGCACAATTCTCAGAAAGGAATTAATCAGTCATGGTGTCCCATTCTCCTTTTTGCAAACAGGCTCCAGAATTCTTTTTCAGGTCATATGCTCCAAAATTTGTTTTTCAGTATTGTTCCAGTAGGAAAGGAGGCTCACATGAGTTGCTCTTGGATCTGAGGAATCTTTCTGTCAGTGAGTCCTGCTGTGGCTCTACATGACTCCTCCTCACCCAGCAGCAGAAGGTCCCTGGCATTGTCTAGCACTAAGGTTGACCCTGCATGCAGCAATAGTTACACCCTTAAACTGCCTGCTGCTGCCACAGAGATTGTGTTGCTTCAGATGTGGGCTTGTAACTTCACTAAGCCTTTTATTTTCTCTTGCTGGCTGCACATCTAGGTAATTGATTTTGGACCATCACCCAATCCATTTTTGAAGTAAAGGCTTTTTGGAAATAGTTAAAAAATATTTTTCTTTAATTACTCCCACACTTACTTCTCTTGAAACCTTTCAGCTGTGATATCCATATTCCTGGGGAATGTAATGAACCAGAAGTCCTATATGAAAGTATTTCTTTCTTTTAAAACAAAAACAAAAAAAACAAAACCAAAAACCAAACCAAACCAAACCAAACCAAACAAAAAAAAGGTGCTGGTTTCCTGTTACCTACATGAACAACAGCATGTCCTGGCCATTGATTAATAGTCCAATATTTCCACCATCATACCAATTAAAAATAGTTCCATGAGCAGCAAATAGTTCTTAGGTTGCATACATATAAAGTAATTACAAAATTTAAAGCAAAGTAAGACATTCCTGCTGGGACCTTCCATAGTCCTGCAATAGCATGCATTGCTTGAAGCACAGGAGGAATGTCTTTCTTCTTGCTTGCATCAGCTTTATCTAAGCTCCCTAACAGCTCCACTGTGGTAATATTTGAAAGCTCACCTGCCTGTGTGATTAGGGGAGGATAGAGAGTGAGTAGTGATTGTACACAGACAAATGGCAAATATTAAAAAAAGGAGATGTGGGAAAAGAAGATTTAAGGAAGTCTCCTGGGATCACACCAAAAATCACTAACAAGAGTTGGGAAAGTAAACCACTGTTTCACAGATATTAAATTATCACCTCAATCAGCAGCATTGAGTCTTCCTCTTGTTCTGAATTTTGCTGTTATTCAATTGGCAGTTAACACAGTGAGACTATGAAACTAACCATACATGTATTATATGTCTCTTAGGTAGTTTTTAAAGGACTGTAACCTTTGTAGAAGAGGTGTGATTCTTTATTGCAGTGTTGTCATGACTAAGCAGGGCCAGTGCAGCACCTGGATAAGGGCATCCTGTTGCAAGAGAATGGTTGCCAGATTTTAGTGACAATTTCTTAACCCTCTTTCAGCAGAAGTGTAGTGCCCTTATTCAGCATCTGCTCTATTGGGTTTCTGTGGCCAGATTTTGATAGTGGGGGTGCTACAGGGGTGGGTTCTGTGAGAAGCTGTGGGAAGCTTCCTCTGTGTCTGACAGAGCCAATGACAGCTGGCTCCAAGATGAACCTGCTGCTGGTCAAGGCCAAGAAAATCACTGACGGTGGTAGCACTTTGTGACAATATAGATAAGAAAAAGAAGAAAAGAAGAAAAGAAGAGTTATTTCAAGGATGTAGTTGTGGCCAGAAAAGAGAGGAACAATTATGCAAGCACCAGGGCCAGTGAATCAAGGAACCACAGAACCGCAGACTCAATTAGGATGGAAAAGGCCTCTGAGATCATTGAGTCCAACCTATGACCAAACACCGTGTCAGATAAACCATGGCACTCCGTGCCACATCCAATCTTTCCTTATTTACCTCCAGTCACAGTGACTCTATCATCTCTCTGGACATCTTGTTCTGATCACTGTTTCTGTGAAGAAAATCCATCTTAAACCTCCTCTGGTGCAGCTTAAGACTGTGGCTCTTGTCCACTACTGGTGGTTGCCTGAGAGAAGAAGCTGACCCCCATGTTGTTACAATCTCCTTTCTGGCACTTGCAGAGAGTGATAAGATCTCTATGAGCCTTGTTATCTCCTCCTTTCCACCCTCAGCTCCTTCATCTGGTCCTCATAGTACCAGCATATCATGAAGTGAAGTGAGAAGGAGGGGGAGGAGGTGCTCCAGGCACAGCAGCTGGGATTCTCCTGCCGCCTGTAATGCAGGCCATGGAAGCAGCTGTGCCCCTGAGCCCATGGAGGTCAAAGGGGGTGCAGGGATCCACCTGTAGCCTGTGGAAGAGGCCTGTGTCAGAGCATGCCTTGTCCTACTTGACTGATAGGAGCTTAATCCAAAGGTTTTATTCACCAGGGTTCATCATCTAGCAGACCTATCATCTTTGGTAGGAAACCTAAGGAAACAAGGTGAACTAGATTAGGTGTCCAAGTCCAGGTTTATGGTTGAAAATTGCAAGAAGACATGAAAGATAGTTTAAACCTCAAATTTGGCACTTTGGTGCTTGCTGGTATACAAGGAAGTTGTATTTTTACAGATCTACTCTCAAGTCCAGTTTTAATTCGGTTTGTAGGTGCCTGGACTCTTGGCTGTAAACACCAGCAGTTTAATCCTAGGGAATGACTAAAGTACTCTGTATCAGCAAGACAGGAGAGATCAGACCCCAACATATGATCATCTGGATGCAATTATGGACTTCCAGAATGCCTTCTTAGATGTGGATTTATTCTGCTCAAAGAGTAGAGACACAAAACAGCCACATCCTCCGGAATAGAAAGGCAGGGTTGCATGTCACTTCATCTTCAGCTGTGCTTCATTTGGAAGAGCAGAGGAAATAGACCCTGATAATGTCAACCTAACATCAGTTTCCTGAGTAATGACTACCAGCTAGCTAGGGTTAACACAAAGGCTTCACAATGCAAGAACCAGTCTTAAATGATGTGAATGTCCTATGTTAATTTTTCAGTATTTGAGATGCTTTGTCCATTATTCATTGATTTCACTCTGCACCTCAAAATGCATCACTTTTGAGCTTTACCTTTTCTCAAGAGACAGGGGTACAAATACTGGCTTGAAAAACTGGAGGGAAATCCCACTCCTCTTGTCATGTGCCCAGTCATTCTGTAAACACCCTGGCTAAATATTTTGCTGAGATCACAAAGCCAGATTAACTACATATAGTTGGGTTTAAGATGGCCAATTGTAATTTTCTTACAGTTCAGTCAAAGTTTGTAGCTAACATGTCTTTATGATGCCGTCATTTAATTATGAGCAATGTATGTTCCACATCTAAAAGTAAATAGAATCATTCTTGGTGATTTCCTGTTCACTGTAGGTTGTGAAATGTCAGCATGCCAGAAACAAACAAATGTTGAGGCAACATATAACAGAGCATTTGATGTAACAAAGCCGCAAGGAACAAGCATTTCTGCCTCTTCCTCTTTAATATTCCAGATATAGAAATTAAAATAACACTTTATCATAGATTGTGTTGAATCAGAAGAGAGCTGTCTGGCTTTTAAGTGCCTCTGCTGAACAGGACTACTCCATGGGTTTGTCCAGAACAGAGAGGGATATCTCCCAGATGCACCCAAAGAAAGAGGAAACGAGAATTGGACATTATTTGCATTAAAAACCTGCATCTTTAGGCTCCTGAGAAAACCACCACATGCCAAGATTCAGTTCTGTATACACATATTACCAAGCATCCAACAAAATTATGCCAGTTTCTGACCAAGGACAAGAAAAAATCATCAGTTAAAAAGAGAGCAAGGTAGCATCCACACCAGGGTGGAAACCAAAGATGTGTAGGATGAATCATTCCTCCTCATTCCATCAGAAGGATGTGTATGTATTTTCTTTAGAGGTTTCTCTACCATTCCTGCATTAATGCAGTTGTCTTTGGCACAGCAGAGTGTACAAAAGAGTAAGTGTACAAAGCGTCCCAGATGGCCTCAAGTCTTCAAAGGAGCTTTGGTGTTCATTTTCAGTGGCACATTTAGAAATTATTATGTAATCATTCTCTCTTTGCACCTTGCAAATCCCAGCCAGTAAAGGCTCTGTTCACACACAGGTTGTGTTTTCATAACTGTCAGAACACAGTTAATGTATCATATATGTTTTCTGTCTTGATATTTTGCATGGATTCAGCTACTCTGTTGAGAAGGTACCTATCTAGTGGTGGCATTCATAAGGATAAAGACAGAATAACTGCAGAGTATGACACAAAGCTACTTACATCTGTGTCCACATGGGGACAGTGCAGTTCTACCAGAGAGACAGCCTAAGAAACTGCTTCATCCTAGAAAGGTCTGAAACATCTTCCCAGACTTATCCTCCCAAGCCTGACTGTAAATTTTACAGACCTAGATCTTTTGGAACATTCTCCCAAACATCAAATCAACCCATGGAGCAGAAAAACTCTGCTATTTTTTGTGGCATTTTATAGTTTTGACGAGTATTTAATTTATCTGGATTATTGAGAGGTGCAATAAGATCCCCAATGTGGAGAAAAGTGCAGCAGTTTGTGTTATGAGTAGTGTTAGGTCAGTATATCCTACTATGTCTTGCTTCCACCTTGAAGAAATGTACTTTTTATTCATCTGGGAGCTGTGCTTTTGCATGCAGGAAGGATTTAAATTCACAAGTTAAAAGAGTGCCAACAAGAAAAAAAAAGCTGTAGAAAAGCAGGGGGCTGTGAAAAGGCAAATCCCCACAAATATTTTGGAGGTTAAATGGGTCATGTTGAGAGCTTTTTGGGACAAATTAGAAACCTCTCTACCCCTTGCTTTCATTTGCTTAGCAGTTTCTTTTGCACTGAGCACATTATCTACTCCCCAAACCTTTCTGCCCCCTAGCAGGGAGTTTTCAGTCAAAAAAAAAATCCATGAAAAAGGTTTTTGTTAGACTTTTAAGGGTCTCTGTTGTCCTGAATAGCATGTAGTGTTCTAGGGAAAGGCATTCTGAATAGGACTGTAAGACTAGATCTATGTTAAACAAAAAGAAGTGTTTGCTCCTATTCAAGCAAATATAAGAGACTCTTGCTTTCCGTAAATGTTTTGGAAGATAATGTGTCTTTGTTCTCTTCCCTTTAAGCTGATGGGCTTGCTCATGAATCAGCATCGGCCATTAGTGAAATAGGTATCAGGGCTAAACTGCTGCAAAAAGTGGAAGAGCAGCACCATAAAATGTTTAAGTGGTTTCTGTTATCCAGGACTGTAAATACCTACTTAACTGAGTTTCTTCTTTCCTACTGTTTGCTTTGAGAATACCAATCCAAACAAACCCCAGAAGCTCAGCTCTTCGCTTTGTGGTGTTTTTTTTTTTTTTTTTTTTTTTTGTGTCTTAAGGCTTACCTGTAGCATTTTGAGCACCAGAGAAGGATAGAAGGATGTGATCGATGTGAGATCTAAAGTAAGGTTTTAAGGCCACCTTTATGCCTGAAGAACCATGCCAAATTTTGTCCATGTGCCCTATTTCAAAACTGAAGACTGTAGCAGAAATACAGTATTTCAGTCCTCAGGACACTGTAGGTGAGCCTTGTGCAGAATCAGGAGAGACTAATGTACCATGGATACCGTGTGCCTGCTCCCTCTAGGACAAACAAACTATATATTACACACAGTAATATCTGAGCCACATCATGTTGCTGGTTGTTATGATCCTTTCCA
Source organism: Cisticola juncidis (assembly GCA_013400215.1). Lineage (NCBI taxonomy): Eukaryota > Metazoa > Chordata > Aves > Passeriformes > Cisticolidae > Cisticola > Cisticola juncidis. The sequence goes on from VXBR01012335.1 coordinate 841,870, forward strand.
AGGTGACCCAGGACAAATTTCTCCTCGACCCAGATCTGCTGTCAGTATATCACTGAGCAAAACTACTGCAGCTGATGCCCAAGAGGATTTTTCACATTGCCTTTGAGTGAAGTGTGGCTAGAGACAGACTGTCCTCTCTGCTCCCCCTGGAGAGAGGGAAAAGCAGTGAGGCCTTGTCTGAAGCCACAGACACAATTTCCTTTCTCACTACCTCTGACCTGAAAGTGAACAATAAGCTTGCAAAAATGGTTGCAGATCTTGGTCTTTACCAAAGAACTGAGAGATTTCAGAGAATAAATAAGGATGTTAGAAGTGATTGGGCCCCCTCCCCGGCATATGTGGAGGATGCCAGTCACTTACTTGGGTACTTTCTACTCCCTAAATCTTTGTGGACTGCTCCTTGACCATCCCCAGACAGATGAATCAGCTCTCCAATATAGTTTTCAAACAATCAGGAGCTGGAAGCCACCATGCTGCTAGAGGGCTACAGCTTAGTTACCTTTACTGAAAGCTGGTGGGATGGATCCCATGATGAGTGTGGCTGTGGGTGCCTACAGGCTGTTCAGGGGGCAGCCAAGGCTCTCTGTGGGTTGCCCTCTGCATAAGAAATAAATGGAATATGAAGGGCTCTGAGGAGCAGAGGTCACAAAGAGGTCCAAACTTCATGAGTGAGAATCAGAGACTGAGGTAACAAAGGGAACTTTGTGGATGTTTCTGTTAGAGGCTGCCTGATCCAGGGGAGCCTGTTGGCAGCACCACCTTCTTGCTCAGCCACAGGAGGCACTGAACTCACCAGATCCCATCCTGCTGGGGCACTTCCACCCCCAACAGCTGCTGGAAAAGGAACAGAGTGAGCTGCAGGCAGTCCAGGGGGCTGCTGGAATGCACAGAGGAGAACTCCCTAAGCCAGGCAATGGACAGCCCTGACACAGGGGGTCTGGTACTGGACCTGATGTTCACCAGAGCAAGGGAGCTCATGGGTGATGTCAGGGATGGAGGCAGCCAGGGCTGCACTGAACATCTCTGGTGGAGTCTGCAGTCCTGAGGAATATGGCACAGGTGAAGTGTATAGCCAGGACCCTGAATTTTAGGAAAACAAACTCCAGCTGCTCATGGAACTATTCAGTAGGATGACATGGGAAACTGCCTCAGGGACAAGGGAGCAGAACTAAGCTGGCAGATCTTTAAGGACACTTTCCTTAGAGTACAAAACTCTTGATCTGTAAGAAACAGGTAAGGAAGGGAAAAGACTAGCATGGAGGAGTGAAGACCTGCTGAGCAAACTAAGGGATAAGAATGCACAGACAACGGAAACAGGGACAACTATCCTGGAAAGACTATTGGAATGCAGCCTGGTTGTGTAGGGATGCGGTGAGGAAGGTCAAAGTATTTGAGTATTCAAGTATTTGACAAGAGACAAAAAGAAAATCAGGAAGGGTTCTACAGCCAGAAAAGGAAGGTCAAAGAAGGAGCACTATTCCTCATTAAACAAGGAAAACAACAAATGAGGAAACAACAAACTGGAAACAACAGATGAGGAGAAAGCTGAAGTACTAAACAGTTTTTGCCTCAAGTCTTCAATGTCAATCTTCAATGTCAATCTCTCTTCACAAACCTCTCAAGTCAGTGGACTACAAGACAGGGTTTGGAGAGTAATGATCAGGTTCATGACCACTTGAAGACCCTGAACAAATATAAGTCTATGGGATCTGGTGAGATACATCCCAGACTCCTGAGGAAATTGATGTAGTTGCCAAGCTATTCTCCATGGTATTTGAAAAGTCATGGCAGTCAGGGGAAGTCTCCACTAAGTGGAAAAAGGGAAATACTGCATCTTTTTTTCAAAAGGGTAGGCAGGAGGATCTGAGAACTACTGACCTGTCAGCTCGGCTATGGAACATACGCTCCTAGAAGCTGTACTAAGGAACATGGAGAACAGGGAGGCAATTCAAGACAGCCAGCTCCCCTTTGCCAAGAGGAATTCTTCTCTGAGTCATTCAATGGCCTACTGCGATGAAGTGACTCCATCACTGGATAAGAAAAGTCCAGATGTCATTAATCTGGACTTCTGTAAAGTCCTTGACCCTAACCCCCATGACATCCTTCACTTCAAATCAGAAAGAGGTGGATTCAATGACTGGACAGTCCCATCCAGAGGGTGGTGATTAATGGCTCAGAGTCCCCATGGACATCAGTGGCAAGTGGTGCCCTAAGGGGTCTGAACTGGGACCAGAGTTATTTAATATCTTCATTAATGACATAGACAAAAGGATTGAGTGCACACTCAGTAAGTTTGCTGGTGACCCCAAGCTGAGAGGTGCTGTTGACACCCTGAAGGATGAGATGTCACCCAGAGGGACCTGGACAATGTGAAGAAGTGGGCCCATGGGAACTCCATGAGATTCAACAAGGCCAGTGCAAGGTTCTGTATCTGAAACAGGGCAACCCCTGCCCCCTGCTATCACCACAGGCTGGGCATGAACAGACCCAGAGCAGCCCTGCCCAGAAGGACTTGGGGGTGCTGCTGGGTGAGGGGCTGGACATGCCCCGGCCATGGCACTCCCAGCCCAGAGAGCCAAACGTGTCCTGGGCTGCATCCAGAGTCCTGTGGGCAGAAGGGGAGGGAGGGGATTCTGCCCCTCTGCTCTGCTCTGGTGAGATCCCATCTGCAGGGCTGCATCCAGCTCTGTTGTCCCCAGAACAAGGAAGACACAGCTCTGTTAGAGTAGGTCTAGAGGAAGGCCACAAAAATGATTAGGTGGATAGAACACCTCTCCCATGATGAAAGGCTGAGAGATTTGGGGTTTCTTAGCCTAGAGAAGAGAAGGTTCCAGGGAGACTTTATAGCACCTTGCAGTACCTAAAGGGATTTTATAGGAAAGCCAGAGAGGCACTTCTTACAAGGGCATGTAGTGATAGGACAAGGAGGAATGGCTCTAAATGAGAGAGGTTAAATTCAGCCTACATAAAAGGAAATTTCTGTTGCCATGTGGGTGATGAAATATTGCAACAAGCTTCCTGGAGAAGTTGTGATGTCTGCCGAAATATTTAAGATTAGGCTGGATGGGATGGGACATAGTTGAAGGTGTTCCTAATTTTGGGGGGTTTGGCCTAGATGACCTTTAAAAGTTCCTTTAGACCCAAACCATTTTATGACTGTGTTCCTATTATATGATCTTGTCATGTTCAGCATTTGGAATACATAAGGCTGGGAAACAGTTTTGATGTTTGCACTTCTTAAGATGCTTTTAATATTTTCCCCTCTACTATATAAGGAGGGATTTGTCAGCTGTCCTGAGTGAAACCTGGCCTCTGTAACCATTGCATCCCATGCAAATACCCAAAGTTGCTGGGGCAATGACTAAGTAGACATCTGATACAAATTGTTCTGAATGGCAGCAAGTGTGTTAGCGGTGCTGGTGGCTTTGGGCATTGTGGGCAGGACCTGGGAGGGCAAGACCTGAAGTTATTTTCATGGTTAGGGTCTTAGTGAACCTCACCTTAACAAATGGCCAGAGTTTGGTGTTTTCATGGAAACAGGAATGCACACTTGATCCTTCTATGTCCATGTAGACTCCCTGGAGCAAGTGTAGTGTCTAAGTACACAATTTTTTTTGCATAAGTGGATTATGATCAGTAAAGCTAATTATACAAACAGCTAATCACAGTCACCTGCCTTTCAGATTTTTAAGTGCTTTTTGAAGTGTTTTCCTGTAGACTGCAGAAATAGATTTCTTTCCAATGTGCTGCACCAAATCTGTGTGTAAGAAGTGCTGTTTCTGTAAGTGAAATACAGAAAATTGTGGTCCTCTCTCACATAGATGGGGCAGGGAGTAGTGTTTAATAGGAGTGGAGTGTTCCCTGCTTATTTGCAGTTTCATTTCAGGCCACACAGGGTTTCATATGGTGGACAGCTAGCCCAGGCTATTTTATGTTCCCATAAAGCAACAGCCTGATGGACTGTTGTCCACCATCTGACTAACTTTGAGATTGATTGCTTTAAAAGGAGCCCTGAGTTAAAAGAATGCTACTTCTGTAAGAAGGAACACACTACTCTTTAAGTAGATCACATCTTTGTAATTGGAGAGGTTCATAGTATTCTTAAATAAATTTGAGAAATATCTTAGTATCTTTTATTAAGCTCACAGTTGCACATTTATGTAGTGGCTGGTTAATGAGTACTACATGATGAAGGATATTAACATTAGAATGAAATGATTTAATTAACTGATTTTTTTTTCACTTTGTAGGAAGCATGAACAGAAATATGCTGCAAATTGCTAATTTTCAATAAATTACAACCTACCAAGACTGTATATTAATAAACAGAATTTCAAAGGGAACAAACCTACAACATCTCTACCCTGACTTCCCTGGATATTCAGAGTAGAAAGAAGTTTAATGTGCTTTTGCCCTCCTTTAACATAAGCAGTTTTCTTTCAGTTAATGAAGTCAAATCTCAGTTTTTATTACAAAACAAATATAACTGTGGGAAAACAGAACCCCACTGAATCTGCAGAGAGCTGGAAGTGTTTCTGAAAGATGTGTCTTTAAACCATAGGTCTAGTTTGTAGACTCTGCCCTACTTTTTCAGGAAGAGAATTCGATTATCACTGATCATGACATTGCATGAAGAGGAAAGCAAAGATACAAGTCTTATGTTAGTAGTCACTGTTTTCCTACCAGAAATGATATCATTCTTGAGAAGAGAAATGTAGTTTGATATGTGAGGCACTTTAATCATACAGCAGTTAGCATCAAGGTCCTTTTGGAGCTGTTTTTATGGACAATACAGAGCCAGATTTATCATACATACTGTAATCTGCTAAACCTGCCTTCCAAAAAGGGGAAGAAGTGATAGCACAGAGATGCCAGTCTAGATCAAGTTCTTGTGCTGCACTTTATGGTGAAATTGTAGTCTCAGAGGTACTACAGGGCTCCATGGTGAGAGCAAACCTGGGGCACCAGACCCTGCTCCCTTCTGCAAGGAAGCTTGTACTTTTCCTGCATGGAGCCAGTGGCAGCCATGGCATTTTCTTGCTCAGAATCCAGCACAATGCAGACATACAACCAGTATGTATTGCCTACTGGTCTCTACCTCTCTCAGATATATTTTGGTACAGCATAATTAGCAAATTTTAACCATGGGTTTTATAAAATAATGAGGAAATAACATGGGGAGGCCAAAAAGACTGTGAAGTTGAGTCTGTCACCAGAAAGCTTCATACTACCAAAGTGATTACCGTGATTACTATGTCCAAAATGATACTTCAGGCTTAGGACACCTCTCCTGCTCTTGGATTTTTGACCTACCTCAGCTGCAACTTTGCTGGATCTATTGTGCTCCAGAACAGAGGGGAAGAACAGCAGCTGGCAACTGGTCTTGAACTAGCCCAAGCTGCTGTATGTGACTGGAGTATTTTGCATTTTTCCTTAGCCTCTGATATTAGGAGATGGAATACTAAGTCATGTATCCCCAGAATTCTAAAGATTGGACTCTGATTTCTGCTGTTGGATGAATTAATAACATGACCTTGGTGAGCTCCAGCCACTAAGAATAACATATGTTTCCCATCCATGTAGTTGCACCAGCAGCTTTTTTGAGAAACCATCCCTTTGGGTTTTCTTCCTGTAAGTGGCCTTCCACTGCCTCTCCGCTGTCACCCACAGTAATGGCAGAGCCATTGGCATCTTCCTCTGAACTACAACCTGATCCTTCCAGTGTCACATGGAAGAGCTTTGTAAGGGCACAGAAAAGGGAGAAATCTCCTTGTCTGCAGTAAGTGAATAAAGATAAATGAGTAAGCACCTCTGCAGCATTACAGAGGGTAAGTGCATCCAAATATCTGTTCTCAGGGGCAATGTAAACCTGGACATTGAAAAACCTTTGATAGAAGCTATCAGGGATAACCAAACACTTACAACCCCCACTTCTCTCCTCTAGCACATTTTATTGCTCCCAGTTGTGCATGATGCTTAGCTAAGAGGAAGAGGCAGAAAGCTCTGTACCTGCTGAAACTGAGACTCTAAAAATTAATTAGGAAGACTCCTTTATTAACACTCTTGGAAGCCTGATTCCTTGGAAAAAAGTGAAGCTGAGATATGGGGACTATTCATGTTCTGTTGTCTTAGAAAAGATTGTGAGAGAATGAACAGCAAATTAACTAATTTATTTACTCATATCCTGTGAAAATTATGCTGATATCTCCCACAATGACAGTTTTATCATATTTAGCTGTTATCTGCATTTGGATCTAGTTTTATTTTCTTACACAATGCTCAAGTATTCTCATATTTACAAATAGAGGGGAATGTGGAGGTCTCATTGGTTCTTTGTGTTTCTGCTTCTTGTTCTCTTGTTGTAGTTTTGCTTTTGAAAGGTGCATGGAAATTAAAGTTTCATGTGATTTCCCTCTTAAGTGATACATAAAAATGTGCCTGTGTTAGCACTGCAATGGTATGAGCGGCATGTACTCTAACATAGAAGGTGAAAATGGTACATTCTTCTCTAAATTCAGATCAAGTGAAAAGTTCATGTCCAACTAATTAACAGTCTCACCCTTGTCTTTTCTGCTGTTATTTTTGGTGCAAGTTTGACTGAAATACAGAAGTGGAGTGTTTTTTTTTTTTTTCTCCTTAAGTAAAATGTGTTACAGATAAATTTTAAACTAGGCTGTAAAAAACACAAAGATTGCATTAAAATCTGGGGTTTTGTTGTGGAAAATATTTATTTTCTGTAAACACCAAAGCTTACTGTGCTATCACATGGATGGCAGCACATCTACTTTTCAAGGCACTGATATGCTACTTTGCTGACAATCATCATGACAGCATGAGTTTTATCTTTCTGAGCTGAAATGCTAACCATGGTGGGTCTGTCTTGATCTGTCTTTTTGGCCAAGGATTAGCACTAATAAAGTATTTCAAATTATGAATCAGAGGAAAAGCTGTCCTTGACAGCTTTAAGGTTCCCATGATTCAGAAAAGAAGCTTTTTATATGGTAGGAGACAGGTCTGGGTTTTTTTTTTTAAATGTAGGATTTGTGTTTCTACTGTTTCCAGGACAATCTGTCTTACCCAGGTCAAGCTAATTATATTCTCTTTTTACTAAAACCCTGTGTCCAAAATGGGGTACAGCAAAACCCCTAGACCTTGTTCTTAATGAGCACCTAAACCTGAGGGTAAGAGGAGCACTGCGAATAAAATCTAATATCAAATAGCATCAAACAGTATCAAATCCAGAACTGCAAGGCATAATCCTGGTGTATGTTAGTGTTGGAGCACTTGACAGCAGTTTCCATTGTATGAAGCTTTGAAAGCTTTTTTTAAAGGAAAAAAGCTATCCAGAAGTAAAGCCTTATTCCTGGTGGAAAATTACCATTATATTTTATGCCCTTTATCCATTCTTCCCTTCCACCTCTAAAGTGAGTATAAAGAAATATGTGAGCAGAAAGAAAAGGAGAGATTTACAGTAACTTGCTGAAGGCCATGCAAAAATTAAATGGCAAAATGGAATGAAATTCACAATAGTGCAACTGCATCTCAGTGGTTTGTGTGGGAGACTGTGCCACTTCTTACTGAAATATACTGCACTCCCTTGTCCTATTTGGTGAGTAGTTTGGAAACTCTCAGATTGGCTTCCATAAGCAGATGCACCATTTGTGAGGCACCATTTGCTGTACACCTCTAAAATGTAAATCCTAGGGCAGATAGTTGTTCAAATACTACTTTCAGCTGTCTGGAATTTTTTTCTTTTGCTGGAGTAGGAAGCTTGACAAAAGTTCCATTGGAAGGGATTTTTGTCCTCTACTAATAAGACAAAATGGAATAAAGGAGTCTGATGTCATCTGGAGAAGTTTACATAAACCACTTTCCCCTTGCCAGTAAATACAAACAGATGGCACCTTGTTATTTTATCTAGGCAGTTTCCAGCATCTGAGGAATTTCAGGATCTAGCATCTGAGAACTTTATCACTGGTGCCTCTCCTGTTCAGTTATTTGTGTTATGGATATTTTAGCAGGAACTTTGTACTCATTTTATTAGCAATTGCATATTAAATGGGAAATTGCAGCATGCATTCAATTCTCATTCAAAATAACAGACTTTTATACTGGGTGTTATTATTCATGTCAAATAAAATGGATATAAAGTTCATATATTGTTGACACAAAAGATAAATTACACAGGATATAAATTGAAAGTCTTGGAAGCTTTGTAGTAAATAGAAACATCACAATTAACATCATATATGAGCTTCGCTTTTCAAATTGTTGATTCTGACAGGGTTGGTGAGTCAACACAAGTTTTCAAGTGAGAGAGGTTGTAGAGAAAAAGTTTGAAATCTGACAGTAAGCCAGGTTATTTTAACATAACCTCTCATGAGCAATTAGGCTGTATTTTGGTTTAAAGTGTAACAATTACAGAAAATACATCTCACATATTTTCCTGGTCTTCTGTTTGTTTTGACATATCTTTAAAAATAGGTGTATGAAAATAAACAAGCTGGGGTATTGTAGACTGTATCTGTTCACTGTTTCCCCTTCAACAGTGCTGAGTTTGAATAACCCCTTGCAAGATTTAACCTGCTTTTGTGATGGCTCAGTGATGAGTCTTCACAGTTTAATTTCATGTAGTAAATTTCACCCAGGCCAGAGGTAGCTTTGAGTTATGGGAGGTTATTTCTGGGAGATGTTTATACCAGAAAACTGGTGTAACATCAAAACTGGGAAGGGCATTCTCTCTTGCTGGGGATGGGATCTTCTTGTCTGACTAGTGCCTGGTCAATGGTGCTCGTAGGGCATGCTGTTCTAGTAGCTTCTAAGCTATATACCATGGCAAGACCTGCATATAAGTGCATTTTTAAAGCAATTTTTGAGGTAAAAAGTGTGAGAATAATCTCAGGTTATTCTGGCAGGACTTGACTGGGTGTGAGCCTGAACACCCTCTGTTTCACCTGGATTGTAGCATGTGTTCCCCTCTAAGATACTTACATTTCTATGCATGCAGTGTAGAAGTGGCCCAGTTTTCCTTCTCTCAGCAGTGTTCTCACAGTGCATTTGGACCATGCATTCCCCTGTGCTTGGGTGCAGTCTCCATCTGGGAGGGCACAGGATGCTCCTGGGGATTCATGTACAAATCTGTGCTGGATTCCCTTTCTATGTCCAAAATGGGAATTACAAAGGCCAGTCTCTTTTTCCACTGTTTTCTGCTGCTTGGATCCAGACCCCTGGAGAATGGCAGTCCCAGGCTGCAAGTGGCTGCCAGTGGCACCAGTTTGTGCCTACCTGCCTGGCAGCAGCATGAGAAAATGCCTGAAGCCAATGGATATTTGGCAGTGTGCCTGCATGCAGGTTTACAGATAACGTGCAGCATGATGTACACAGCTGCTGTGATGGGCATTTGGTGTTTTCCCTGCATCCAATAATATTTGATTTCTCAGCTTATGAATCTTCTTCCTACTGGGCTTTACAACGTGGCAACTCTGCATGTGGTGTGCTGGGTAGCAGAGAGGGGTGTCCACACCTAGACTTGCTCAGGCAGAACAAATGTATCTGAGGGCCTCATCAAAATAAAATTGGAAAACATTAAGAAATTAGCAGATGGGTTTGTAGCCAGTCTAGGAGATTTTTGCCATTGTGATGCTCCAGCTGTCGTCCCCAACTTATGTTAGAGTGTACCTCAGTGTTTCCATGTGGGAACTTGGGTGCGCCCATCCTACCATGTTTGCAAAGATTCTTACTCAGCCAGGTTGTTAAATTGGTCTGGATTAACATTTTTTACCTCTTTCTTTCTTGGGAAAGGAAAGAGTGTGTATGTAGTTTTTTTGTTTCTTTTTCTTTAAATTTAACCTAGGTAGTTTTGCTGGATGTACTTAAGATATACATCTCAAATTGGTTGCATAAATCCAACTTGGGGATCAGGCACAAGTGGGTAGAAGAAACTGTTATCTCCTAAACTGGTTTATTTGCCAGAGATGGTGACATTGAAAAACCCAGTTTTGCTATTGATTAATTAAAATTTTAACCCTTTTAAGTGCTAACTGCAGCAGCTGAACCCAGACTGCATTTCTCTGTATCTGTTTTAAAAGAATAAATAAGCATTAAAATCTACAGAAGGCACACACACACACAAAAGCATAAATGTGATAACATGATAATGATTCCGTTTGCACTTTTACCTGTATTTCATATTTAATGAGCACCTATCTAGAGATTTTCATCTCTGAAGTGCTGCTTAGATGTGTGCTTCTTTCAAGTAGATATGTCAATTTTACAGGTGGTAAAACTGAGATACAAGAGAGATTTAATAATATGCCTGACTAAAATAATGCTGCAAGAATTTTTCTGAGTCAAGCAATAGCTCATACCCTTTTCCTGTGGAGAAGAGCTGCATTCTTGTGCCAGGAACCTCTTCAGCCACAGATGGAAAATGTATGCAGTGTTTACCTGCAGCACCCTGGGGAGTGGTGGGTGGCTCCAGCACTGAGGAAAAACTGAGCTGTTCAGAAACTGGGAATACTGGAGGCTGTGCCTGTGCCAGTGGGTTTGCCCTGCTCTGCCATGCTGTGCTATAGTGCAGTGCTCATGTCCCCACACAGTGCATAGCCAGGCCTTGGCTGTCCTCCAGGTGCATACTGAACCCAGTTGTGCTTGTCTGTGCAGGAAGGCGTGCCCATAAAAACTTTTCTTTTTGTTACTAAGTCTGCTTTTGTGATGTTTTCTGTCCTGTGATTGAAAGCATGATTGAAAGCACGTACAGTTGTAAATGACCTAGCTTTAATTTAGCTACCTTGGATATTAATAGCTACAAAATTGTACTCTGGGCTATAGATATCCTCCAAGGAACCTGGAGATTACACACTAAGTGGGTGTATGTCTTTGCTGCTAACTCCATTCATGATACTTTGAGTACAGCTACAGGTGTGGCAGATATATCTCCCATGTGTGAAAAAATATTGCCTTAGTCTGAGCAGGGGCTTTGAGCTTTAATAGTTATGCATAGGTTATCCTAACTTCTGAAGTGTGGTATATATATTTGTTCTGTACAGGGATTTATACAACAGTAGGGAGAATAGGATCTTGAGCATCTTCCAGTTGTGTCTACAGTAATTGCTTCCCCAAGGGTAAAGCGTTCCATGGAGAGCTCCTGAAACATGCACTGTGCTGGGCTGAGACTGGAAACATCAGAGATATGCCTCTCCTTGGAGCAGAGATCACAAAGCTGTGATGGTTAAACACCTGGAAAGCTGTAGTGGTTTCATGTTAACTAATTTCTGTTTCCTGGCCAATGCACTGTTTGTGTAGTGGCTTGAGTATCTACCAGAATCATTTACTCGTTTTCTTACTGTGAGACATGATTAGGAGGAAAGCAAAGCAGGCTCAAACTTGAAGGGTATAAAGATAGATTTATTAACACACACACTAAAAGAAAAATGAGACTCAAAATGAAACCTTCAAAAACACTTCTCCCTCTCCACAACTGTTCACTTTCCCACTAACAACATAAAGAGACAAAACCTGGAACTCTATGGGTGGTCAGTTTACCACCCATAAAAATAGTCTTTCATCCATTCATTTGGAGAGAAAGGTCTCTTTCAGTCTGCTATGGAATTTCCCCACTGACAACATAGAACAATTCTCTTGTGGGTTTTAATTCTCACAAAAAACAACTGCCCAAGAACCAACTTTTGTTGGTCCCTCCCATTTGGCAGGTTTTCCAAGCTGTATATAGGTCATGGATGCTTTGGGGTGTCATTTTAAAAATACAACAACCCTAAAGGCAAAATATTTTCTTCTTATTAATGGAAAAGAGATCTCTTTTCTCTTTCTCTAGGGTCAGAATCTTCATCTTCATCCAATCTCTCTCTGTTCAAGCTTCTCTAGGATCACAGCACTTAGTCCATCACAAAATACCTTTGCTTATCTCTACAACTTAAATACTCTTGTCATCTCCCCAAAATGCATATTTGCTCCATAGTTTACAGGAATATTCTACTATATTACAATTCATTACCATGGCTCATAGAAGACTTTCAGCCTAGATTAGACAACTCCTTAGTCTTCCTCCAACTCAGGACTTTTTACTCTCTTCACCGATTTTAGTCTCACACTGCATCTCTCTGTGGTTCACTCTGGCTGTTCTCTCACTCAGAAAAGAGGAATTAGTGTTTTTTAAGTTTCATCTGTCAAGGAAGGAGCTGACATCTCCCAGGTCTGCAGAGGGCACGATGGCTCTCCGCTAGGATTTCAAAGCCGCGGGGATGGGAGGGCTGAGGAAGGCAGCCGGGATCTCTTGCCAGGATCTTCTCCCCTCCCCACCCCTGTTTCTCATGGAGTGGGCCCAGCCCAGCCCAGGTTCACAGCTCCTGTTGGGGGCCCAGAGGACACTCCTGGCCTGGCTGGTGGTGGGGTTGGCTTTAGGGTCTCTGGATGTTGACAGCCGTGGCTTCCCCTTCCCCACCTTGGCCCCACCAGGGCTGCAGCAGCGGCCGGGCTGTGCCAGGCCTGGGGCAGGCCCCTCACCTGCTCCAAGGCAGGGAGGAAAAGGGAAGTTTCCTGAGATTCCTCTGATATTTAACCCTGTGTATTCGCAGAGATGCATCACTTCGCCAATGGCTATACAAGCTGTCAATTTTCATGCCTAGTCACCTATTGGTTTTACTATAACTGGGTAAAAAAAAATCACTATTTTTTCCCAAACTACCACAAAAGCTCATGCCGTTTCCTTGGACTAACTCCTGGGAAGGTTTGTCCCATGTTTAGCATTTGTGCTGGAAAAGATCTGTGTCCTTGAGAAGAAGTCTGCCAGCTATAGGCTTTTAGATATTACCTAGGCCTTCTTCCTCGTGATAAGTAAGGTTTTGAGTCTGATAGATTATTCCTCTTTATGAAAAGTAGTGGAGGACAGCCTTGATATGCTAATGATGGCCAGGGATACCAAGGGGATAATGGTAAAGAGAAATTTTTGTCATTAGCATTTTCTTTCATGACATGAGCAGCTTTTGAGAGGGATCTGGAGGTACATACAAACAGCACCTGTAATTTGCCAAGCTGGAAAAGGATAATACCTTTTTCAGGCAAGCAGTCATTACTTGTGAAAGGTAATAAGAGAGAAATGGTATTCCAAGAAGTACAAAAGCACTTTAAATGATAAACTGTATCAACCTTTGTTGGATGTGTTCTTTAAGTAAAAGAAGACTGATCCCTCAGTTTAAAAATAGTCTGTAATCTTTTTCTATGTTCAAAAAATTTGAACTTCAATTTGCTCATCCCACTCCTCTGTTTTTGTCTTTTGTAAATTAAATGTCCAAGGCAAATAGTGAAAAGCAATAGTCTAGACATCCTAAACTGTTGTATATGCATTTCCACATCCAAGCAGTTGTTTCTATATAAGGAAAAGAGTTTTGGTTTGCCTTTGAACTTAAAATGAAGGTGGAGTGGAATCTTCTGTGATACTCTCACTGTGGTTGGTACAGTGCCAGCACAAGGGCACTGGCTGGGCTTTGGATGTGTCTCTCAATATCTGTAGCTGCTTCTGTTGGCAACAAGCCAAGTTAACCCTCCTAAATCTTTAGCTGTGTAGAGGGCTGCACAGGGAGCTCAGGTACTTTTTGGGGTGTTGTAGCAAGGTGTCAGGCTTCTCTGACACCAGTGGCTTTTTGTTTCTGTATTGTTTTGTTATTTTGCTTTTATTAAAACCTTTTGCTTTACAAAACACCTCTGAAGAGCCATCTCGCTATTATTTTAAGCAATTCTGAGAAGTGCAGGACACCCTCAGAGACTGATATATCTTCATGCTGCTCATAACATTCTGGCCAGGTGTGAAACTGTATCACTAAACCATCTCTTTTTATTTTTTACATAGTAGGTGTTTTTTCTCTCTGGATTTTAGAATTATTACTTACGGTACTGTTGCTCCAAATTTTAGTGAGCAGAAAGGAAGAAATACAAATAAAAAAATACAAATAAAATCTGAAGTTACAGGTGTCAAAGACCATGCCTATGTAAGCGTTTATGGGTCTGTATGAACATGTTTCCTTTTTCAGGTGAATTGATAAAAACAATTATAATTTCAGAGTAAAAGCAAAATGCTTAAGGCATTTCTGTGGCAAACTGGTAGAATTTAGTTATGTACTAAGGTTCTTGGCATAAAATCCTTTTTGGTAAATGGGACACATTTCTCCAGAGATCAGGCAGAGAGTCAGCAGAAACATGATTATATCCATGCTCTCTCTGCTAGGTGCAGGCCTTCCCTAATCCTAAAAAGGATCCACCAACACTGTCTGATTTATTTTCTCCACGTCTAAGGTAAATGGAAGGGGATGCTTTTGAGGGATGATCTCTAGTCTGTGCTGAGCACTGTACTCTGCTTCCGGTGGGACTGAGCAGGAGGAAGGGAGCTGAGGCAGAGCAATGGTCACAGCCATGAGGATCTTACTGAGAATGTAATTCAGATTTCTGTTTAGGGCATATGAATATGGAAATGGGACACATGAAATGAAGCAGACTGTTTCCAGGATATATAAAACACTGCAGCAGAAGGACCTTTCCTTACTGGTATGGTGGAAATCTACTGGTAAAATTTATGGTCAGCTTATTGCTCAAGGAAGTTGACCTAAATGAGAACCTAAAATACAACTAATAGGATAACTAAGTACATACATACATACATACATACATGTAGATCTAAAAATGTCTTTTTTCTTTAACATTTACTGAGTCAGTTGTTTTTGTTATGTGTTTTCATGTGCCATCTTCATCTGATGCCATCTGTTTACTGTTTTTGTGGGGGAAGTTGTTTCTTTAATCACTTCAAGCACTCATACATATACAGAATAATAGAGCAAAATGAAGTTCATGCTTTTTGTTGTTGGTCAAATTGTGTCCTGCCAGTATTTTATTTGCTAAAATTTAATTCTTCTATTATAGTGAAGAGGGTCATGGGGGAAGATGCTTCACTAAACTTTGGGATCTCAGTAAAGGCTACCACTCCAGATAAATCCTGTGTCTCCTTTTATGCTGCATCAGTAACTGTTTCTTGGTAAGTGAAGAGAGGCCCATGGGCTGGAATAAACTGAACATTTAAAATATATCTGCTATTGATGGGGTAAAACCAGAAGGAGATGAGATTTTTCTTTTGTCAGTTGCAAGTCATGGAAGCACCAGAACTGCCTCTTTCATATGGCCTTGACTCCTTTTTCATGCAGTCCCATATTGTCATGAAAAACATTGTTGTCACGAGTTGGCGCTTCAGCTGCTTTGAGGGTAAATGACATTGGGCCCAAAGCATTGTCTGTAATGTTTGCTGAACATTGATTGAATTTTCTCTCCGTGCTTGTCTTCTTAACCTTATTTTTTCCTCTTCTGTTGTAGAATAGGGACCAAAAGTGGAAGTAAAGGTAACACTAAGTCATTAGTCAGCTTTGATCTTCTGCTGTTGGATACCTGCAAATCTTGTCAAGCCTATAAAAAGTCTTCATAGATGTTTAAACATTCCCTTTTTCACTCATTTTTTTTCCTTAGTTTCCTGACAGAGAAATATTTTGTTTGTATCACAGCAGTCCAACTTTGGATGCTGTTTCGTTATGTGAAAAGTATGCACATCCTAAATTAATAAATACATAATTTTTTTCATGAGGAAAATAGGTCAGTTTCAAGGCCTTTGGAAGAAAACCAATGACTATGATATTTACTGGTGCATCAACATTGCATTTTGGAGAACACGAAGTGAACAACTTCTCTTAAGTTTATTGCCAGTATTTATCATCTTCCTTGCATAAGTCTTGGCTTGAGGTGAATTTTAGAATTCAGTTTCAGGCCTTCACTTATTTTACCTGTGTTGGATTTCTTCCTTTTTTTTTTTTTTTCCCTTTTCCTCTTCTAGGTTATCTCCTCATCTATATATTCCTTGAGTAATTATTGCCATTTTATATGTACTGCTCCTTGGACTCTTGATCTTCATTACAAATATTACTGTCTCACTGAAATTGTCAGCCTGTGACTGAGTATCCTTAATGAACAGCAAATTCTACTGAAGGCCTTTCTTTCCCTTCCTTGGAGCTGATGAAGACTCTTATCTTTCATGTTTTTCAGCTGGTGCAAATTCTCCATTGTTGTTTTAGGAAACAGGTGTTTTACATAAAACCTCACAAGTCCTTAGCCCTCAGCTCTCACAGCCTACTTGTTTGTTTGTCATTATTATTATCCTTCATGCCCAAGCTGCTGCAGTGAGGACAGGCTTGTAGGAGGTTGAAGGGGCTGAAAGAAGAACCCAACATTCAGCTTGAAGACTCAAGTTTGGCACAATTAAGGAAGTATGTCTGGAAAACTTGGTCATGCCTGGGCATCGTTATTGTGAGATCTGGGTAGCCTCACCTCACTTTCAGCTGATTCAGAGGGCCATCACTCTCTACGTAGCTGTGTCCTCTTTTGTGGTGTCTGGATGCCCAGCAGGTCCTTTTCTTGACACAGTCCAATGGCAAATCTGAGACTGGTGCTGCTGCTGCTACACTACTGATGCAAAACTAGGCAATTTAGGCAAAAATGCCTTTCAAAAAGTTTTAAGCTGTGGTCACCTGGGTTTCAGTGTGGTGTCTCATGGAGTGTGATTGTTTCCCTAACATGACAACATGTTATATCTGACAAAAAAGCAAACCTCAAAATGCCTAGATTTTTGAAATTATTTTATGGGGTAATGGTGAAATCAAAAGCCAGCTGAGATGTTCCTCCTTGTCAGACTGACTGAAGAGGCCAGTTGCCACATTCATCCCTAAGGTACTGTGGGTGTTATTGCGGGTAGGATTCAATGTGAGCGGGTTGCTTTTAAATAAAAAATTGCTTTAATAATTTCTTGGTCTTTTCAGCTCAAACTAAAGCCCTGTTGCTTTTTGTGTCCATTTACATATGTGCTTCCAAGGTTTTTCTCCCAAACTTGACCTGCCTCTGGTGAGTTGTCCCATGTCACCACTGTGAGCTGTTTGAATGAAACCATGGATTAGCTCATGCCTCTTGTGTTTGCCACTTCCTGATTTACAGTTTGCCACAGTCACAAAGGCACTTGGTAATGTTGTCGGATTTGAAGAAGGGTTAGCATCTGGTTAGGATTGCACCAGGCAGGATGAAATGTCTGCCTTTACCTCAAAATCCTGTGCAAGTGGTCTGGGATGAGAAGTCAGAGGAACCTTGATGCAACTTGCAGCCAGCACTGCATCAGATACAAGGCAGTTATCTAGAAAACATAGACAGTGCATAGCTCTGGATAAGGAAGTTAGGGAATGGTTCATTACTAAGAAGATTGCAAGATTTAATTTTCTTAACATTTTATGTCTTATGTTATACATGACATTTCTACCTTCCTTTCTTTTTCCCATAAATCTTTGTGAAGGAATTTCTGTTGAATTCAGCTGAAGCAAAAATAGTCTGGTACCATCACACAAAAACCCCAGAACCTCATATTGACTGGTTTAGAGGTAATTCATTTGCTTTGGAGGAGAAATAGGCATAAAAGTTACTATCTCTTCCAGTATTCACTATTCTTCAATTTCAGAGAAATGGAAAACCCAACAGACACCTCTTTGTATTCTTGCCCATGTTTCATTAAATCTAGATCCTACTTTTGAAAGAAGAAACAAATGATCGAATTAAGCTGTTATTGAGTCACAGAACTGGCTGGTTGACAATATATTTATTAATAAGTAGTATTTATTTTAATTATGACCCAAGTGCTAACTTTCTAGGTCATACTACTAATTACTCTTCTGGTTTATAACTGCAGTAAATTTCACACAGGAATTTTAATTAAAAGGTGTTTGAATGGTGAGTAGGTTTATTTACTTGTTAATTGAGATAACGAACACTGTAGTGTGGTCTGACAATGTTTATTAGTCTTTTCTTTGAGGAAGATAGTCCCACTGGAACCTTGGAGTTTCAGATCCTGAGGTGCAAAGATGAAATAATTGTAGCTTTTCATGCTCAGGACCACGAGAGGATAGTGGTAGCAACATGGAGGATTATGTTCCAGTGAATGAAAATATTTTCCTGCCCATTCAAGATCTGGCACAATTGAAAAATACAATTTTCAGATTTTCAGTAATATGGTTTCTTTTTTAAAATCTGACAAGTGATAAGATCAGATAGAGTTACTGCTGTATGAAAAATTTACAAGAACCTCCATTCAGAAGGCAGAATAAAATAGGAACCATGTAGCTAAAATGAGTCACTCAGCAATAGATGATGGGAGGTAAGTGTAAACTGCCACCAGCCAAGGTAAGATTAGTTTTCTAGAAAAGGCAAAGAACAAGCACTAAAGTCTAGAGAATTTTGCTTTTTATGACTTTGCATTGTAATATCACAGATAGAAGCACATAAAGCTATGAGAAGAACAGAACAGTATAAATCACTCATTATCCCTGCATTCATTAGTTATTTACATTTCTTTTTCTTTCTCTCCAGGGCTGTTCTTACTCTGCTTCTTGTGAGGGACATCCACAGCCTCTTCCAGGACATCCAAGTGCAGCTTGCTCAGCAGACTGGCTAGGCTGGGATCCCTTCCATTCGAGAGGTGGCTGTCCCCATCTACATACACCTGTGAATGAATTGACAGGAAACAGGTAAATCACTGCTACAGGCAGAAGAAAACACCTCCAAGACACACAGGGTAGCCCTGGCCTGGGCTCGGTGGTTGGAAACCACAGGCTTGCAGCAGTGCCCTTTAGTGGATTTGATCTGCTCCCAGCATCAATAGTTCCTTAGCTACTCCATCTGTCCTGGCACTGGGCTAGTCCCAATATTGTAAATAAGATTATGCTATTTACAAGAACCAACACTGCTTTGCTCAGATAATCCCCCTCTAAGAATGTTTCTTTGGAGCAATTTGGTGTGTCTAAGAGCTTGTGCAGAGGTGGCTGAGTGATGAGAGGGGTGATAGCATTGGCTGCACAGCTCCTGGAGGAGAGTGGAGCAGTGGCTTTGTTTCATGAGGGGAAAACTCCCAGTACATCTTGGGGAGAAGGCTGTGATGGAAATCTCTCTGGTGCTGCACCTGCTCAGAATCCAGTCCTGCTGCCTCCATGTGTCATGGCTATGGGGCACTACACCACACTCTGCACCATAGAAACACCAGTCCATTACTTGGAGAGGAAAACCATGCTGTATGGCCATCTGGACTGGAGGTACCAGAGAGGAAATTCATTGAAACTGATAGTTACACAAGGAAGAGGTAAATGGGAAAAAGCAGAAAATGGGGAGTGCAGCTTTCCTTCACAAGAAGTTGCCCAACTCATCTGAGAGACCAAAAGTTTTGTGATTGGTCTTCTCTGTTCTCTAAGATCCTGGCTGGGTATAACACCTGTGGCTGGAAGAAAGCCTTTTCCTTGGTTTTGATACTGATTACTTTTTATACTAGTTACAAATCCAGTAAATCTAGTAGTTCCTAGCACAGAACCGGACATGGCCAGTAAAGTTCCCACTAGCTCTGTCTCCTGGCTGTGCCAAGAGCTGTTCCCAAATCTGCCAGCAGGTTCGGGTAATGGAGCAGAACAAGGTGGTTCCTCTACAGCCACAGGTGTTGCGGTGGCTAGGCTTTGGAGCAAGGACTGGAGAAGACTCCTTTTTGTACAGTTTCTCAGAGACCTTTAATCCCCAAGAGAGGGGTACAAAAAGGAGCCAGGAACAAAGCCCACACCTGCTGTTAAACCCCAGGGGTGGGGGTGTGGAACAAGCAGGTGACTGGCCCCAGGACAGATGGACAGGGGTTATTCCATGACATAGGGCAGGGTCAGGGGAGAGATGGACAGCTGACCAAAGGTTCTAGGGACAGGGCAAGGGTAGGGGAGGTACACAAAGGGGGACATGCCTGGGCAGCACCTGACCCATTGGGCAGGGGGAAGCAGAAAGACCATTGATACAGAACTCAGAAAAGCTTAACCAAAATCCACCACCACAAGAACCCTCTCCTTTGTGCTCAGATCTGCGTAAAACCCTCCCCATGCCTTGTTTCAGTGCAATGAGTGGATCAGATGCACCATTACGAAAACACAGCTGATGTTGGCTTGTCTCTGTATTGCTGTTGGAAGGAAAAGGTTACAACTGGAAGATTTGGCAATTTTTGTCAAAATAACCTTGCAGCTGGGAATGCTAAGGATGTCATTGAGGGGAAACTCCATTTACTATGCCTAGTGTTGTCCATCCTCTGCCTGTTTTGAGAAGTGGAATACTTGTGCAGAGATAATAAACTCTCACAAACATGTTTGAGCCTACTGCTGGGAAAGACGTGGTAAAAGCACAGCCTTATGATATAGTGCACATGCACAAAGCCCTTTCATATACTGAGGCAGGCTGTGGAGGCTCCCCAGCACTGTTCTCTGGGACAAACTCAGTCCCCCCAGTGTCTCTGTTACCTGGCATTGTTAGCAAGGTAATGATATAATCTACTTTGCATTTCAGCTGTGGTTTGGTGGTTGTCCTGGTCCCCTGTTTATGTCAATTCACACAGTTGTGCATCTCATGGGGTACCCATAATGTTGTCTCCATATGCAGATCCTCACTCCTAAGCAGAGGACTTAATTTCTGAGACAAGATGGCTTTTAGGCCCAAGTGCAGGTGCCCATTCCAAGCATTTGTTACAGCTTGCCTTGTAAAGGAGTGTTTAACTGTCTGTCAACACTGGCAAAGATATTAACTATATGAGTAGAGCAACTTGGTGCAGCCTGTGCAAATAAAGTTTTGGCTCAAGATAAATTTTAATTTCCTGGTGGTAGTTCTGGGCTGTATGTATTTAAGATGAAGTTCTGGGTTTTTTTCAGGAATTGCTAAAAGATATCAATGGAATTTATTAGTGGAATTAGCAGAACAAGCAACTCAGAGAGCATTGTATTGGCATTTGCTGACAGTCTTGGTCATACTTTGCTGACTCTCACCAAATCCTTCCACTTGGACAGAATCATTACTAGCTGCTCATTAGAACCTAGTGTCCTAGTTAATTAACAGATTCAATACCTTGGCATAAGGTTACATAACCATGCTTGGAAGGTTATATCCTAGTAGCAGTGCATTTTTACCTGTAGAATATATTTTAGTTTTGTTGATAACCCCCAAGTGAGCAACTGCTGAAACTTTGGTACTTTGTTGCAATACATGAATTGTACCACTTCCCTGAAGCACTTTTTGGATAAATAAGCCCAAATAATGCCTCAAAAGAATTTTCTGTCACTTTTAGACTGAATCAATCAAAGCTATAAGGCTTCTATCAAACTCAGAAACAATCTGTTCTCTCATAGGAGCTTGATGATTGTACAAACCATAGCTGTGTTCTCCTCAAAATCAGGTTCTCTCACAGTGAGATGCACCAGGTTTATCTGTCTCTTGTTAACAGGCTGTAGAATTCAGATGATGGCTTGAATAAATACAAAAATGCATAAAATGTACCACAGTTCCCCTGCAAAGCATCCTTGGCTGCCCGATGGCAATGGACACAACCATCTATATCTGTAGCTGCGCGTCACTTCAATGCCAGAGATTTCTGAATCAGCTGGGGAGATGTTGACATCTGCCCGAATCTTTACTTTCCCTGGCTAATGAAAAGGATATCTGAAATTTTCTGGGCTGTCAGGTAGGCTCTGCTCTGTACCAGACTTTGTAACTAGCCTGGATTGCAGTCCATTCTCATTTGACTCAGTTTTGTTAAAGGGGTGAAAGTGCGCTTTCAATAACTGAGAATATGTGACAGCTGTGCCTATTCACTTGCACTGATATTTGCAGTTATAATAATTCTGGATGATATTTTATACTGGTTTGTGACTATCTTTTAGAAAAACTTGCTATTGAGTCCCCCTTATCTCCACGTTTCAGAATCCTATTAATGAGTCTGTGGAACTACAAAAGCAGTTTTGTGTATGCTTTCTAGACTGGAGTTTTGATGCTCAGTAAAAATGTAGAGTGAACTGGGAAATATTATTGAAAATATCCAATTTCATGGGAAACTTGGATGATGTGGAAAATGAAGCCTATTCCCTGAGCAGAATGTTAGAAATTTCCTTTATGTTATCTGAAATTAGATGTCTTTTCTTCTACATAAATGGTTAGAAAAATAATGGCTCCTATTATTATTTTGGAAGGATTTTTTTTTAGTTTAGTTTTTTATTTTTTTAATTTTAGTGTTTTGGTTTTTTTTGCTTTTTTTTATTGTGAGTTTTTTATCATTGTTATGTGTGTTTTTTTGTTCATGATGGTAGTTTTTTTAAACCATGTGCCTTGTCAGTGCTTTGCAAT
The DNA here is from genome assembly GCA_013400215.1 of Cisticola juncidis. Lineage (NCBI taxonomy): Eukaryota > Metazoa > Chordata > Aves > Passeriformes > Cisticolidae > Cisticola > Cisticola juncidis. Next base: position 864,136 of record VXBR01012335.1, read on the forward strand.
GTATTTTGTCATTTAACAAAGCCAAATCTTCCTTGGCTGTATAGCTGCATTATGGCTGTGATCAGCAAGGACAGTAAAAAATAGAAGACATGCTGCTCCCTATTGATCATCACTGCATGTGGGTCAAAATGTTTGTGTTGTTCTTTTTTGTTTCCTGTTTTGTCTGATGTCATTCATGCTTGATTACCCTTCTTAGCTTTGACCTACAGCCTCGAAAAATGGCAGTAAAAAGAAAAATGCTCAATACAATCACCAATAAAATGCAAATCATCAATGAAGCTTTTTTTTTTTTTTTGAAAGCAAATATGTAAAAAGTCAAATGTGCCTGAATGACTTTTGGCAACTATCAGTCTCCCTTGCTCAAGTAGCTGTCAGCTGTGTGTCTTTCACTCCTGACAGGCATTAGACTGTGAGCTGAAATTGTTCAGAGGTGCTTTCCACCACACGTGGACTTACCCCTTCTTCTATGAAACATTCTGCCTTCTTCATGTTGATGTACAGGGGTGAGGGCAGAAGTGACCTCCTGCCTGCTGAGTGGGCACAGACTCTGGGGCTTTCTTCTGTGAAGAAGCCACTCTTCCTTGAGTCAGGGTGGGAATGACCCAGCGCACAGTTTTCACATGGGATTCAAATTTCTGGTTTTTAACCAAAAAGATGAACACTTGTATAATAGCCATGTGTGAGCAGCCAGTCCACTGCATCTCTGAGGGCTGCTGCTGCAGGACATCTGAAGTGCTTTTCCTGAAGCACTGTGGGGTAAATGTGCAGGCAGCTGATCTCAGCCATATGTGTGCATGTGTGTGAATGCTTGTGTTCTCTCTTTGGGACCTTCACTTCCCAGCATTCTCATCTGCCTGTGCTTTTGCCTCCCTCCTCACCTCCACTTGTGGGTGACACCTGGCTCCTGTCATGTGTAACAGTGTAACATAGTGATAGGCAGAGAGGAGAACTCAGATTTGAAATGTGGTTGAAACCAGTCAGATAGTGGAACTGTGATTTTGAGGTCATTTAGCCTAATAATTGTAATTGTTAATATTTATTAATTACTAGTAATGTTAATACCTGATCTCTGTAAAAACTTGCCTAGATATTTTTGCACAGTGCTGCTTTCAGCTATGTGAACTTCCTTTGCACGGACAAACACCAGGTCCTTTTGTCTGTGAGAGACAAGATATGTTTGTCCCTGCAGGACTATGCCTATGAGAGGAAGATGAGTATGAACAAATCCAGACATCTGAGAGTAAACTCTGCATTTGGCATGGAGCCATGTGGCATGAGGGCAGTGGGTACTGCTGTCCCTGGGATGCTCCTGTGAGTACCAGCTCTGTGGCACGGGCTGGGGCAGAGCAGTGCAATGCCCCATGCTGTAGGTAACAAGTGTGTTCAAAGGGCTAGGAGGCCACCTGATGGCTTTCACTATTTCCCTTTGTTTTTAAGCACTGCTGACCACCTTTACCTGCCTGTACTAGTCTGAAATGCTGCCTGTATGTCCAGATATACACCTGTGCTGGGCTACTCTTCCCTCACAAAAAATTTTGTAAAATGCATTGTCTCTTTAGCTTCCAACTGAGGCATTTTAAGGAGAACGATGGCCACTGAAGTGGAAGTGTGTCAACTGTGTGCTGGCTGCAGGGACAGTCAGAAGTCTGTGTGTATGTGTGAGAATTTCAAAAAATTGGAAAACATCCTGTGGTGCACCTAGATTTCAAAGTAAACTCTTCTGATCATATTAGGCTGACTCATGACTAAGCACAGCAGAAAAGGCTCACCCCTTGTACTGGCAGGATACCTTTTGGATCTGTGAGTTTACTTAGACCAGCCTTGTGACAGAGCTGAACCCTCATCTCTAGCCCTTGATTAACTTGGCCAGCAAAGTAGAAGGAATTGAGGTTAGACCCAGCCTCTTTGGAGACAGCATCATCCTAGAGAAGCTTATGCTGCCTGAAGAATAGCACTGCTCCCTTTCTTTGTTAATCTCTCCTTACTGGAGCAGTAGTAAAATCTCAGTAGCAGCTCAGCTGCTGTTACACTGAGCAGAAAGCCACAGAGCAGCTGCTCAGTGCTCCTTGCAGTTGTATTTCACCTTTCCTAAGGACCTAGTATTGTATGAATGAAGCATTAAAAACTTGAGCCTGTTTGTCTGTGGAGCCACCTTTCTATGCCACCCTCTTTGGGGAGAATCAAGGAGCAGGGACTGAGAGGAATACCCAAGAGGGAGAGCTGTAGGCAACAACTGCATTGCACCAACTTCCATCCAAGACACACAGTCATGAAATAGGTCTGCTCCTGTTTGTGGGAGTGTCATTCTGAGTGAAATAACCTCATATCTAGGACACTGACCTTTCTGGTGGAGAAAGTTGACACCTTAACCTAACATGGTTTTACACTGCCCAAGAAAGTGGTTCATCCTGTTTCCTACTGTTTTAAGTAAATCACAGATGGGGCTGGGCTGGTGCCCCACCACCGATGAAGGCTTGGGGTTGTGCTCTGCACTGCTCAGGGCCCAAAACAGTCCTGCTGTAGCCAGTGAGCAACAAAAATAAAGATGAGATAAGGGTGATGAAGAGCAGAGAGGAGAAAACACACTGAAGTAAGGCTCTGCTGTCTGAATGCTAGGCAATATTTTAGCCTCTGGAAAATGCTGTCTTTTACTTAAGTACTTTTGTAAGTTTGTAGCACTGAAATAGTTGCTTTATCATCTGCCTTCCTCTCTCCTTTTGTTTCAGTAAGGTAAATCTGACTTTGCTTTCAAAGATGATCAGACTGATACATATCTAATAATACCTCAATTGTTTTCAGTTTGTGCTTGCATTTGCAATCTTCTACCTCTGTTTAGATGCCAAGAGGACCTTGTCTACATTTTGAACTGTACAACTTAGTCTAATAAAAGATACCACCACCACCTCAGTTCTTTACAGAGAGCCTCACCCTGAATTCCCCTGGGGCTGAGCCCTGTTCTATCTTCTTTTGGGTCACAGCTCAAGTAAAGCCTTTGTTTGAGTAATGTCCATTGAAATGAAAAAAAAAAAAAAAACAACCTTGGTCAAGCACAACCTTCTAAAAGCACTTAAATCTATTGGCAGTTTGAAATGACAGGTGTGCAGCCCTCTCAGTTCTTGGGCTCACTGATTACTAACAATGTGTTGACAGCCTGAATGATCACTGTGGGCCTTGAATGTTGTCCTTTAAAAATCCATTGCAGCTGAAGTGACTTTGGTCTGATGTGTTTAACTACTTGTCACCCTGCTTTGGTTCACAAGTTGGAAATTTCTGAGAGCTGAATGGTAAGATATAGAACAGATGAGCTGATAGTTTTGTGTAAATGTGGGGGTATGTGCATAAATACATTTAATCATAAAGAGAAAAAAAAAGAGAGAGAAGATAGCTTTTCATTCTCCACTGTGTAGCTGTAATATGTATCATGTTACACATGCTGTCTGGCACTTGAGAACAACAAAGATGACAGTGTTTGTGGGGCCTTGGCAGCTAAAAGAGCCCAGGGCTCTCCTCAGAACCATGTCCCAGCCTGTGGGCTCGAAGCTGCCTGGATTTCAGAAAACTGGAGCCAGTAGCTAAAATGTCACAGATAATGTGATCAACCTACAAGATGCTGATTCCTGAGGTGTGTGTGATTTCATCTGCACAGACAGCTGAGCATTATGCCAGAGCTGGTTTGGAGCTGTCTACCCTGCTGGCACAGCATAGCATCTGAGCCAGGAAGCTGCTCCATGGCTCCATTTTCTGGTGGGCTGTGCTGCATTTTGGTGACTGGAGCTGGCTTGTGTTTGTCTTTCTAGCAGGCAGTAGAGAGGCATTCATATTTGTCTGCACTTGTTGGAGCAGATGGACATGCTCTATGGCTATGGCTGAATCTTTTCCCTATAAGCCTTGTTCAGTCAGATTGAAAAGACTTGTTGTGGAGTCTGGAGCTCTGCTTTGTTCTTCTTTTAGCTTAAGATAAAATCTGGTTCAGAGTAGGCTGGCTGAGAATCTCTCCACCTGTAGAGCCAGTTCCTCTGCTTCATCCCCTCTTCACGTCCTGTGCAAGCCTTTAAATGGAATTTCAGTATACTTAACACTATACTAACAAAAGGTTTCCTAAGTAAGTGAAACTGGAATAATGCTCACCTCGGCCTAAACGGTGGAGGGATTGTGAAGCAGCTTTTGTAAAAGTCACATTTCTGGTTTTGATTTCAGTGAAGTCACAGACCTCTTTTTACATCCTGTTTTGTAACATTTCTCCTTCAGAGTCGCAGCAGTGCAGCTCTAGGAAAGCTGACTGGGCTTGTAGGCTGCAGCAGTGGGAGCTGCTAAATAACCTACATGAAGCTTTTCACAGATTGTTTATATTAAACTCCATTGGTATATTAAAATAGAAATCATTGGATTTAAACTTGTAGCGTGATGTGGCACATGGCCACGTGTTGGGAGTCATATGTTGGATGTATCCTCTTTAGTGGGTAAAGACTGAAAGGCAATGACAAATGCAGTTGCTCTGTGTCCTTAGGGTAACCTTCCCAGGTAGCTTGAACAATTTGCTCCTGTATCTGGCTGCTAAATGGGATCCTTGAGCCTGGCTGCTCTGTGTGCATATCCAAACAGGAACCAATATCCCCCTTTTGTTGTTTTTTTCAGTTTCTCAAAGCTGAGTAAACTTCCGAGGCTTTGACATTCCTTTTGCTGCTGAAATACAGCTGCCTCTGACAAGTTCATTTCACATGCATAACTGGTGTGAAGGTGGGGAAAGAAAGATATTTCTTTTGATTTCTTATTTGTAAACTTTTGTTGTATTCATTGATGTTATGCTCTCTGGCATTATGTGTTTTGTTTCCTGAAATTAGAGTCTGACACTGCATCGTATGTCTGTCACCATAATCTGTCCCAGACCTGCAGTGCAGTGCATGTGAGGTGCTGTTCAGGCAACTGACGTTAGCAAAGTGTGAGCATATCAGTTTACCACTGTAAACTGGTCATCAGTCTGCCACTGCAGAAACACTGGTGATGGTTTTCAACTTGCTCATGGCTGAAAAGTATTGTACCTTTGTAAGGAGAATGCATCTGCCCAGTACCTTGCTGTGGTTTGGTAGATGAATAACCCCACAATTGAAGGAACTGAATTTTTTTCTTCATCTACTACTTTGTGTGTAAGGAGAGCCCAGAACACTGAAAAGGCACCAGTTCAGGGAGAATTTAATAAGGAAAACTCATGAGTCAATAGATTTTAAGTGGCAATGAAGAATAAATTTAAGGTGAGATTGTATTTGAGAAATCCAACACAAAAGCTAATATGAGAACATTTAAGGTGAATTTTGTTGGGATAGGATTACTTTCACTGTCTTACAGATAAGATAGTCGAATTGGCTATGGGAAGCCAGTCCTTCAGTTACACACCCTTATTTTAAAATCTTCAGTTCTTGTGGTTTCTTTTCCTCTCTTTGATATACTACCTGACAGGCCAATTTTGCCAACTCAGTTCTGTTGCCTGAAAAGGATGTTTACTTTGGCTTCTTTTTGCCCAGCTAGAGAAAACTACACACCACTTTAAATTGTAGCATGTTTTTCCTCCCATGGCAAGTTGTCTGTGTGGTAGGATCTTTTGTAAAGTGGCGCATGTACAAGGACTGGTCAAGTCTGTAAAGGATGTGAGGTGAACCTGTGGCAAAGCTGCTTGTTGTGACACACATGGCATAGGATGGCTTTGTGCACATAACAGTGATCCTCTCCCTGACAAAATACTCTTTCAGGAGAATTTTTTTACAGTTTTGTATTCTAAAAGTTTAGAAGACAATTTATTCAGCTGCTTGTGTAAGTGCTCCCTGGGAAGGCAAGACAATATAATTCCACAGACTTGAAGCCTACCAGCATCATGATCCCCTTCTCTGACTGCTCTGAAGGAGGGATAGTGCTTATCTAGTGTTATCCAGATAAACATCTATCTTATCACTGACAGTGTTGTCAGTGTGTGTCAGTGCAGCACCATGAAAAAAATATCAAAGTCTGGTGCTGTGATAGTCCCAGAGGGTCCCAACAGTGGTTATGTCTGCTGCAGCTTAAAGTTTTGATTGGGCATGGGTTGAATTTTGTTCTCTGTTCTCACCTGCTTAAGTTTAAGGTGTGTAGGAGACTCCAGACTGCAAACAAGCAGTGGTTTGCACTTATAGCCATTAATCCTGTTTGTACTAACAGCAAGGGAACAATAAATAATATTTGTGTACTTCTGCAGGACATTTTATCTACCACAAGTTAAAGAATTCTGCTGACTACAGGTAAGCAAAAGCACAGTTTGAGCAGAAGGTGAGTGGCACAGTATTTGATGGAAAACACACTCTTTAAAAAACTTAAGACATTACCACTTGTGAATGGTTGTTGCAATGTGTGTTTTTAAAGCTATATGAGACAAGTTCCTACTTGGAAATACAAATGAATCCCACGGCCACTTTTGTCTGGGGTGGCTGATTTTTGAGCCTTTGCAATGTAAGACGAGGTTCCAAGGCAGAACCCCTTTGGCATCTTATTTGTTTTATTTGTCTTATTTGTTTCCTCCTGCTATTGATTTTAAATCTTTACACCTAATTGCTCCTATCAAAGTCTTTGTTTTCCTGTGGTTGTAGTAGGGCCCTTTGACTGCTTAAATAGAGCAGATATACTGAGGAACTAGATTTGCTAAATGATAAAATAATTACACTTCTCAGAGCGAATCAAACAACAGGACACTTCCCATCACTGGCATTGGAGCGTGTTTTCAGGCAAAGCACAGGAGACAGTGGCTCTGCAGTAAAAAAATGTATATCACCTTAACTTGACCTCGAGTGCTGAGGAGGGCTGGAAATTGTGTGTCTGCAATATCTGTGAATATAAGCAAAACAGAGATGAGTTGAAAAGAGAAATAGTATATGTCTTTCACAGCAAGTGCAGGGACCACTGCTCCTATTTGACGAGTTTTAGAAATGTCTGAACATCTTTTTAAACACAATCTAGACTGAAAAAAAATTTTAAAAAGGAAATTTAAAAAGAAGAGTTGAAGGGACTGATATAACAGTGACAGATTGGTGTGTTAAGGTTTTGTGGCCGGGTGGTCTCTAAATTGCAGAGGAGCCGTATGTGCTGAACAAAAGATTGTCTTGCTCTGTCTTTACCTTTTCTGTTGTTTTCCAATCCCCTTTCCCTCTTCTCTTGTTGTACATGTGTCTCTACAGAGGGAAATCAGATTGGTTATATTTCTCTCTGCTTTTAAATAACTGTGTTGCCCTAATTGCTCCTGGAGGGCCAGGCATGGAAAGTTTTAAATAATTGTAAAGGAAAGAGCTTGAAGAAAAAATGCTTTTCTGAGGCTGACGTGTTTTGCAGGGAGAATTTTCTGGATAAAACAGATGGGATAGAAATGCAGCTTGTGTGTTTTAATTCTGGTAGTGTTGCCATTTTCTTTTAACTGCTTCTAAGACATGTTCTTTGGACTTTTCCCCCTAGGAGACAGTTATTACACCTAAAAACAGAAACCCTGGTTCTGAGAAAGCCACACTCACCCATGCACTGCAGGGAAGATCTGGATAACATGTCTTCCTTGGAGGAGATGCATTGTTGTTGGTGGTGTTTGGTTTTGTTTTTTTTTTTGTTTTTTTTTTTTTTTCTCCTGAGTTAATACACTTAAAATCTTGCTTTCAACATTTCTTTAGGACAATCATTTATTCTTACAATATTGCAGCATCTGGATTTCACATGACTAAGGCTAGGTTTATTTATGCTGCTGCCTGGAAAGAGGAAAACCCATTCAATCTTACCCAGTACATATTTCATTGCACTGACAACTAAATCTTAAAATTGACATGCATTGAAACTGAAGAAAGCAGAGATGGTGGAGCAAAAGTTGTGTTGGAAGACAGAAGGGAGAAGTAAATCAGCCAGCAGTGTTAGCACAATATTTACATGGTTGCAGTGACCTGAAATCAAGAAATTCACCCCAAGACTCATCTAAGTTTAGGTATGCAGGGATTTGCCTTGATGGTAAGAGAGTAGTAGGTCAAAATTATAATCAAGACTAGATTTTTCTGAATTCTTAGGACAAAATGCTTTCCAGCACTTCAGTATTTTAAATATGATCATGTTAAGATCATTACAAAATACTAGGAAAACGCAAGTAGTGGAATTTTTTCTAACAGCTGTGCAGAGATACTAATTTAGGTTTTTAAAAAAGGAAATTTCTGGAAAAGAGAAGGGGGAGTAGTGATTGAAAGTTCTGGGCATTTGAAAAATCCATAGCTGGTAATTTATTCCATTACACTGTAGGCAGTGTATATATAAAGAAAAAGAAAAAACCAATCTGTATGTAATGATATCTCTGTGCAGCCACTATGAGAATGGAGATTACAAGTAATATTAGCAATTTTCTAGCAGACGCGGTGAGCAAATTAAGCCCTAGCTCTTTTTTTTTTTTTTTAAATCTTCATTTTGTTGTCATTCTATGGCTACTGCAATTTGGGGTTACTGATGGAATATATGCTTTCTTCAATCTATTAATTTTCTGTTTAAATAATATAGCCATGATGCATCTCTGCAGAAGCTTCCAAGTAGAGCAGCTGGTGTTTATTAAATACATCAGAAATCAAGATAAAAAACTGCAGTAAGGTTTTTGGTATCCTTTTTGTGTGACTTTTGAATTCAGACAGACAGATGACCATGAGGGAAAATTGTTTACTTGTACCAGAGAAAGTGAAAATACAGGGTTTTATTTAGTACACAGGGCATTTAATGTTAAAATCAGATGTCTGAGGCATAATAAGCTGTTCTTTCACATGCAATACCTCCCCAAAAACAAAACATCAAGCTCTAAATTACCTGAAAGGTAAAGTTTATATTAAGTTATTTCATATTTAATTAGGATGGAAATTCTTCATTTTATCCTAAGAAGAAAAAAAAAGATCTGTTTTAATAAAAATTTATTTCTTTAAAAGCTCCTTGGTTTTGGTGAAGATACCCTAGATAAGACTATAATTATTGCAGGGGAAATAACACTGTGCTCTAGAGGTCCATTTGACAGATAGATGTGGCTAGAAATGAGACTGCAGCACCCTGGGAAACTGTAAGGCACAGGAGAAAGCTCTAACAAGGCACTCATGCACCCTGGAGTGTGTAATTATTCTGTCTGAATGCATTTAAATGATTTAATCAGTACACAGAATGCAGCATAGCAATGGAGTCTTACTGACTATTGATTTTTAATAAGCCCAGGATAATGAACTGTCTTCAGGAAAATATAATAAATTTATTTCCTATGAAAATTAAGGAATTAAGACAGTGTGAGCCTGGGGCTTTAAATTTAACATGTTCTAAATCCCTCAGGCAAGAGTCCCTTCCCCCCCCGCCCCTTTCTTTTTAAATGTGCGGATTTTTTTGCCTCTTTTTATTTTCTTTTTAGAGTTTCATGGTCAAGACCTTGAAGCATTTTCTCAGATGCTCCTCAGTTAGCCCTTTTAATGTCAGCTGTGCCTGTGGAGCTCCTCTGTTGTGGATGCAGATCTGTATATCATGTTGCTCTTTCTGGGGAAATGTCTCTTCCTTTCCTGGGGAGCTGTCATATGGTCCTGCTGTTGTTTAGACTCATCCCAAGGGTGTGTGCCTGCTGGAAGGGAGAAGGGACAGTCTGCATTGCCTTCTAATGCCCACAGGACTGGAAACTGGTCACCCCTTGGAACTGCTGCAGTTTTGGGTGTTGTGGGAAGCACTGACCCATTTAAAGAACTGAAAGTTTTGTTCCTGAATGTGGTTTCTGGTAGAAATGCTGTCATGCTCAGACAGAGGGACTTGGTGGAGGCTCTGATGCTCCTGATACCAGCTTTTAACAGCAGCAAGATGAGGCTGTGTGAATCACCATATAAATTATATGGTGATAAACTTGTATTTTTATATATAAATAGAAATTAGGTAGACAGTAGAAGTCTGAAATTTTTCAGGAACAGGACCCCTGGTTATTTGGTTGTGAGAGCAACAGCCACAGGAACATATCTTTGTGAAGGTGCAATGCCTTGAGATTGTTCAGGTTTTTCTGAAAGGGTGAGGAAATTCATTCAAATATCAGGAGAAAAAGGAAATAGTAATCTGGCTTGCGGAGCATACAGCAAGAAGTAGTGACACTCCTGCACTGGACTGTATGTGCTGTGAGACCAAATGCCTGTGGATGTGGTGGGGGTCTTTAGGGACTGCTTGAACAAGCATTTGCCAGGAGTGTCATCAGCAGACTGCCCTGGGCAAGAATAAGGATTAAATGACCTCCTGCAATCCCTCCCAGCTGGTCACTGTGTCATCCCAGAATGGGTGGACATTCTGGACATACGGGGTGGGAAGAATGCTTTATTTTGTGGTGTTGGGGAGTGCAGGAGTGACTCAGAATCACCTCTCTCATAATGTGGGAGTGAGTGCTCTGTCACACTGTGCAGGATCTGTCAGTCCCATCTTGCAGCTATACATCCTCTCAGAGGCCCCCTGAGCCTTCTCCTTGTTGTCAGAACAAGGTACAACCTTTATGTTGCCGGCAAGGAATGGGGGCTTTGAGCCTGCGAGAGTGGAAATTCTGAAGACAAAATGACACCAGCCAGTAGAACCCCAGCTAGCTCTGAATCCCAGCTGTGCCTAGGGCTGTTCCCAAATCTGCCAGCAGATTTATGTAATGGTGCAGAACAAGGCCGCTCTTCTATGGCAGCAAGTGTTGAGGTGTCTAGACTTCAGAGCAAGGACCAGAGAAGACTCTTTTTGTGTATGGTTTCTCAGAGACCTTTATTCCCCAAGAGGGGGTACGAAAAGGAGCAAGGAACAAAGCCCACACCTGCTTTTAAACCCCAGGGGTGGGAGTGTGGAACAAGCAGGTGATTGGTCCCAGGACAGATGGACAGGGGTTTTTCCATAACATAGGGCAGGGTCAGGGGAGAGATGGACAGCTGACTGAAGGTTCTAGGGACAGGGCAGGGGTAGGAGAGGTAGGCAAAGAGACAAAAAGGGGGACATGCCTGGACAGCACCCGATGCATCAAGTGAGGGGAAACAGGGAAGAACCACTGAAATACAGAACTCAAAATAGCTTAACAAAAACCCACCACCACAACAAAAGATGTCCAAGAGCAAAGGGGGAAAAGAAACTATCAGCAATTTTATCACATTACTGCCGTTTTGAGCACTTCAGTAGAACTGATCTGGTGAATAGGCGGCCAGCAGTGAGGGGTCTGGGAAGATGCTGGTCCTGTGCAACTGCTCCTCCATCAGTGGCTTTGGCATTTTGGGCCTTATGAAAACACAAGAAGGAACATCCTTTTAAACATATTTTTATTTTCTAGCAAGTGAACAGAGTTTATCTGTAAGCAAAAATGACATCTTGGTGCTCTATGTCGATTGTTAAAAATATTGCCTTTAGTGACTGTTTGATATTCATGGATTAACTCAAACACAGCCACTTTTGAGGAAACAACTCACAGATCCCCTCAGTAGAAAACTCCTCCTCTGAGCTATTCAGAGACAGATATTTGGATAAACATCTGGAACAGAGGATCAATTTGTGAAATAACTCACTGAAATAATCCCCATGAATGACATTAACTACAAAGTAATTTTTCATGGCTGTCTTGATACACCTGTTTTATTTTGATAAATGCCTCTTAACCTAAAAGCCGTTTTAGGCTGATACTTTTGACAGACAGGAAGTCTGTGTAGTGTTGGTCTGTGGCTGCTCCTGAGACCTACCTAGCTCCTGCTCACATTAACAACAGGGTGCCCACTGTCTATAAATGCTGAACATTTTAGTTCTTGTAAGCTCTACTTTTCTTTCTGTTATCTTTTCTCTAGGAAACTATCACAAATTAACCCAAGTGACATGTGGTAACAATTTCTCATGAGGCTTCCTCCCAGTTTGGCCAGCCAGTTAGCTGTAAGTCATCTGTCTACTTACTTTCCTCAGCAGCAGTTTGACATGATGTAACTTCTTAAAAGAGCCACAGCCTGTAAAAACTGAATACATCTACTGGATAATAGTGTTACTTTACCTCCTGCTCCTCTCAAGGGCTTCAAAGGTGCTCACTTTTAATCCCAACTATCAAAATAGAAGCAATGGTCACAGGAAAATTTGGTTTATTTTCATGCAGTATACTTGTAAGATCACCAGTTCTGGATGGGAATAGGGTATATTTTGTCATCTGTCCATAGGAATGTGTGTTTGTGCTCCTCTGGATTGATGAATTGCTGTCAGGGTGTTACTAACAGCTGCAGTCAACAGTGAAGGTCTCTTCTGACACCGGCTCTCTGCTTGCTGCTGCAGATGAGGCAGTTCCTTAAGGCTGAAATGCCACACATGAGAACAGGAACATGTTGGGCCACTTGTGTCCTGCAGGGAGGAAACCACGTTTTTAGAGACAAGAGTTTAAACAGAACTTGCACAAGAGATGCTGATTAGCTGCCCTAGAAAGCTCCCTTGTGACAAAGGCCCATTCATCTTTGCCAGCCTGTGACAGGGAAGGTGCCCAAGGAGTTTCTCCTTGGCACTGTGTCCTGCCATTGAGCAAATCCTCATGGCTTCAGGTGATGCAGATGCACAAGGATGTTTCTCTCTGTGCTTCTTCTCAGCTCTTTGCATTCAGCCAGGCTTCTCATCAGGGCTGTCTGCTCATGCTCTTGGATTTACTTTAACTCTTTCAGACTTTCTTTGCTTTCCTCTGTTTGCTTGGCAGCACACAGATGCATACAACTGTGTTTCAGGCCACTCTAAAATCCTTTCATTTGCAGCTGGTCCTCAGAAAAAATACCTGAATTCTGAGTTTGAGTTCAGGGCTTTTTCTTTTTTTTTTTTTTTTTCCCCATTTGCTCAAGTCTTAAATTGTCAGTGTTCAAGGACAGGAATACTCTTGGTTAAACTACCCTGGTGCACAAAGGATTTTGTTTTCCCTAAATGGATGGACAAATGGTGATCACCCTGATCTCTCACAAAGTCTTTTTGACCTTATGAATGGAAGAGACCTTGAAGGTGGTTAATTTATATCACAGAACAGGTATAAATATATTCTCTAACTTGAATGAAATGTTAATAGATTAATTCTTAGTGTTGCCCTTTATCTGCTGCATCAAATATCCTGAGTGGGTTTTGGTTGAATTTGCTCCAGAGAAAGCCCAAGCAAAAGAAATTAAATTATGCTTGGTTTGGTCTTCAAACCCTGAGCTGACCCTAGTTCACTTGACATTTCTTTTCAGTGCTTTGAGGACTCTTTAGACCTTCAAGCATGTAATGCATTTGGCTTGAGCTTGCAGCCTTGTTTTCTGTTGTGAGGAATACTTTCATCTAAGTCCAGCAGAGCACTTACCTACCTTTTCTATTTTAGGATTACAGATAGTTTCACTGCAGTTGTTGTGACTGTTGGCAGGCAATAAACTGCAGGCATGCTTCAGGAGTGCAAGTCTTTGTGTGGCTTGGAGACTATACCTTTGTGTATTTTGATAAACATTTTAAGTTTGGATATATTTTAGAAGGATTTGGGATTTTTTTTTTACTGTTTCTGTAATATTTCCTAGTAGCAGGAAAATAAGTAGTTTCATGCCTTACAACCAGTTAGTAGAGTAGTCACCACTTGTAGCAAAATTTGTAATCTAATGCTAGGCAGTTATTATTCCAGAAGATGTTTGCATACATAAAAAAAGTATGACAAAGGTCATGAAAAGGAAGAGAAAACAAAAGAAGCCTTTTTGACCTTGTGCATTTTACTCTTACAGCGGTCAAAAATCCTTCTGACTGTTAATTGTCAGTAATTTAATCCAATTTACAGAAGAATAAAATTATGAATAGAAAACCACCCATCCAAGCTTGAGGCACAGCCCCTCAGTACAGGCTCTGTCAAAGAAGAAACTCCTGCAGCACACAGTGGCAGGAAAAACAATGACCCCTTATTTTGTTTCTCTTTTTGTTTTGTTTATACACTATACTTTGTTTATAAAGGGCAAAGCAAGTGATGATAATTCTGCTCAAGCACCCACACACTGGCACTATCACTCTAAGACAGGTTGGGATGGAAAGGGAAAGAATTCTTTGCTTTGAGGACAAAAATAGGCAATTAAGCTAAGATGTCAGCTCCAGATTGCATGCATTTTTACATAAGGATTTTGGAAGAAAGGACTATTAACTGAGAGGGAAAATGAACGTGAAAGACAATTACATACCAGCAATTTTCAGGCGATTTCCCTTTTCTGTAAGTGTAAAAATCTGTTCAATTGCACTTTACTCCATTTTTCTTTTTGTTTAGAGGGATTTGTGTTTTTTATAACTTTGAGGCAATTCTAAAGACTGCCTCTAGTTCAGGGGCAGAGTCACCATCTTCATAAAATGTGTAACATTGTGTACTCAGTAGCTGCCTGAAATCAGTTGTGAAGCTCCACTTTTTAATTAAAGACCATCTACCATCTTCATCATGATGATCATGCTAAAGTTCTCAATTCTCCCTTTTATTTCTGTTTAAAACCTTAGAGAGCACCTGAATGAAACACTGTTACCCATTTTCATTCATGTTCCCATAAGCTGAGCAGTAGTGGTTTTAGCTGTAAAATAAACTACTGTAATCTGTAGATTATTAATAGTTATTTTGGAAATAAAGTCACCAAAATACAAAAATATAATGAAGGATTCTAGAAACATATATATACATATATATATATATATAAGTGAAAAATGCATGCAATATTCTTGTTTTCTATTTGGTATAATACCTTGGAGTGGACAACAGCTCTTACAGTCTGTTCAGTGTTACTGCTGGTAGGTGAGCCCCAGTTTTGAGTCTCAGCTAGAGTGAAATAATCTAAAACTGTGTTGGGAACCAGAGCTCTCCTTGCCAGCAAAGCTGAGATTTTATGTGGAAATAGTTTGCCTTTGGAAAACTTTGCTGTGACAAGAGCCTTGATCCTGCTTTGTGGAAAAAATAATCTCAGGAAAGCCCTCTAAGTTAGGAGCACTAATTCCTTTTTGTAGGCTGAGAGAGTTAGCTTTTACAATGAGCACTTCTTCACAATAATCATACAGTGCTTCATTTTTCTAAGCCATGGAGATTGTGAAAGGCCTCTGGAAAACCGTGTAATGATTTAGATGAAAAGTCTGTTTTGTCTCATCCAGCAGGAAGTATGCTTATCAATGTGGCTGCTAAACACTGAATTTTCTAGGGGGCACTCCGTGTACAAGTTGATGATCTTGATCCATAACAGCAGGCTCTGAGACATGACTCATAAACTTGTCTGCGATTCAAACATGTTCTTCAGTTTGAATAAATGAGTTACCCAATGACCTAAATAGGCCCTGTCTATGCTTTTATCTACATCCAAATAGTGGGGTTAACCCTGTGATAGGTGCAGTGGCATTGCACATGGTGGACAGCAGGTCAGTCTTACAGGGACTTGAGTAAATGCTATGGTAGCAGGTTATAATTAAAAATATTCTATTTATTAGTATGAACATGTATCTTCCACTTTTAAATCTTTCGTTTTCTGGGAAAATTACCACAATGTTATCAAAAATAATTTCCCCCATGTGCATGTAGTGTGTTGATTAACAGGTTTAATGACTTTCACTGTTTTTGTAGCCTTCTAAAGTCTTATCTGTCTTCCTGGCTTTTGTACTTTTTCTAGTCATTTAGAAAATCCTGAAAGCAAGACAAAACAAGGAATTTTGAGATAGTGAAGTGAGACAGCTGATTAGTCCTAAGGAAGCTTCAAAGTAGATAAGCAGACTAGGTCAGGTTTGCAGTAATGACAAAGATAAATCATTCAAAAGGATCATTCATTCTGGAGTGAAAACATTTTACTGGAAGATTTATGAAATTTATAAAATAGCATGCTCAGGAACATTTGGATTAATAAATAACACAAACTTGTATGTCTTCAGTTCATGGTTTGTTCTTGAAAAATGGAGAGTGCACTGAACTGTGAAGTTCTGAGAAAAGGTTTTTAATCTTTTTTGATCCCTTTCCTTTCTGTGTGTAGGATTTTGTTTTCTTTCTGACTAACCTAAATATTATTTTTGTTTTTGGAGAGCTGCAAAGAATGGGATAAATAAGAATGTTTTTTTTCCACAGTGTGCACATGCCTTTCACCATGTCAGTCTGTTCTTATCCACATTGATAATGTGAGTTTGTGGATCTTTTTCCTTCTCAAACCACATCTCCACTTTTCCACTCACTGTAAGTCACTTGGGACGGTCATGTTTTTTCAAATGTTCTTGTTGATATTTTGATTCTTCTCCCTGAGTGAGAGTGCAAAAAGTGATGAATGTCTTTATCTTCAAACCTGGCTCTTCTGAGTGCATCAAGCAGGAAGATGGGCAATGTCAATATCTCTCAAATTACCTTTCAAAATCCACATTCGCAGGATTTTTCTTAAGGAATTTTCTTTGAATTTAAGGAGAAAGTAGCAGGTACAATTTTACCCCTTCTACTGAGGCAGAATCTCTACATCAAAAAAGACTTTTGCAATTCTTTAAAAATCAAGTCTTGAGTAGAAACTACATAATTTGATTTTAAAAATGTATTTACATTTTCCAAATGTGACTTCTTCCTTTCCATTCTCCTGTCAACCTCTAGTAATGTAGGTAGGTAGATTTTTCTTATTATGACTTGATCTCCTTATCCCTCATGGTCCCCACAAAGATTCTAAAACCAGACAGCAGATAAATGCATTAAAAAACCAGAAATGACTCAACTATCTGAAATTGGAGATAAAATATTTTTGCCATCATTGACTTTTATTTTCTGGGCACTGAAGGGGAGTTGTGTATCTTTTTCCTGCTTGGATGGTTAATACAATGTGAGCCATTAAAACATCCCTTGCAGACAGAACTCTGTTTTGAGCAAAAATACCTACTGTGGAAAAGCATATTATATATAATTTCTAAGCCAATAATCACCTTCTCTGAGGATTGTGTCTTTGAAAGGATGGCACTCCCATCCCTTCATAACTCACTGCACTGCCTTCAGTAAATTCAGATCAGTGCTGTCTTTACTTGGAAATGATAGTACCTCTGAGAAAAGTACTAGCTGTGCTTAATCACTACCTATATGTTTTTCATGAGGATTGTTTAGCACGCAATATGAGATCAGGCAAATTATGTTTATGTTGACAGCTGCAGCATCAGCATTGACTGAGCAACACTTGTCTGGTGATCTGTACACATGCACAGGTGCCTGTCCACATCTCAGCAGGTGACTTAGAGCTCCTTTATCATCAGGAGAGGAAAACAAGTGAAAATGGTCAAGCACAGTAGCACTTTGGGTGTCTAAATTTCTGTAAGGTGAGTTTGATTTTGCAAGTCACTGTTACCTGGTACAGCAATACTGGGTTGTTTCTTCAGGCCACAGTTCACTGAAACACTTTTACAGCTTGGAAGTAGGGTGTTGCTATTACACCACTGTGAGAAAGCCTTTTCATACCTAAGGCTGTAGCAAAAACATGGTTACGCAGTTGAAGTTCTTCCCAATTTGAATCATATCAGTGGATAGTGTGTGTAACCATGTGGCATCTGGCTCTAGGAATGGGAGATGCAGGCTGTTAGAGGCACCAGTGCTGCCTGCATCACCAAGCCCCTGTGCATCCTGATTTGTGCAAGCCAGAGAGAAGGGCAGGTGAGCAGACATGATTCTGCCGATGGGACAAGGAAGGCTTTCTGGCTTCTCCTCCCCAGGCTTTCCCCATGTCCTTCTTCTTATCCTTCCTGTCTCTTCTCACAAAGTCAAGCTCCTGCCTCATGACTGGGGTGTCAAAACTAAATTCTGCTGAAAGCAAGCACCTAGATAAGTTTTTTGAAACACAAACCGCTTTCAAACAATTTCCTTCCTGGTGCGCTTTCTTATATTTCCCTATTTTCCAGTGCAATGCACTAACTTGCAAAGCCTGGGATGTAGGATGTTTCTCTGGTCAAATCTAGGGCAGATGAGAAAGTTGCTGTGCCTTTAAGAGATGTGGTGCTCTGAATCGATTTATAAAGACCAGACTTGCATGATATGCACATGACTGTTTTCAGATAACTATCACAACATATTTCAAATATTTAGAAACACTCTACAGTACATTTTCAGCAAATAGAAGTTATAAGGTGTTAGAAACCAGGCCAAAAAATCTGCCTCCTCTCTGCAAATTAGTCAGAGCTTCTGTAAGTGAACAGGCTTCTTTCTGCTGATAAAACTTAGGCCATTCCCTGAAAAGGGAGGAACAGAACTTTATTTACATCACTTTTTCTTCCTGTCCAGGCTTGCGTTTTTATTCACTGGGATTTTTTACTTTGAAGGAATTCCTAGCCTTAAGGAAGTCCGAGGACTCTTTTTACATAGTGTTGTCCTCATGTCAGTGTTCTTCAAACAGCTAAAGAAGGTGATGGTTCCACTCTTTAATTATTTCTTATAGTTAGTTTCATTAATTTTATTTTCTTGACAGTGTTATGTTGCACTTGTGTGGGAGATTTATTGGAAGGTTCCTTGCTGTTTTGCAAACAAACCAGATGTAGTTCAGGAATCATTGCTAGAGGGATTCTGGCATGGCTGATAATGCACTGGACTTTTTGCAGCAATTTGGGGTGAATAAATCTCAGTGAGCTGGAGGATTGCAATGTCTTTACACAATGTATCCACAGTCACTATGAACAACTGTGGTGTGAGAAGAAGGAAGATAATTCAATTTATAGAACAAATTGTACATTGTGATCTTTCTCTACTTCCCAGCTAAGAAACAGCAGGCACACTCAATATACATATAATTTCCTCTCCCAACCCCTTTCCTTCTTTTATGATAGCTTGGCTTGTTTTTTATGTTGTTTCTTCAGCTTGTTATTTTATTTGTATGTGATTGGAAATAATGTATGGTTCACTAGAGGGAGAAAATTCATTGTTCAGTGTGTTGCAAAGAGGAACGGGGAGAGAAAGACAAAGAAGGAAAATGTATTTAAATTTCTCCTGTACAAGAAGCTCCAGCTTTTCTAAGCTATGGTGGACACATAAGGAGAAAATAAGGAGAAACAGATTGTTGTTGCATTTTGCCATCTGCTCAGTATGCCACAGATAGCTTTTATCAGCAGGGAGCTATTATCGCCAGTTAAAACCATACTCTCTTTAAATAGACTGTTTCTCTCGCTTTAAAAAAAGGTAATATATAAAAAAAGATAATTTCCACCATTTAAATACATTTGAATATGTTTTCCCTACTGGGCTGAGTTTTTGTGCAAAAGAGGCCCTGTATTATGTCAGACCCTGAGGTGTCCATCCTTGGCTGTGAGGGATTGTGAGACCTTCCCAGCAGAGCCCAGCCAGCCTGGACAGGGCTCCAGCTGCTCTGTGCCAACATGACTTGGCCTGACAAGTGTCTACACTGGACTGTAGGGCTGCCACCACGTAAATCTGTAGGGCTTTGCTTTTATAACCCTCCACCAGCCTCCAATTTATGGGTGAGCTGTGCTGAGATCACCATGCAGGCACATTTCTGATCCAGCCAGTTCTGGAGCTTAAGTTACCAAAAAGGGAGTGTTAAGATTTATGCAACAGAAATGTACATAAATCTGTTCCTCATTCCCTATTTTTATCACAGCAGCTGCAGCAGTAACAGCAGCTGCAACAGTGGATCTCTCCACGGGTACTTCTGTGCCATTTCCTGAGATCTCCTCCCATCAATACCTGTCTTCATTTTGGAGGGACAGAGGTACTTAACTGCATGCTTGGGTAAGGCTATGTATGCATTCCCTGGGACCCTAACTGCACTTGAATGTAGCTCTTCCTCCTGTTAATTCCCATTGTTCCCCTGAGGCTGTTCCTTTACAATAGGAATGACACCATTTCAAATCAAACAATTTTTCTCTGCACCAAAGTTCCCAGTTTAAGTTAACCAGCTTTTTTTTTTTTTTTCATCTTTACATGTACTGCTTCATTTTCATCTTTACATCTACTGCTTCAGATACACTGCTTCCCCAGAAATTTTAACCAAAACCCATGTAAATATTCTCTTCTTGCTTTCCATGTATGTACATTAAACTAAGAACATGTACATTAGCCTGTGTCCTTTTGGCAGATAATTTCTCTAGAGCAGCTACTGTTTATTTTACCATATTATAAGTGATGGCTATATTCCATTTGGAGAAATGAACAACTACATTTTCATATGTACATACAATTTTTTTTAATGAAAAAATACTAACTACATAAAAAAAGATAGGATAACGTTAATGGCTCAGTTTCTTAACAGAACTCTCCAGAGCGTAACTGGTCCCAGTTCCAGTTACTTTCTCTTACAAGATGGGACAACAAAAGAAAAAAACCAAAACAAAATAAAACAAAACAAAATGTGTGTTCATTGCTCCTTGTCCTTGTATCTGTCATGAGTGATGGGACTAGAGGAAGAGAATGAAAGGTTTAAGGAAAGTTAATATGTTTTTATTTGTAGGTTGTTTTGGAGAACATTGATAGCTGTTTTGATCTTTTCTATGTGGACTGGACCATTAGAGACAACTGATTTGTTGGCTAGGGTTTTTTCCTTAAATTTAATCCCACTCTCCATTGCTCTGAACATTCATCAAAGGACATTGCACCATGCAGCCATTAATTTCTATATTAGTTGAAATCAGTTGAATGATTCAGTTCTCACAGTGACATAGCCCCTGTCCCACTGGAACATCTTTCCCAGCTGATGCAAACCATAATAAGTACATTGAAAGGCTTCATTTTTTGATTAGTCTCCTCTATTCTAGGAATGTCAACATTGAGGATTAATGAAGACTTATGAAACATATATTTATTAATGATATACTTCCATGAGCTAAAGTTTTCAGAGATTTTAGTCACAGTTATCTTTTGTTGTGGATTTTCTCGGTGTGGTTACTTATTATTTAATTTTTAAAAGAGCAACATAATTTGCCAAATATGATATGAGTCTCAAGTATATTGACAGTAAAGCAAAATGAGGTTGCTGAGAAATTTATCCAGTTTACAGGATGTCTGTATTGGATAACTCTCAAGCTTCTTATTCATGATTTTTTTATAAACATGAAAATAAGATTCTTTGATTGCAAACCTGCACAAATGAATTGGTAAAGATCCTTTTTTGAAGGAGATTCCAGATCAAGCAGTATAGAATACATAACGATAAAAGGAAAAAATGTTCTGGTTTTGTTTATTCCTTTTGATTATCTCTACAGAAGACCAGGACCCAGTTACAAATGAGAGTAGCTTGAATGCTAGTCTTGTATTGGCAGCATCTGACACCAATGCACTAAGGTGGAAGTCAAGGATAGTTTTGGAAAACAAATGCCTTGGCTTTCAGCTGATGTGTGATGTCTCAGTGGGAAGCTTCTTGCCATTCATACTGTTCACGATCCTGCCTGTGATAGATGTAGAAATGATGTTGGGGCAACTGATTTGTAGAGCCAGGACCCAGCTTTGGAAAGGTAGGTAATTTTCTAGTCTTCACTGACAAAGTAGGTAACTCATCCAAATGCAATCTTGGCACTTTTCTGTTCATCTTAGTAGATACAATTAATTTATAACTGCTATATTGGGAATGACAAGTGTTTCTCATAGCGAATATGGTCATTTGCTGTTGCAAAGCAAAATGTTGTCTGCTTTGACTAGATTACACACCAATTATGTCTTTTCCATTTGAGTCATTCTATGACTCTGTATATTTTACTTTGCAGGCTCTCTGACGTACAGCAATGCCATATCTGGCTGTTCAGCTAGGTCAGGCATTTCCTGGTTGCACCACCATTTGCTGTTTCTGCAGAACTTATAATCTTGGCTAACTAGTATTTGTAATTTATTCTTCTGTCTCCCTCGAGGGTGCTACCAACATGTGAGCTGTAATTTTCTTCCTTGTTTTCAGTTGAAAATCCTGCAATACAGATAGAACTAAAAATTAAAATAGCACTCTGCCTTGTGTCTGTACTGCCTTTGTCAAACTGTTCTCCCATTGTATATATCCCTTCTATTTCTCATCATATGCTGGTAAGAGCTGCAAGGTACTTTTACTGTTGAGTAAAGGTCTTGTGAGAGAGCTTGTCCATCCATTCTCTAAGAAAAAGGAATTTGCCAAAGTGTTGCATTGCTTTTGTTTAGTGGATCTTGCCTCCATATAATTTAAGAAAGTACATGGATTATGTATTCTGCTACTGATGTTAGTGGCCATCACACATTTAACTATTATTCTGAGGGTATTTCAGACATGAGTTTTTCCTCTTGCAATTCAGTTTCTTCTCTGTCTGATTTTATTTGTTTGTTTCCATTGACAGTTGCTTTATTAAGTTATGCTAGCTCTCAGTAGATGCTAGAGGTGGTCACACTGAAATGTGGTAGTGTTCCCTCTCCTATCAATGAGTAGCAATGGTGAAAGCAACTCACTCTATGCTCCTCCCAAATCACAGAATTATAGAACTATTTAGAATAGAAAAGACCCTTCAAATCATTGGGTCCAACAAATGCTGGACTTTCTCCTGAGTCTCTGGGCTGGTTTGAAGCCATGCCAGCAACCATGTCTGGAGTGCCAGGAGGCAGCTGGAGCAGTGTTTTGGGTCTCATGGCTCAGGTCATTTTAGGACAGGCCTTTCAAGTCGATTCACCAAACACTGGCTCTTTTTCTGCTAGCATAAAGAACATGTTTTTTCAATAATGTATTTATACGCCAGGCTAGATTTTGTCTCCATATGAAACCTTAAAATATTAATCCTGCCTCTGTGCTGTCAGAGTTGAATGTGGCTGTCAAGATCTTTAGGGCAGAGCTCAGGAAAGATCTGATGCAGCACCTGCCTGTGGGCAGGGAGTCCCTGCCCTGGGCTGACCCGGTCCCAGCAGCTTTCCAAACCCTCACTGGAGTAGCCTCTTGTGTTCCCTTTGTGGCTGTGTCCATCTGAAGGTGGGAACTGAGCAGTGTGTCCCAATGTGGCTTTGGCAATAATGCAGCTAATCTAACACCCGCTCTCTTGCTGGCCTGGTTCTGACATGTCATCACTTATTCCATCTGAACTGTAATGCTGTCATCCTAAAATGCACAGGGAGCAGATGTTTATAGAAGCATCCTTGTCTTTGGATGCTTTACATAATTGGGGCCAGGTGTCCCTTGCATTTTTCATCTTGTCCTCCTGTTATGTCTCTAAGGTGGTATACCTGAGCCTGTGTTTTATATATATCCTGAAAAGGAGGAAAAAAGCCTGTAAGAATTTTTAGGGGGCAGAAGAGGGTTAGGAGTAAAGAGCTGACAGGGTTGATACTTATCAAAAATCCTGGAATTTTTCAGAGATGATAGGTGTTGGGTTTATGCTCCAGGGTAAAATATCTTTTTTTTCTTTTCAGAGGGGTGTCTCAGCTTTGGAGAGCAGAGATAATAAAATGGGAAGAGGAATTACTATCTATATAACATTATCAATCTGCTCAACCAGGTGCCAATACTTATACCACCACGTCTACACAGATAAATCTCAAAATGTTTCTCAGCATGTTTGGCAATATTTGCTGTGCTCCCACTGTTTTCAAGTTTAAGTAATGTCATTCTGCAGAGCAGCTGTTGGGTTGAGAAGGAGGAACTTAATCTCAGATACACAGCATAACAAATTTCTTATTGTTATTTTAGTCTGACTGAGCTTTTGACTAGAAAATTTCAGGGGATGTATTTTAAAATCCCTAAATAAGGAGATTCTGAGGAGGAATACTTCAGAGAGTTGAAGGAAAGACAGGGATAGGTTAGAGGAAAATGAGTCAAAGAAGAAACATTAGAAGGAATTTTTTAGGGGTTATGGAAAGGAATAAAATTAACTTTCAAACAATAAGTACCATGACAAAAACCTTGCAGATTTTAAGGAATTTGACTTCAATGGACTGGCATGTGCTTGAAAGAGCAGCAAAGATGGCAAGACTTGGACAAATCCCAAAACTCTCTGAAACAGATGTCTGAGTACAAACCCTAATACCCAAAGGAAGCAGTGTTTGCCTGCCATGTTCAGAGAGCAGTATTGCCTCATGTTGGGTTGTTGGAGAGCAGTGGCCCTTCGTATCCTGCCTTCAGGGTGTTGTAGTGCTGTGTCTGTTTTGGCCCTTTTGGTTTGGCAGGTGTGTTGCAGAGTGATGCTCTGTGCCACAAATTTCAAACCTGCAGCTAGGACCAAGCTTGTAGGAAAGCCCAGTTCCTGCTGAGATATCTCTTTTCAAAAGTATTGTCATTCAGACAGTTCAGACAACAGCCTGGAGAACTTCTTTCTCTACCAATTATGCTGCAATTTTTAATTTTTCAACCTCTTTTCCAATCCTGTATACTGTTCTTTGTAGTACCTTGAGAGCTAGATTGCTTGGGAGCTTTCCTGGTACTTAGGCTTTCTCACACCTTTCCCATTTTGTTCCCAGAAATCTTCCTGACTACAATAACTGTGACAACATTAGGTAGCTGCTCAACCAAGTATACACTCGTTTACATCTGTGTCTAGCTATTCCTCATTACTTGGTGGTTAATGATCTTACACCTACATGGGAACTGAATTTGCAGAGACTCTCCTCTTGGTTCTGATACTGCTCCTTTGCAACTACAAGATGAAATCTGCTGCAAAAGACCTGCATGCTAGTGGCAGGCAGCATCTGGTGATTACTTCAGAAGAGACTTGAAGACCAAATTAAGTGAACAAATTAGCTTTAAAACCAGTTTCTGGCTTCCCTTTTTAAAGTTTTCCTTTGAACATGAGAATGCTTGCAAGCTTACATTTCCTGGACATGTTTTTTTAGAGTTAGCTCTGCCTATAGGTCATAGTCTGAAGCTTCAATAGTTCTTCCTTTAAGTTCTTCCCTTAATGTGTCAAACAGATCTGGTGTGATGGAAGTGCTGAGACATGTCCAGAAAGTTCAGGATCTGGAGCTGGAAAATCAGCATCTTGGAACATTACTGGAAGTTTTTCCTGTTTCTTCAGACTCAGTAAAACATTTGATTTTTTTTCCCATACTCAGTCATCGCAGAGAAAACATATTTTTTAGACCTTTTTTGTCTGGACAGTGCCATGACTATAAGAAGAATTTATGAAGGTGCCCCATCTCTTCACAGATGACTGGATTTCCTTGCTAACAACAACCCACTAATCTGCTAAAATGCTTTTGGATGTAAATTGTTAATTGCACAGAAACCTCCTAAAACTACCTTTGGCCTCAGTGAAACAGGCATCCATTGGATTGGGATCTGGACAGGCAGAGAACTGCCGCTTTCCCCTCAGATTCCTTTAATGTTTTGGCACAGAAAGACATAGGTTTTCCCATTTTCCTGCAGTGCTTTATGGCTGGTGACAACTTTGATATCTGTTTCAAGAATAATCTGCCATTCCCGTGAAGTTTATTAACCTGTAATGGATCAATGCCGCCTGTGACAACCAAATAACACATACCAGTAGCTAAAGGGTATTTCTTTTTTCTTGACACATAAAATACAACTTTATTTCTATCAAGCAGTAAAGAAAGTACAGGAACTTAGTTGGTTTGCATGAATTTGTGCATTTCAAAAGGTGAAAGAGAAGCCGGACCAAAATCAAATTATAAGCCTATTGTGAGTATTACGAGCTGATCTTTAGATGGGTGTCACTACAAACTGTCTCAGTGTGGGATGGTGTTCTGGTGGTCTCTTTTCATGGCTGGATGCATTTGCTGAGCTGTGCATCTTCTGGGGTGATTTTCTCCTAAAAGGTCAAGTCAGCTGGATGTGGCAGCAGCCAGGGACTTTTGCTAAAAATGATTCATTGTAAAAATGGAATGTGATAGAGATGAAGGAAAGGAAAAAAAAGACTTGTTTAAATGCTATAGACCTTCAAGTTACACTAATTAAAGAGCCTAACTTAATAAAAGATGGAATTGGATGACGGCATCAGCTGTTATATCATAGTGTGTTAGCTACCTCTGGGACTCTGGGGGATTTTGTAGAAGAAAACAGTCATCAAGACATAATGCACATCTCAGTCTTTCCAGAGACTTCTAAGAAGGAAATTGCTGACCTTTTCCCTCAGCCATTTTCTCTGAGATGTTTCCATTCCATTCTGCTTTTAAATTAATTAGAAGCATTCCTAGCAGCCTGTTGAAACATCACAGAAATGTAGTGATGGAGTCAGATAGACAGAATTTTTTCCCTTAATGGCTCTTGCAGTCCCAGAAATATTTCTCTCCCCCATAGCAGCAATTCTTGAAAATCCATGATCATGCAAAATGAAGCAGAAAAAGATAAGCAGGTCTATAGCCCAGTCTCCTATAAAGGAGGAAATATAGCCCAGGAAAATATTTGCAAGGTGCCTCTGAAAACAAACTGGAAGGAGATGATTTTAGGCCCAGCACCAGCAGAAGGAAGCTGGAGCTGTTAGCAGCCAGTTGTTTGATGTTTATTGCCACTGAAGTTTATCAGTTCTCCCTATATTTTCTGTACAGAAATAGTATTGCATGAGTGAAATATCTTTAATTTAGCACCTTTTTTTTTTTCAAACCCTCTGATATCTCTCACTCAACTATGTGTAGTGGGCTAAAAGTAGCAATATGATGTCATGCATGGGGTGTAACATGGGGATTTCAGACTGAACTCTGTAAAGGTGGAAAACACTTAACTGTTCTCTTAAGAGTGAACAAATGAATCAATTAAATCAGGCACTCCTGCTGACCTCTGCCAGGTTGCAACACAGCACCTTTTGCAGGGCTCTGGAACATGGCTGGGCCCTGGCCCTGCAGCCACTGGCCACTTCTTGGTGCATTGAGGTGATGTTGGTCCATCTCAGGCTCTCAGCACCGGGGCTAAAGCACAGGGGCTGTGGCAGATGTTCCTTCTTGCATTGCAGTTTGGTTTGCTTATAACCCTGAGCTGGCTGATTTGCATGACAGCGCAGTGGTGTCAGCACTGCTGCAGCTCTGCCTCGTGGGCAGTAGTGCAAAATTGAGGTAATTTACTCCCCTTGCTGTTAGCCACATCCATGGAAGCCCTTGTGTCAGATTCCTAAGCAGGAGGCAGGGGAGTGGGTGGGGCAAGAGGACTTCAGCTTTCGAAGTCTGCAGTGTCCTGTCTGAAGATTACCATCTGAGTTTTTTGCCAAAGTGCAACTCTGACCTTGAGGAGCTGCATAGGCTCTAAAGATGAGACAAAAGAGAGAATCTTGATGAAACTTCCAGTCCACTGATTTTTCTGGTAACCAAATTTCTTAATGTTGGAGCCCATTGTGTATATGGGCCTTATGTCTTGTCTTTGCTTTAAATTACAGCCCAAAGAGTTTCCATTTCAGAACTGAAAGCAGATGTTGAAAACAGCTTTTCTACATCTCCACAATCTGAAAATGAGCTATATATGTATAATAGAGCCTTCTCAAATTTGTTTGAAAATATATTGCTTCTGACTTGACCTTTCTTGTGCCAAAGCTTTGAGTCTGACACATTTTTTCAGCCGAAGCCTTCATCTAACCCCATTAATTTTTTTTTAATATTGGAAACATTGAGCAACAGTTGTTGACAAGGTTTGTTGTATTTTTATAGTATTATTTTCATATTAGCATTAAATGGTAAATTATCTACAAGAAAATAAGCTTTCTATTTAAATAGAATGAGAGTTCTGAGTACTGTCCTAGGAAGTCTGAAATTCATGGTATTGCTCTAGAACAGCTTCCCTTTTGTGATCGTTCCTCATCTGTGTGATGTATTTATGCTCTCTGCATTTCTAGGCTATGTTTCCTAGAAGTTACTCCCAAATACTTGTAAAAAATTTGGGGTTGAACATAGAGATTAAGAAATAGATAGCTCTTAGGATTCCATATGAAAACTATATCTTCCTGATTAACTTGTCAGACACTGCATGCAGTTACCTACTCAAGTGTAGTTTTCTGAATTGCAGTTTGCTTACAAGCCTCAACATTTATTTTTTCCTAAAACCCCATAAAATTTCAAATTAGTTTTTGCAACAAAGGTCTTGTTCTCATGCAATTTAACATTCAATTTAATATTCACATTAATTTTTGAAGCTAAAGGACTTTCCATTTGAGCCAAACTTTGAGAGATCCAGGCACATTCAGGGAATAATAATATATAATTGCAGTGCATTCTAGAGTATACAGATAATTTGGGATATAATTGCTTTAAAACTATATAAATAGACACACTTTGCTGAAAATGCACATGTTTAAGGGGTAAATGTTGGAAATGAATGTTATTTGTTTTGTAGGATTTCATTAGTATGCTCTCCAAAAGCTCTGATAAACACACATTTGCTATATATTTCTTCTAGAATGATGATGAGAGGCTTATAAATCATATTACCGTGTGCACTTCAGTTGTATTTGCTGATACTGTATTTTGGCTCCTATGGTAGTAATCATTTTAAGCTGCTGGGGTTTTTTAATGAATATTGAGTTATTTTTCTCTGAGCTGAAACAACTTCAAAAAGTCTAATAAAAAACATGTGCCTCTCTAGTACTAAATAATGTTAAGTTAGGAATGTCTGTAATTTAGGCAGAAGTCTGTTCTTACAACCTTCCAGCCTGAATTTATGAGATGTGATACAAACAACAGAAAAAGTAGGCACGTATATGGAAAGAGCGCAAATTTAGGATGGCAGTGAGGCAACAGAAGTGTAGGGTTGGGTATGAAATTCTGGAGGACTGAGAGGCATTTTAGTTGCAAAACAACGTTAGTTGTTTTTAGTGGAGATAGCCACTTGAAAAACCCCCAGGCTTAGGCAGAGGAGGTGACAAAACTGAGATGCAGGAGCAGGCAGGGTGTGCGGTGTGTGATACAGAAGTGCAAGGGGCACATGGGCAGATTTCCTGTCCCATCTCTGTGTGAGATTGTGGAGGGCACGTGTGCAGGTTGTGTGACGTGCAGGATGTGTGGGTGGGCAGTGCTGGTCAGGAAGATTGCAATAACACAGAGCTGAGCCATGGCCACACTGCAAATTGTATCATCCTCTGGGTTCCAGGGCCTGGGGGACAGGCAGGGCTGGTTCCAATCTGGTGCTATGGCCCATGCAGGTCTCATCACCATGATCTGCTGCTAGGGATCCAGTGTGAGAAAAGTATTTTCAGCAGCCACTGAAAAAATAAAATTGTCTTTCAAACACAGGTAGGGAAAGGGGTGTAGGGAAAAGTGAGAAGACAAAAGATGCAGAAGGATATTATGTAGGGAGAGAAAAGGCATCAAATGAATAGAAAAACTGTTGCTGGGGGTGGGTGCTGAAGAGACAGATGCAGACCCTACTTTGAACAAAACTGTGGAGATGCATCTTCTATTGGGTTTCTCTGTATTAACCTGCTCTTTAGGTTGCATTGAACACAAACAAACAGCTAGTACCAATGTCTTGCTAAAAATGGGCATTGGCTTCCTTTAAACATCTATTGCTATGAGCAGACATTATGCCAACATATTGGCCTGTACTTACTGAGAGCAGCTATATGTTTTTAATGTGAAGAATAAGTCTGACACCCTCATCTCTCGCAAAATGGTAACAGGGAGACTCTTTCCATTTTGTGTGTCTCTGTGCAGCCCCTCTAGACAGACTCCAAAGGTCACAAAATCACACAGAATCACAGAATCAATTAGGTTGGAAAACAACTTGAGATCATTGAATCCAACTTTTACTTAAACACCTCCAACGATGGTGACTGCCACTTACCTGGGCAACCCTTTCCAATATCTGATCACACTTTCTGTGAAGGATTTCTTCTTAATGCCCAATATAAGCCTCCTCTAGAGCAGATTGAGGCTATGTTTTCTTGTCCTGTCACTGTTTGGAGAGGAGATCAACCCTCACCTGGCTACACTGTCCTTTCAGAGAGGTGTAGAGAGTGATAAACTCTCCCTGAGCCTCCTTTTCCCCAGGTTAACACCCCCAGCTCCCTCAGCTGCTCCTCACAGCCCTGGTGCTGCAGACCCTTCCCCACTCCCCTGCCCTTCTCTGCACTCCCTGCAGCCCCTCAGTGCCTTTCCTGCACTGAGGGCCCAGCCCTGCACACAGCACTCGAGCTGTGGCCTCAGCAGTGCCCAGCACAGGGGACAATCCCTGCCCTGGCCCTGCTGGCCACACCACTGCTGAGCCAGGCCAGGATGCCCTTGGCCTTCTTGGCCCCCTGGGCACAGCCTGCCTCATGTCCAGCTGCTGGCACAGCACCCCCAGGGCCTTTCCAGCCCCTCTGTCCCAGCCTGTGGCCCTGCCTGGGGCTGTTGTGACCCAAGGGCAGGACTTGGCCCTGGGCCTTGTTGAACCTCACCCCATTGGCCTCAGCCATGATCCAGCCTGTGCAGATCCCTCTGCAGAGCCTTCCTGCTCTCCAGCAGATCAGCACTCCCACCCAAACTGGTGTAGTTTGTGAATTTCTAAAAGCAGACTCAATCTTCTCATCCAGATTATCAATAAAGATACCCAGAAAGATGCAGGGGGAAAGCAAAAATATCACACTTTGTGACTGATCTGCAGTGAAGCTGCGACCCCAGTCCTAAAGGAGGAAAGCTGCTTTCTGTGCTTCAACAAGCTCTATATTTTGCATTTTCCAGCTTCTAGCTTTCCTGTCTTTAGGCTCGCAAAAGCAACTATTTGCATCTTTCTCCACTAGCAGAGAAAGCAGAAGATTCTTTGAACAATATGAAAATGGAAAGGTGTGTATGATGTGTATTTTGTGTATGATGGAAAGTATTTCCTGTGTGACCCTTGTATCTCCTTCTCTGCTGATCTGTGTGAAATGCAACAACCTGAACTGAAGTGACTCTGCTTTTGGCTTTTCCTGGGAAACAGAGAAATGTCCAGAATTAAGGTGCAGATGTCACAGGTTTAGAGGGAAAATACCAAAATCTTAAAAGTAGAGGTGAGGGACGGCACTGGGTACAGCTAATATGATTTTAGAGGCAGAAGGAAACAAGTATCTCAGCATTCCCCATGTCCCTTACGATCCTGAAGCTTTCAGTGCATTGGCCTCAAAGGATGAGTGTTTAGCCAGAAATGTAAGCTGAAAGGGAGAAATAGGAAAATAAAAAAGCAAACAGAAAATCATATAGTTGAGATGAAACCCCTGGAAGGCCAAATTCTGCAGGTTTTCTTGTTTTCCAGATTTCCTGGTTTTATTGGAAATCAGGAAAACTGCTGCAGGGAGGAATAGAGCTGTAGCAATTACAGAAATATGGCATTAAAGAAAATGTGCACTTAAAGGCATACTGAGTAATAAAAAAATTGTTTTTTGAGGATCTTAACACTGAAGTCCTTGAATCTGGAATCTCTGAGGCAGTCCTAAATCAATACTGTTTATGAGAGGAATGGAAAGGTATATGAAGAAAATATCACATATACCTACCATGTTCCTTTATAACAGAACTGCATTAGAACAGCTGAAAAAACCATCAGCTTTTGCATTTCTGACTCTGCGTACTTTAAACTTAAAACCTTTTATCTAGGCTGTGAATTTTAATGGCTGAATATTAATGATGTGGCTGAAAACCCATGCAAATACAACACATTTTCTTTTGTATTTATCTTTATTCAACCATATTTACTAGTTCCTTTCATTTCTTTGTTTGAGTCCTTATCTATCTGGCTTCTTTTATGCTACCATGGATCATGATTCATATTTAGGAGAGTGGAAATATACAGATATAGACAGAAATATACAGAATCATAGAATCATAAAATCAAAGACTAGTTTGTGTTGGAATGAACCTTAAAGATCACCTAGTCTCACACCCCCCATTGCCATGGGCAGAAACCCCTTCCACTAGACCAGGTTGCCCAGAGGCCCATCCGGCATGGCCTTGACACTGCCAGGGGTGGGGCATCCACAGCTTCTCTGGACAACCTGTTCCAGTGCCTCACCATCCTCACAACATAGAACTTCTAATATTTAATCTGAACCTAGTCTTTTTGTTTGAATCCATTCCCTCTTTTCCCATCACTTCATATAAAAGTAAAAAGTCCCTTTCAATCTTCCTTGTAGGTACCTTGTAGGTACTCCCTTAAGGTACTGAAAAGCCACAATTAAGTCACTCCAAAAGCTGCTCTTTTCCAGGCTGAACTATCACAAATCTCTCAGCCTTTTCTCCTACAAGAGGTGTTCCAACCCTCTGATCATCTTGGTGTCTCCTCTGGATTCTCTCCATGTCATTCCTGTGTTGTGACCCCAGAGCTGATGCAGCCCTGCAGGTGGGGTCTGAGCAGAGCAGAGCAGAGGGGCAGAATTCCTGCCCTGGCCCTGCTGCCCACGGGGCTCTGGATGCAGCCCAGGACACGTTTGGCTCTCTGGGCTGTGAGTGCCATGGCCGGGGCATGTCCAGCCCCTCACCCAGCAGCACCCCCAAGTCCCTGTGGGCAGGGCTGCTCTGATCTGTTCATCCCCAGCCTGTGCTGATATCTGGGGTTGTCCTGACCCGGGTGCAGCACCAGCCCTTGGTCTTACGAGCTCCACATCTGCCCACTTCTCCAGATCCTTCCCATCCTTCAGCTGTGTCACCAGCACCACTCAGCTCAGGGTCATCTGCAAACGTGCTGAGGGTGCACTCAATCTCCCCATCTAGGTCACTGATGAGGATACTAAATAACTCTGGTCCCAGTATAGACCTCTGAGGGCATCACTTGTCACTGATATCCATTGAGACTCTGAGCCATTAACCACCACCCTCAGGATGGAACTGTACAACCACTGTACAACAACTTTCTTACGCATCTAATAGTTCACCCTGTGCATCCATCTCTCTCCAATTTAGAGGTGGACTTAGAGAAGGATGTTGTGGGTCTTTGCAGAAGTCCAGGATATCCACACCCCTTCCCTTGTCCACTGATGCAGTCAGTCCACACAGAAGGGCACTGGGTTGGTCAGGCAGGGCTTGCCCCTGGTGAAGCTGTGCTGGTGTCTCAAATCACCTCCCTGTCCTCCATGTGCCTCAGCACAGCTTCCAGGAGGATCTGTTCCATGATACTCCAGGCACAGAGCTGAGGCTGAGAGGTCAGTAGCTCCCAGGGTCCTCCTTCCTAGACTCTTTTAAAATGAGTACAATGTTTCCTCTTTTACAGTCTCCTGGGACTTCATTTGACTGCCATAACTTTTCAAACATCATGGAGAGTGTCTTGGCACCTCTCAGCCATTTTTCTCAGGGCTTTGGGGTTCATCTCATGGTTCCCGTTGACTTATGAGCATTCAGGTTCTTCAGGTGGTCACAAATCTGATCTTTACTTACAGTGGGAGGGACTTTGCCCCCCCAGTCCCCGTTCTGCCACCCATCCAGTCAAGAGGTGTGGGAAAAAAGGTTTCCAGTGATGACTGTGACAAAAAAGTTGTTGAGGACATTTACATTTAAAAACATTTAATCCCTACTATGTCTGTCACACCATTTAGGCCAAACACAAGACACACCTCAGGTATCAGGTAACACCCTCTGATCTCTATCGGTGAGATGGGAGTAATAATGCTCATCATCCCAAGGAGGCACTGAAAATTACCTGATATTTATGAATATGAAGGTTGAATCCCTGCACAAAATCTGTACATGTTGGTTGGCTCCACATGTCTTTAGGTCTCAAATTATCAGCAATAATTTCTACTTAAAATTGATGGGGTTTTTCTCTGTGTCAGTGATCATATAAGACTTCTGGAACCAACAAGTGTTTTCAAGAACTTCAATATTTAATAAAGCTTTTTGCTTTTTTTTTTCTTGTAGTTGTTTTTATGCTTACAGTTCCCTACCCAGCCCTCTTGAAACCATATGGCTGTCATTGTGGATTTAAGGTGTGTATGTCTTTATAGAAGCAGAATACCAGGGAGCCGGCACAGAATACCTTGGAATCCAGCATTACTTGTTTCCTTTCCAAAATATTTTTTCAATAGGGGTGGAAACTCTGGATTTTGATAACTGCTGCTTCATATAATGAAGAAAACAAAAAAGAAGACAAACCCCAGGAAAGATGGTAGGAAAAAAACATTGAATCCCAAAAGAGTATTATACAATTCTTCCTTCACCTGCTCAAAGTATTCCATGAAATATTTTGGGATGGGAAAAATACTTCTTCCATTACTATCAATGTACAGGAAGAAGCTAGCTGTGGGAGCAGGTATCTTTGCCTTCCAGTTTAAAATTCCATAAAAATTAATTTAACCTCAGATGGTTAGTAGTCTAGCTTTTAAATAATTCTCTAATACCACAGTCTCAGTCAATAGTTAAAACCAGGTGCTCTTCATTACTATTCCCTGTTAAAATGAAATAAATATATCCAGTTATTGGAAAACTGCTACTGGAAAAATATTTCTCTCCCTCACTTTGTGCCAGTACCAGAAGTAAAGGCAGAAGGGAGGCAGTTTTGATGGCACTGCCAGCACAGGCAGTGCAAAGCCACGAGCTGGGACTGGTCCAGAAGCTCCCCTTGGTCCATAGCCCCCATGGGTAAACTTGACCTCCCTTCAGCAGGGAAGCCCATTCCCTGGGCAGGCTGCACTGACCTGGACCTTGCTGGCCTTTAATGCCTATCATTCAGCATTCCAGTGTGGCTTTTCAGCATTTGCAAAGCCTGATCATTGTTGCAAAGGAAATAAATTATGATTTTTAGTAAAGTGTGGGTATGCTAACATCACAAATGCTATTTTCCACACTCTAAATCCCATCCCTCCATGTCAGCCACAGTAAAGCTGGAATGGACACCTAGACAAAGGAAGTAAACAGTTATGTGGTTTCATATAGGAAGATTGACTATGAGAGAGGGAGGTGGTAAAATGTGGCTGAGCAGCAGATTGGGTGTCAGAGCAACACCCAGTTGCTGGCTGGGTGCTGCTGAAGGGACAGGAGTCCTGAAACCCACCCATGCACCAACATCCAACAGAGGATGGCTGAGAGAGAATCCAGACCTGGCCTCTGAGAGGAGAACACATCTGTCTTGTATTTACTCAGACAGTTTTGACTGAGCTTTTTTCTTGTCCCAGTGTTGTAGATCCAAGCTCCTGGAGGTACCAGAGTGCAGCAGCTGCTCCCATGCAGCCTGTGAGCAGCCCACTCCTTCTGCCACAGCACTGCCCTTCCCTTTGAAGCTGGGTGGGAAGCAAGTCACAGCAATAACCTGCTCGTGGATGCTCTTTGATCTCCTGCTTCAGCTGAAATTCATCCTTGTTGGAGAGGCCTTTGACACATCTTTTGCATCACAAAGATTCTCACCATGGTCTTGGGCAGGCTCTGTCCCAGTGGCAATGAGTTCTGCCCTGCAGCTGAAGCTAGAAATTCAAGGTTTTAACCTTTTTGTGAAACAACAGATTCAACAGATGAAACTGTAAATTTTACTCATACTTTTCCTTCTAGTTCTAAAAAACCCATGATTTTAATCACTCAGTTCATTGCTTGGGTCACTTCACTAGACTTCAGGAGAATTCATAATTAATGACTCAGAGTAGGCTTTTTTTTTTTCCCACTTCTTATTTTTCCTTTGAACTTAGCATTTTTCTCTATCCCAGACAGCATAATTTACATGATAAACAAAGACTATATTAATCTTTTGATGTGGATCAATGTTGTTTATCAAATTTCTCATAATATTACACCAGCCTGTCTTGTTATATTTTTAAAGATATTAATCTTCAGCAGGGAAAAAAATAGGCTTTCCTCTCTGTGTCATGTTATATGTATGGACTCACACTACTGACCTGCCATAAAATCCTGATAGTGATAAAGCATTCTAATTTCCTTACGAGACAAGCTAGCAAATTATGGTGTCTAACTGATATCTCATGGTAGGTTTGCTGATTTCTGTCCCCATTTATAGTTTGATTAGTGACTGATAATTAATTGCGCAATCATTTCCTTGTGAAATGCACTACCTTTCTGGAAGTAAAAGCAAAGGTTAATGATCGTGAGAAATACTATAGAAATGTTTGCATTTAACTAGAACAAAATTTTGGCTGTAGTCACAGCTTTTCAGATTTGTATTTTTGAGTAATTTTTTTTTTCCTTTTTTTTTTTTGGTGCACAAGTCCTTCCACAGCATTTTGGGTAAGTAATCCCTTCTTTTCTTCCCCCTCCCCTTCCTTTTATATATATATATATATATCTATTTGAAATGTGTGTTTCCCTCTTTTGGGACTAATGTGTTTGCATACCAGTAACTGGAAGTGGCACATGCCCAGTTCAAGGAAAGAAATGTATGCTGTGGCTGGCTATTAAGGCAGTAGCCAGTGCCTGTTGTGCCCTGGGTGGGTGAGCTGATGCTCCACATGAGCAGAAATGAGCATCTTTTGGCAGCTAAAACTAATCCACAGTTTTTTGAAGACCTAGATCTACACTCAGGCTTTGGCGTGCACTCAGATATTCTAGGGATAAAGCTTTTCTTATTGACTTTGCCTACAATATATAGAGGAAATCAAAGAAAAGCAACAAAAAAAAGGGTCTTATTCTATGTCCAGAGTGGGTCATGTCATTATCTGTGTGCATATTTAAAGGACAAATATTTCTCCTGTTTCCTCAAAAAAGGAGGTTCTGACAGACCTTAGAAGTTTAGTTCATTTTGCTCAACAGATCATAGAGTTTGAATCAGGGTAATGTAATCATGTAGCAGAGGTGAAAAAAAAAATCCCATCACAGTATTTTTATTGCTGGTTCATCTTGGTTCTTCATTAAAAATGCCTTTTTAGTCTTTCAAGCAACAATGGTCTGCTTGCCAAACCAAGTCCAGGAGTATGGATTAATTATTTCTGCCACATAAGCAGGCTGAGTTTTAAACAGTAATGTCCTTACTGCCTTTGTGCAAAGCATACTGGCCTTGGCTGCTGGTGTGCCTTGCTCAGCTATAAACCAGTTGATAAAATGTGTTGGTGGAGGGATGTAACCAATACTCAATGAACAGTATCAATTCTAGTATTTAAAGGGCTTATAGACATTGCAAAGTTAAGAAAATATTTTTTCCTCCAGACATTTGACACTTCTAAAGACCCCCAAACTGGGTAGATATTTTTGATTTTGTGGAGCATTTCAAGATGTTCAAATGCTGTTGGGTACTGTTGTAGACATTGAAGTGCTAACTTGGGACTAGGTGTTGCCTTTTTGTTTCACATTAAAGATGGCTTTAAAACTGAAAAAAAATTCTATAACTTCTTTGTAGAAGGAAAGGTGAAATACTGTTGTGTTCTGTTTGTGAATACTTTAGAGGTTGGATTGTGATTGAGCTTCCTAGAAACAATTACAGCCATCAAACAGCTGTGATATGTGTGAGCAGTCCCATGTGACTTATGTAAGGATTTTCACATATCCAACATATCCATGCTGATCTGCATGGAAATACTTGAACAGTTGAGCAGGATGCATACCTGTCCTGTGACATCTGTAGGCTAAAGAAACCCATATGTTTTGTAAAGTTCTTTGTGCCTCTGTATGACTATGTCTGGATGGCTTTTCTATACTACTTCTCCTGATGCTCCCTGAATCTTGTAACATCTTGATTGAAATGACTCTATGGTATTTTTTTCATCTTACAACTATTATTAAAATTTTTTTGAATTTTTTTTCTTTATCATTTGAAAAGGTTTGGGGGAAAGCATAATATTTATCTGTACAAAATTTTAGTTTTTTAAATGTTTGTACTAGAAAGCTGTATTCATTGAAGTAGAGGCAAACGTTTATCACAAAACTAACCATTTTCTTTCTTGGGAATATTTTACAGGCCCATTTTCATCTTTGAATGTTATCATACAGATTTTGTGCCATCCAGCTGACTTTGACTAAAAATACCTTAACTGCCAAAGTAGTTGTTCATCCCTTTTGGCAAGTCGTAATATCCAGACCCAAATGATTTACATAGACAAGAGTTTCAATCTCGGAAAAATCAGAGCTCCAGAATAAGGATTGACTTTACTTTTTTTTTCTGGAGGTCTCTATGAGTTTGTGAAGGGATAATCTTCAGACTGTTACCTATTTTTCACTTTCCTAGAAGTTGACAGGAAAATACAAGCCATAAAGCCGCTTACCTTGTCCCCTACATTTATAATATTCTAATCCTACCAGATCCTGAAACCCCAGAGACATCTAATTTGTTCCTTTGTAAAAACTTATTTGTTGAACCTGTCTGTGTCTGCTTTCAGTAATAGAGCTTTTTGTAGTCTGAGTGCTAGATTTTAAAATACTTCAAGATTCTGCTGACTTTGAAATACACTGTTCTTGCATTCATTCTGTTGTTTTGGCTTTATTTTATGGCAATTTGGTCTTCCTGGGGCTCACAAGATACTTGCAACATCTGTGGAGGCCTGAGCATGGAGAAAGTAGGTAGTTAGAAGACATTATCCTTCTCAGGCACTCCTTCCAGCAGAACAAGGGGTTCTTGCTCTTCTTCATCAACAAGGATGGAGCTGCCTCTCAAGGGAAAACTGCAGGGACCTGCCTCTGTGTGCTTCCTTTACATTCCCACACCTCAAGCTTGCCTTCTCAGAGGTACCATGTGCCTCCCCTCACAGATGACAGGAGTTGCAGAAGACATGCAAAGTAAGGCTCTTGCATGGCACTGGTTCAAAACAACAGCTTTTATTGGCATACAGTAATTACTGGCACCTTGTCAGGAAATGTTACCATTGAAAATCTTCCTGTTAAAGTCACTTCTTCCATCAAAGTAACTTCTTCCACAGTAGGTATGCTGATATGTGAATACAATTTTTTTCCAGACAAAACCCAGTCATTTTTCACAGATGCCTGGGCTCAGGGCTGTTTCTTTTCTCTTACCTCTCTTGCTGCTGGTAAGTCTGGCATGTTAATCCTCTCTGGTACTGTGCTGAATACTTTCACTCCTGGGGTAAATCAGCTTCTTTGCTTAGAGGAATGCTTGAGCTTGGGGAGTTAATGCTGTGAGCTGCCCAGTCACTCTTTATGTGTACAGTGAGTACAAAAAAAGGAATCTGGAGGCAGATTCATTTCACAGAAGGTAGAAAGTTCTTACATTCATTCTTGGCCACTTGGGTGAAGTCAACAGCAACCTCTTTGTTATGGTGACCAAACCATTGGGATCAAATTTGCTCCAGAATTACTTTGTGGTCTTGCCTCTCTGCCATAGTTTTTTCCTTACTTTAAAATAGGTGAATAATCCCCACTTGTAAAGCCTCAGAGGGCATTTAGAGGACTAAAAAAGTACTGTGTGTGCAAAGTTGGAGATTGGATACATAAATGTGTTCAAGCAGCTGGTAGCAGGGGATCTATTGCAAAAAATAAGAAAAGGAAGAAAGAAAGTATTTATGATCTAGATTAAAGCACACACTTAAAAAAATAAAGAGGCCCTTAGAGGGCCTGGTATCCCTCAGAGGTCTGTGCTGCTCTGTTCAATATTTTCAGTGATGACATGGATGAGGGTATTGACCAACCCATGACAATTAGTAAATTTGCAGATGACACTCTGGGACAGTAAGTGTGTCAATCTATTCAAGGTAGAAGGGCTCTGCAGAGAGACCTGGAATGGTTGGATGGATGGGTAGAGTCCAATAAGATGAAGTTTAATAAGTCCAAGTGCTGAGTCCCATATTTTGGCTACTAAACCCCCTGCAGTGTTATAGGCTGGGGATGGTGTGGCTGGACAGTGCCCAGGCAGAAAGGGACCTGGGGGTGTTGGTGACAGCACCTGAACATGAGCCAGGAATGTGCCCTGGTGGCCAAGGGCATCCTGGCCTGGATCAGGAATGGTGTGTCCAGCAGGAGCAGGGAGGTCATTCTGTCCCTGTACTCAGCACTGGTGAGGCCACACCTGAGTGCTGTGTCCAGCTCTGGCCCCTCAGTTCAGGAAGGACATGGAGGCACTTGAGTGTGTCCAGAAGAAGCATCGAGGCTGGTGAGGGGCTGGGAACACAAACCCTGTGAGGAATGGCTGAGGAAGCTGGAGTTGTTTATCCTGGAGAAAAGGAGACTCAGAGGTGACCTTATCACTCTACAACTGCCTGAAAGGTGGTTGTAGTCAGATGGTCTCTTTCTCTGGGCAGCAACTGATAGAACAAGAGGACAAAGTCTTAAGCTACACCAGGGGAAATACAAATTGGATATTAGGAAAAAAATTTTTACAGAAAGGGTGATAAAGGACTGGAATGGTCTGTCTGGGGAGGTGGTGGAGTCACCATCCCTGAATGTGTTTAAAAAAAGATTGGATGTGGGACTTGGTGCCATGGGTTAGTTGAGGTGTTAGAGCACAGGTTGGACTCAATGATCTTGGAGGTCTTTCCAACCTAGTGACTCTGTGATCCTGTAATGATAAGGAAGTTAAATACCACAAGGCCATCTGATACTGTCAAGACAATGAGATGTGCAGCCAGCCAGTCCTTGGGGCAGTGTGTCCATGCTGCCCACTGTAGGCAGCTCTAGGTAGCTCTAGCTGAAATAATGGGATAAAAACCTGCAGCATGCTGCTGGGTTATCCTGGGGCCCAGAATAACAAGTGGTCTAGCAGTGTGGAATTAAGGAGGCAGAGATATCCAGAACCAGCCTGAAGATCTGGCTTTGGACTGTGGGATTATAAGGCTTTCAGCCTTGGAGGTAGGTGCCACTTTTCTCTCCTGGGCAAAAAGTTTTGTTCTGAGTCAGGCAGGGCTGCTGACAGTAGGATAGGATGCCTCCTCTACTACTCCAATGGATGATTTGAAACTTTACATTGGAGTTGTTATAGCATGTTCTAGGCTAACCTGTGTGCTGATCTTCAAGTGCCCTGCTTGCCACTGAAAATTAGGCTGGATAAAGCATCAGTTAGCTCCCTGAGATATTATTAAAGTTAGTTTTAGTATCTCCAAAGTAATTAATATTTATATGTCAGCAGAGAGACTGGAATCACTCTCTCAGTTTGGACACAAGAAGCCTTGTGTGTGGTGCCAGGAGCATCTAAGCCATCTATATCTGGGGCCAAAATCTGACCTAGTGTGAATGGCACGACTGTAGCATGACATGTGGTTATATGTTATGCACTTAGACTGGACTTCACATGGGAGAAAATGGCAATTCATAAGGAAATCTTTCTTTAAAGAACCTTCCCCATCTTGCTGATGAGGCCAGGAGGTTGCACAGTCTCCCCTGGCACTGGGACAAGGACTGTGCCTCCGTGTCTTTGTTTTGCTTAGGAGAGCTCTTGAGGCTGGTTGCTCAAGGCATGGCCACCAGCTGTGAGGCCAGCAGAATTTCCTTGGCTATGCAATGTGCCGATTACTTGCCCACTTCCTGCGCAGGACTTACGTGGTACAGAGGACTTTGCCCAAGCCTTCTACGTCAAAAGGGAATTAAATTTCAGTGCAAACACCGGTTGCATAGTTGAGCCCTTAAGCCTACAACAAACTCTGCAGTTTAATCTGCTGCTGCTGTAGACAAGCTATCCTTGTTAAATAGTTTAAATTTAGCTGGTAGAGCCCTTGAGAGATTATTTTTGGGACACATTGTGTTTACTGATCTCCACTAATCATGTTATCTATTAATTCTGCTATTCAAGAGCACATGCCTAGACCTTGTACTTTGTTGCTAATTTGTCTCTCTCCCATATGAAGCAGAGACTCAAGGAAATTAGAAAATTACTCTGACTGTTTCTACCAGGTCCCTTGATTAGTGCTTTGAGTAGTAGATCAGGTCTGCACAGCGAGGCTGAATCCTGGCTGACCTTTTCTTTGCTCTGAGTTTACAAACACGAGAAGGAACTTTGTTTACTGCAGATGTGCAGTTTGCTGGATGCACTAACAAATGTCAGCAGTCCAGCAGTCAGTGCTTTCCTCACTCTGCTGCTCAGAAGTACTGTGTGGTTGAGTGAAGGTGCTCAAACTGTGGAAGTGGGCAGCAAATGCTCCCTGCACTTTGTCTCCTACCGTGGTCCCCTTTTTCAGAAGTGTTTCTTACAGGAGAAGCCCCAATACTTCCTTTTTTATTTTTAAATTTCTTTTAAAATTTTATTTTATTTTTAAAATTTTTTTTTAAGCTTTATGCCTTAGCAGGGAACCAAGGCAACCAAAACGTGGAGTGCCCTGGAAAGCAGATGAGGATGCTATACAGATATAACCAGGTGTGACTTTCTTTCAGGCACTGCTGGGGAGTGAACCTCTGCTTCTGCCAGGATTTAGATGCTATAAACTATCCCTGTGATGGAAAGGGTATTTTCTTCAACCCTTTTGCTCTGGGAGACAGTGCTAGGTACCAGACAGTGCAAGCAAGAAAGAATTTTGAGATTAATTAATAATGAGGATTTAGTTATGAACTGACAAAATGCCATGGAATGGATACACAACTGCTGTGGTCATGCTGCTGTTGCTCCAGCTTGTGTGCTATGGTTTGTCCTTGGAAAATCCACCATGCAGTGTTACATACTCACATATTGTTTGGGAAATTTAACACAATGTACTGTCCCTGTTTAAACTTCCTAGTCCAACCTAAGTTTAAAATCCCAGTTGGACCATCCCAGATATTATGAAAAAATATTCTGGCTTACTGCACACCTTGGAAAATAGTAATATTAGAGTAAAACCACATCAAACTCCTCTGTAAGGTCTATATGCCACTTTTTTTGTTAGCAGTACAATGACACCTGAAACATGCAGGTGTAAAGGGAAGAGAGGGAAAGAGTATATGAGGAGAAAATGCTATTATAGAAATTATTTCTGCAGATACATACAGTGACAGCTCTTCTCTTAGTTCTCTGGTGGGCTGTGGAAACAAAACAATCTGGTTTTCAGACAAGATGGCCAAGGATGTGTTGTGTTGTTAGGGAACCAAAGAATATGGAACTCTGTGGGCCTCAGCATAATGTAAAGTATCTTTCTGAGAAGGGCACTGTTGGGAGGGTGAGAATCAGAAATGGTGCCAGGAAGACTTCAGTCTATTTTCTGCTTGTCCTGGGGAAAGTATCTTGGTACAAATAGAATTAAGACCAATAAAAACCTGTCCAGCTGTTAGTTCTATTATTTGATAATAATATTTCAAATACCTTTTTATCTTTATATTACTGAGGAAAACTGAGGACATTTCCCTTTCAGAAGTGGTAGAGACCAAACGTATTTTCTGTTTGCAATCACAGAGTTTCGTTTTCTTTATGTAGCCTCTTGGAAAATGTTTTTGTGCTTCACACAAAATTAAGAATTTGCATAAAGAAAATGCCTTGCCACAAAATAGAAAAAAAGTATAATCCACAGCTCCTTAGTGGCTGGTGTATTCTTATGCAAAAACTGAGTGTTTCCCTTCCAGTTCTTTATTTCTGTACCCTTCAACTCCCTGTATGTGATTGTAACACTTTCAGCAGAGACCTTTCCATGGACAGATGTTGCTGATTGAGGAGTCTTGTGCTGAATAGTGAGTTATATAAGTGTGACTAGGTGCTATTGTATCTGAAGAGAGAAGGCTTCCTTTCCTCTAGAAGATCTGTCCAGCAAAAGACAGAGCTTCAATGGGCATAATATTCAATTTCCATCATGGAGGAATTAATCAAATGGGCTACTGGGACTCCAAATGAACACTGCAAAAATGAGTAAGCAAGCAAAACAGTTAGTAGATGAGTCCAAAGTAGATAAATATAAGGCCATGAATCTAGGAAAATACAATCTTAACCACGTCTACATGATGCTGAACATGGAAAGAGGTCTTGGAGTCGTTGAGGGCTTTCTTCAATTCACTTTCAGTATACAACAGAAGTATGCTAACAAGCCCAACAAGCATTAGAGGAGTGATGAGAGGGAAAAAGACTATCTTCTATTTGGCATAAGTTCTGTGTGCAATTCCATTCTCTACACTGCAAGAAAAACTTAGAAGAAGGCAGTAATCAGGATCACTGTCTTGTAAGAAGATATTAAAATGCAGGACATTAAAGAGACTCTTCATTCTGGAGCAGAAGAAGCTGGAGTGCTATGCCTGGAGCCTACAAAATCAGAAGGCAGGTGGACAG
Source organism: Cisticola juncidis (assembly GCA_013400215.1). Taxonomy (NCBI): domain Eukaryota; kingdom Metazoa; phylum Chordata; class Aves; order Passeriformes; family Cisticolidae; genus Cisticola; species Cisticola juncidis. Next base: position 907,953 of record VXBR01012335.1, read on the forward strand.
GCCTAATGCACAACTGAATTCCCAGGTACTGGGACTTGGGTCAGTCACTGAAGTTGGTCAGAGATCAGATTGAATCTGAGAGAAAACACTCCACTTTGTGAGTAGTGAACTTAAGAATTTGATCTTGCAGGAGACTGTAGAAGCAGATGGTATCAGCATATTCAAATATACATTAGGCAATTTATTGGGCAGTAGGCCTGGAAACAGTTAACTGAAAGGTCTAAGGGACACAAAAAGGGGCATCTGAGGGAGCGGGAGGGAGGTGCAGGAGAGGGAAGGCAGGGGAGCAGCAGGCTTGCGTGACTGGTGTCTGGTGTTGTGCTGCTGGAGGCAGAGCATGGGGCTGGCTCACCACGGTCTGACCTCTCCCTTCATGCCCAGCTGTTCAGCTGGCCAGTGTCCAGCTGGAGACACTACAGCCAGTGCTCACAAAAGGGCAATAAGGGATAAAGAACTAGGACCTCACACAGCTGACAAACACAGACTGGTTCCAAACCACCTCTGCCCTTTGAAACAAACTCATTGACACTTAGTGCTTTGCTCCAGGGCCACGCTGGGGAGGGAAGGGGTGTACAACCAGTGCAAGGTCTGGATATCTTATGGATATCTAAAGTAAATGGCATAAAGTTGAGCTAGGCCAGTTTAAACTTATCCTTGTGTGCAATGATGAACTGAGTTTATGCAGATCCTAGGTTAAATAAATGAAAGTAAATGAGATCTGAAATCTTGCCTTCTCTCTTCATAGAAAACAAGGCAGTCACAAGGATTAGATTACTACATATTGAATTTATATACATTTTTATTAGAAATCTTCTGAATAATCTTTTAAAAAAACCTGTTTTTCTTTAACAGGAAATATTTGTTTCTATTGCTGAAGGTTACACTTGATGCCTCCATTTTTTAGTGGAAATGTTTATGTTTTCAAGAAAATGATTTTCTTCTTTTCTCGTGTTTTGTTTTGAAAATTTCAAGGAAAAGTTTTGGCAGAAGTGTTTTGGGTTTGACTATCGAGGTCATGCTCTGTTTTGAAGTGGTTGTTTCCCTTCTAAAAAGCCAAAGCTGAGGACATCTGTTAGCAGGACAGATCTGTTGTGTCACTAAGAAACCTTGTGGGGAGCTCTGCAGTGCTGGGTACCTACATCAAGGCTTCCCCTCCTGCATTGGCATGCTTTGGGGCAGAGAGGCAGAGACCTGACGTGCTAAAAGTCCTTTTTCTTAAAAAAAAAAGCAGATAAAGAAAAGAAATAAATACAAAGAAATCCCACCTTCTGTTGATAAATCACTCCTGTGAGTCAGTGAATCTGTCCATTCAATTCAGGTTTTGATAGAAAAGGTTTTTCAGTTGATGTTGTGGCCAATGATAGCATGGAAACTTGCTTTTCCAAAAGGGATACATTCAAGTCAATTCCATTACCTCCCTCTTCACTGATGAGTTCTTAGGTTGCCTGGGTAGCTATAGCAGATTACAGAACAGGTGAAGTTTTACAGAACTGAAAAGTTTTCTGGAACTTTTCTTGTATGGTCTTGTTTTTTTTTTTTACTTTGTTTTTAATTTTTCTTCAATTCATTCTGTATACAAAGCAGCATTTGGTTGCAAACTGCTACTTGAAGAGTATTTCATTAAAATATTTCATTCAAGGATAGAGAGGGAGCTGCATATGCACACTTTTCTATCAAAACCTGAATTCAATGGACAGATTCACTGACTCATAGGAGTGATTTATCAACAGAAGGTGGGGTTTCTTTAATTTATTTATCCCTCTCTTTTTTTTTTTTTTTAAATTAATCGGATTGGAACCCTCTCATCTGGTGAGTTCATATTGGAACCTACTGCTATATCATCCTCATTTACTGTTCCGTGAAAGGGCAGAATAAACTTAAATTAGAAGGTGTGGCAAAGGTTTGTGAGTGATAGACTTCAGCTTCCAGCTGAGACCACCTTACTATTTGGCATGAAGAGGAATGCTCTTTTCCTCTAATCATAAACTGTACCTCAAGTTTAAAAGATGCAGACTGATAGGACATTTCATTAAAACCATGCCTTAAAAGAAATACTGTCATGATTATTTGCTCAACTTTTCTATACTCCTAATTATGGTGACACTGGAATAAGTTCTCTTCCAATTTCTATATTTGTACCTCACTCTAAGATCTTCTGCAGAGCCTTTCCTGCTGTAATATCTCTTCTGCTGTAACAACTCCTGTAAAAACACATCAGCAGCTGCCTGTCAATTCAACAAGCCCTTTATTCAGCAGCCTTATCAGGAATGTGTTAGTTGGAAAAGAAGATTCTTTTTTTTCCATAAATGTCTGACATTTTATCAAACCATATTCAAAACTTTGATAGTAAGAAACAGAATAGCAAGAATTGGCTACCATTACATCATAAGGACTTTTCATGTCCATGGAATTTCTGGTGTTCACAGCAACCTCCTCTGCCTCGTTTTTCACTGCTCATTCCAAGGGTACCTGGTACATATCAATGATGAAATAACTTCAATTTTATTAAAAAAAACTGGATATATACATATATGTCTTGTTTACATTTTTTTAAAAAAATTCTTTCTTTCAGATGTTTGGCTAATTCTCCATTAGTCTTCTGAAAATAACAGGTCTTTAAAAGTTTTAAAAACAAGCTCCACCCATCCCAGCAACTATGTCTTGTCTCCTTCCCTGATTATGCTCACTATTTCTTTCTTCTTCAAACAGAAACACATATGACTAAATTCTCCAGGCACTATTTGCTGTTCTCTCTGACTGTAATTCCCTGAACAAACTACTCTTGTGGGTAGTTTGTAAGGAAGAGGAGGACAAGAGACACAAGGGATGAGTTTTCTGAGTTTCTAATTGAAATTATCCACACAACAGCACCACAGCTGGAAGAGCAGTTTTTCAGGGACTGCAGTGCAGGTGTCTGCTTTGAAATTGTACCTGGTTATAAGGGCACTGAAACCTCTGCAGCTGGTTGAGATCACCATGAGCTCTGCCTGGGCAGAGCAGTGGCTCTCATGGCAGCTGGGATGTCTGCAGGAAGCTCACTGGACTTTAGACATTCGAGACATCTCTGATGCAAGCAATAATAACTCCAGACTGTTTTAGCTTCCTGAGAAGGGCTGAACCACCTTCCCTCTGAGGATAGGCTGAGAGAGCTGTGACAGTTCAGCCTGGAGAAGAGACGGCTCCAGGAGGACCATACCTAAAGAGAAAAGATGGGGAGGAACTCTTTATCAGGGACTATAGTGATAGGACATGGGGCAATGGTTTTAAACAGAAACAGGGTAGATTTAGATTCGGTGTTAAGAAGATATTCTTTACTGTGAGGGTGGAAAGGCACTCAAACAGATTGCCTAGAGAAGCTGCTGATGCCCCATCCCTGGAAGTATCAAGGCCAAGTTGTGCGTGGTTTTGAGCAATGGGGTCATGTGAAAAGTGTCCCTGCCTGTGGCAGGGGCTTTGGGACTAGATGATCTTTAATGTTCCCTCTAACTCAAGTCACTCTATTATTCTATGAACAATAAAAGGCCTTTTTTTTAGCATTTAAGCCTTGTCAATACAAGTTGTTGATAAACTTTTTTTAATTTATATAAGCCAGCTGGTGATTTTTATGGTTGATTGCCTATGGTAATTCTACTTCGGAAAAGCTTTTCCTCAAAATCATGTTTATTTAAACTGGGCTGAGATTAAAGCCTATTTCTGTAGCTCACAGAAGATTTTTTTCTTTGTTGTTGAAGGAATAAGGAATAAGCCAATCTGAGTGAGACTTTTAAAAAACTATTTTCTATTTTGTTTAATAGAGTACTCTGTGCCTCTAAAAATTCAGAAGAAAACCACCTTGTATAAAAGGGTTTTAATTTGATTTTTTTTTTTATTCTAATAATGGCTTCATTACCTTTTAAATTCTTTTTCTTTTGTGCTTACAAAAACGAATAAAAAGTTAGAAGGAAAACATATAAAGGATCTTTTAATCTAGTGACAGAGTAGAGGTGAAATCAGTATTAAATACAGGGCTACAGCCTGGTAGATCCTCACTACATAAAGAAGAGTGGAGCAAGATTTCTTTATATTTTCCTACCTTTTTCCATTTCAGGGTGGAGAATGAGAGCAGCCACCTGTAATAATTTTTTTAAGCACTCCTCCCTTTTTTCCTCTTTCACAAACTTTTGCAGTCAAAACAAAAGTAGATTTAATCTAGCCACTGGAAGAATTGCAGTAAATTTCTGTTCTTTCATAATATCAAATGATGATGGAGAGATATTATATATTACTGTTAGACTACATGGTGTGCAAAGGTTACCGTTAATGGTAAAAATTCTTGCTCCGTTGACTCTCATTGAAATGTTGATACCAGCACAGGAATGAGAGGAATCAGGTGGGGCATTGGTTCTAGAAGTTGTGGATCTGCAGTAAGGAACAAGGCCATGGTTTCACAGCAGTTTGGGGAGTGCCAGGAGTTCAGTATTTGTGTGCATTAATGTGTGTGCTTCTGAGTGCCTGGCAGACAGACAGACAGACCTCTGAGACAGACCAACAGCACTGTCACTGCATTAGGAAGTGTGGCTAACACAGGCTCCCCTGGCAACAGGGATTGTACCTGACCTGTCAAGGTATTTGGGGGGAAACTTTACCCCTCCAGATGCTTTGGGACAGGTTTGTATCAGCAGAAGTGAGTTTGTGCCAGTTCAGCACCGCACAGCTGTGGTTTGGTTTTGAGAAGTGATTACAGATGATGGTCTATATAGAGGGCAGAGATGGGGCTTCCATGTCTGTGACTGTAGTTGGAGCTGTTGGTTTGGAAGTACTGAGCAGAGTGAAAGGCCTCCTGTGAGAATACCTGTGTCAGGGAGGCTCCTTGGATCCTGTTTGTGCTCTGGATGCCACGGGCTGCCACCCCCTATGCTGCTGGGGTTTCCTGGATGGAAATGGACTGCAGAATGTGTCTTCTGCACTGCAGGCCTGACAGGACAGAGCACCTTGTAGCCCAGCCCTTGTGTGGCTGTGAGCAGCTTGCAGAGGCTGCATGCACCTTCTGTGCAGGGGACCAGAGTGCTGAAGAACACAAAACTGTTTCATTGGGGACTGGCAGAGGAGTGGCCTGAATAGAGTCTGGTGTCCTGAGATAGTACAGGTAGAGTGAGTTTTAAAGGGAATCTGCTCTTGTCTCATAAAGTAATTGCATCTGTGAAGGTGTGTTGAGATCCTTATCTGGCTTATTGGATTAACAAAAAATTTGCCTGGTGTTGTGTATTGTACTAGGTAGTTTTTGCATAGGAATTGCATCTCACAGAAAAGCACTGGTACTAATTGCAGATTTTTCAGAAGTAGTGGAAGTGATTATGGCCTAAAAGTTAGTAAATCTTACTCCATACACACAGTAAAAACTCAATATGGATTAACGTCCACTTTTAAAATTCTGTCCTGTTTTGGAAAGATCCACCAGACATAAACTTACAGTTTTACCTGCTTTTGTGGTTGGTAACACAATGAACAGACAATGACTCTAAATATTGCCCTCAAAGAGCCTCTCTTCCCTTGAAGTCACTTGTCTTGGGACAATGCTGGTGCCAAGCACAAGCCCTCATAACAGCCCAGCTTTGTAGTAGCTTTCAGTTTGTAGCCACAGTAAAGAAACTACTCCCGTGGAGAAGACATTTTTCCAAAGAACTATGTGCTAAGTTCAAAATTTGATTTCCACACATACTCATGCAAAAAATCCTTATATTCTTTCCTGGTTGGATGGACTTAAATGCTTGCTCAGGAATGAAAGGTTTGCACAGTCATATGGAGGAATGATTTTTTCTGTATTTCTTTGGCTTTTGTACATTTGAAGGATGAAGGAAAATCTTTTCTGACAGACCTATTGACTGCTTCAAGAACTGACTACCACTAGACTCACTGCTTAGGGATTACAGTTGGGGAAGGAGATGGGTTAGCTTAACAGTACTTGGATCATGAATTTTTCATACAGCTACATTCAACTGCATAAACAGTTGTGGTCCATTAGGTGCATGACACCTCATGACAACCATGGACATGCAAGGAGAGGGTAGTAAAAGGATTATGTATGGTAAATGCAAACTTGAGGTTGAATTTTTGAGAACTTGCTTGTATTAACTTTTCCTTTTCACAGCTCAACCACAGTAGAGTCTGTGTTTCAATTAAAAGAAGATCATAATTTTTTGTCACAGTGGGTTTCTTTTCCTCTGCAGTTTGCGCAGTTTACAAGGTGCTGAGGAGTCAGTATTTGTGAAGAAAATATGGAGATAATACATAATTTTTTCTTTTCTCTTGTGTCTTGTGGTTTTGGTGTCTTCCATTTGGAAAGAATCAGGATGATGTATTCAGGTCATGAAGAGGTAGAAAACTGCCTTAAATGTATCATGTATTGGCATGAGGATGTATAAAGAACGCATGTTAGAAATTATTTCTTTTTCCTTTTTTTTTTTTTTTAATAATAGGCTGTTCTAGATAAATTGGGACAAGAAAAATTGGCTTGGTTGGGCTTTGCTTGACTCGTGAAAAATAGTCTTTATAGTTATGAAGAAGTCATGCATCTCTGAGCAACAGTTTTGCAAGTATAAACTGGAAGTCTGAAAAAGACAAGTGTAATGCCCTGTCTAAATTATAAGTCTATTGTCTTGCCGTTCCTTGCAAGGAAAGAAAAGAGGAAATGTGGGGATTCAGTGATAAGGAAATTAAAGGATAGGGAATGTATTTATTGAAACTCAGCATAACTTTGGAAGAAAGAAATTATTCTCCCTTATTTGTTAGAAAGAAAACTAAATTTGACCGTGTTTCATTAAAATGCACACAAATACAATGACACTGTTAATGCTGCATAATAGTCTAACTTAAAACTAACACAGAATAGTATCAGTAAAACAAGCACTACATGAATTAAGAGTTGGCCCAGAAAGGGGAACATCACCAAATGCAATTATTTCTAGATGTTCCACATCCTAGTTTATTACAAACCCTTCAACTATTCTGTGTTTTCATCAATAATCTAGGTGCATATATTCTCACGTTATACACGGTTGTGATTTTATGTTGTGAAGTCTGGCAGGGTTTTAACCAATGATGAGGACATTACAGCTGAAGGGTAGAGTTAGGAAGTCTCAGCACAGCAGGCCTAAATGCAGACAGTGTGCCAGTACAAACCAGGCAGCGAAGGCTGCACCTTGTGTGAGAAAGGCCAAAGTGTCTGTAAAGGTTGTGGGGGGCAGCCTGTCCCTTTCCATGCCTTGTCACCACAGTTCTAAGGTAAGAGGGGCTGATGCTGTCATCAGGAATGCAGTGAAGACAAGGAGGGAAGGGAGAAAGGGAGCCAATGCTTCAATACAGTATGCACCTCCAGAGTCTCCCTAAAATGCAGAATAAATTTGAAGACCATGATGGCAGTGACTACAAAAGCTATTGGAGGGCTTGAAGGACTGTCTGTCAGTGATCAGCCTAAACCAAGTCAGTCTGTCTAGGAATAGAGGGCTGAGTAATAGTTGTTATAAAATTTTTAAGTATCTTCAAGTAATTTTTATTTGCCTGTATGTTGCTTTTTTTTTTTTTTTTGGGAAGCAAGTGGCAGTACAGGAAATGAAGGAGAGGAAAATGGACAGGTTAATTCCTTTAACACAATACTGTTCATTTTCACAGGAGGTAAGCTTCAGCTAGAAAAGTTATGCTTTAATCAGATGCATGTTGAGTTCAATGCAGGATAATTAAATGAAATTTTATGGTTAGTGTTTTATAAATGAGCATTCTGGGTATTTGGATGTGATTAAATAGTCTTCTGTTTTATAAATCTGGAAACTGGAAGGAAAAACATGGACAGCACTATTGCATTCTAGCTTCTCCTTGAGTGAGGCTGAAATGTGCTGTGCACAGCAGGCTCTGAATATGTGTGCTGGCTTGGCTTTCTTTCAAATACTACAAATATTTGACTACATAAAGCTCATGTAGGAACCAAACTGAATTTCCTATTCCTTCAAGCCATATAAAAAGTTAACCTCTGATTTATTGTTAACTAAATGGCAATGAAGGCAAGTAAAACACATCCTGGAATGGAAAACACTTGAGCTTGTTGCTTGCTGCCTTGTGCTGAAGACTAAGCAAAGATGCCTTGGGGAATTTCCCCTTCTCTTTTGCCAGTGGAAATGTTTTTCGTGACTCTTTTTATGCTGCCATGCCTCAGAGGTTGCTCTGCATGCTGACATGTCCTGGTTCCTGTCTCCATTGCTCCAGTGCCTACAGAGAGGTCACAGACCCCAGGGTGAGCGGGAAGCAGAGACGTCATCAGCTGCCTCAGAGCTCACGGGAGGAAGGCAGTCCCCAGCAGTGCTCTCCCTTTGTGCTGTGTCCACATTATCCCAGGAACTAGCTTCCCCAGAAGCTAGCCTGGTAATCTGCCTGGGAGAGCTGGAACAAATTGTGAAAAGGCCACAGGGCTTGTGGGGTGAATGGTAAGCTGGTGTTACCTGTCTGGTCAGGAATTGCAGAGAGTGGGTGTGAAGTGAGGCCATAAGAGGACCAGAAATGGAGTTTGGGAAGTGATAGATGCTTATGTCTACTGGATGCTACATGCACCCAGCACAGATCACTTCAGAGTGGTACTTGAGGCTAATGAAGCCTGCTGAGAGAGGTGATATATGTTAGGGTTGGATGTGTTAGCTTGTGCTTGGTATGATGGTACCACGGTTGCGTTACACTTTTCAGGCTGGGAGCATGGGCAGAACTGGCCTGCATCTGCCAGGCTGTACTGCAAACATCCCCAGTCCAAACCCAGGCACAAGAGTGGGTGCTTGGCCATCTTCACCATGAGAAATCAGCAGTGAGGGCCACTGCTCAGATTGTGTCGCTTCCCATGTCCTGAGCCAGCATGTCCAGGGGAACATGATTTCAGTGCACATTCTGTGGGTCAAGGCTTTTATGCCCAAATAAGACTGGGAGCTTTGGGCAACACTGAATGGCAAAACACACTGTACCAAATCTTCAAAGTATTCTGTAATCAGGGATTAGTCAAGATTATAGCCTAGCTGAAGCATTGCTCATCTCTGTGTTGCTCCACGTGACCTGGATGGGCACCCACATTAAAGGCTATCTTTCTGGGTGAAATCTGAAGCCCCAGCCTGCAGATACCTAAACCTTGGTAAATGGATTCTTGCATGCTCTCAGAAGGACTGTAAGAACTGCAGGCTTTTGGCAGAAGATCCTAAAGAGAATGCAGAGATCCCATTTTATGTCAGGATTGACAGCTGACATCGCTCAATAAAACTTGGTTTCCTTGTATTTTTCTCTCATTTCACAGACACTGATTTTGTGGTAGAAAGGTCTGGAATAACATACTGAAACCTGTTCTGCCTGTCAGCTGAGCTGCTCTGTTAGTCTCTGATTGCTATATGTGAGTTTATAATAGCAACCACTCCCACGTAACATTGACTCTGTTTGTGTATTACCTACCAGAAGGGTACAGTATTAAAACACGATAACATAATCTATTGTAAGGCACAAGGATTTTTTTGCTCTGGTTCTGCATCTCCTCATTTGACATCTAATTTCGTTGTACTCGTGCTGGTGCATGTAAGACCAGATCTTTAACACAGAATTATTTGAAATTATGCAGGTGGTTTTTATATTTGTGCTTCTTGGTTGAGCTTTGCCTTTAGATGTGGGATCTGTTGAAAATATGAGGCTGTGTCTGCACATGCATTTTTATAACTAGGCTGTCTTTGTAATAATGGAATTCTTAAAATAGCTGTGCAATATGATATCCCCACACATTCTTTTCTAAAGTTGATACATCTGTGGTGAGATTGCACAGTACATGGATAAAATTTGTTAGCAAAGCAGGAAAATTTCTTGGGAAATAATCTCCCTCCAAATATATCCCACCAGCCCTGCAAAAAACCCCAACCAAACAAAAACCCCAGGGCAATTCCACAGAAAATTTTCAGTTCAGACAAAAAGTCCCCAAAATCTCATCCACCTGATTTTCGTTTCACATTGCAAAACATTAAACCAGGAATTCCTAGCTCCGTTTCTCCAGGGCAGATGATGATGAGGGTGCTTTGATCTCTCAGATCTGGGCAGGTCTCTGTAGCTGATACCTGATAACACACTCCTTGACCCATCTTGCCAAATAGTACCAGTTGCCACCCTTCATTTCCATGCTAAGGCAATTTACACCAGATTATGGCATGAAAAATCTCTTCACCAAATCTGTCAAGGAGAATGGCTATTTTTTTCCTCATTTTTGGGGAGAAATATTATTTTCCAGAGAGCTGTCTGTAAGTTGGTCTGTGAACTGGACAACTGTAACAGTTATATCCATTCTCCCGGACAACTGTGATTCTCACAACCACTGGTTTTGATCTTAACATGAAACTGGAAAACACTCTCCAAGGCAGAGCTTTCGTGTTCTCATTCTAAAGCAGCCTTTATAAAAGCTCACTTGAAAAATCAAGTTTGATCAAGGTAGACTGTGCTTAAAATTTTTGGATGAGTAGAGGTATTCCTTTGCCATGCTATTACTGATGCCTGTGAAGCAGTTTATTCCCATATGTGGACAATTTCAGATGGCCAGGATATTTTAGTTATGACATATGAACATATTCAGTGACTCTTTCATTGGGTGATTGACTTAAAATTCAGTTACTCCAAGAAATGTGCAATGGAAACAGAGGCAACAAATAGAAGAGGTATTTTGGTTACTAGCAGTGATCACTTTTGGCTGAGGCTCTGAGTTTGCTTATGACAAAAAGGATTCTCTCATAATGTCATCTGGCAGTAAAAGTCCTCAGAACCTGCTGTGAATATTGTGCTCATGTATACTTAAAATTCATGTTTTTTCAAACTTGTAAGAAAAAAAACCTGTTAGAAAAATGTCTTGAAAAAGGGAGAGAAAGGATTAATAAGTCACAGTTTGTTGGCTATACCTATATATAACAGGCTCTTATAAATACTAAATTGAAATTCCCCTTTTACGATTTTGTAAAGACCTAATTGCAGTCAGCAGGAGGGGGAGAGTATTTGCCTCTGTCTTGACATTTTGGGAATAGACTGGACTAACACATTGGACTAATGAGCATAGGGCAGCGTTGGAGCAATTGTAGTACCTACACCAGAGACTGCACTATGGTATATACAGTGTATAACGTGTATATAGCAAAAAGGGTTTTACAGGCAGGAGTCCATCTGCTCTCTCATATTCCCTGTGAAGAATAATTTACACTGGTTTTATACCAAGGCTTTTGTCATGCTTCAAAGTCAAAAGTTGCCAGTAGTCCATGAGATTAAGTAAAATAGCAATGTCTTTCTTCCTTAACAGTTGCATAATGCTGGCATCACATATGAGGAATGAGATTTCCCTCCAGTTTACTATGGCTTTTGCTGGAAAAAGTTCTAAGCACATAAAAATCCTTCATGAAAAATCCATTTATCTGATAGCAAGTGTTTCATCATGAACTACTTGCTTGCATGCTATCAAAACAAAGACTAATGTGAAATGGAAATTTTATTCCTTCAGGGGATGAGGGGGTTAAAAGTATAAAGAAAAATGTGTGGTGTAACACTGAAAGAAATTTTATGGCTGAGAGTCAGTATAAGTTTGGCAAATATTAGAGAAAATGCACAATGTGGAAAGAATATTTTTTTAATCTGAGGGTCCAATGGGTAGTTTCAAGACAGGTTTATTTTCCTTTGGAATTTTGTAAGATACTTAAAGAGTAATTGGAGACTGGGATGCATAAGCACTGAGTCTGTTTGTGATCAAGGAATAGTTGGGTCAAAGGACTTTTTCTAGAAGCCCTTTCTGGAAGTCTGAAGGTCAGCAGAAAAGCCTTCTGAGAAGCCATTAACATCTGAAGTACCACAAGCCTGGAGTGGATGACTGTGGCAGGATTTATTTACCTTTGTTCACACAATTGAAACATGTCTTATAGACTATTTATTAGCAATTTTTATGTAAAACAAAATATGAATAAGAATATTAATAGGTCTAGAGCCTGGGTTATAGCATCCATTAATTGTTAGAATTTATGTTGTATTCCACTGAAGTAACATATGAATAAAAATTCCTTTTGTGCTCTCCACTTGCTGAAATGCAGGAGCTTGCCAGATTACTTTGCCTTTGTAGAGCAGCTGAAGGCATGATGTTGGCCCATGTCCTTTGTGTAACCCATTCTTAGTTCTCTGTTTTTTAAGAAATGGTATTTGCTGGCAGAATTTGCTGCAGAATATTTGTAGGAAAATCAGAACACACTTATTTTTCAAAAGCCAAATAAATAGCATAAATACTATGAAAAAAACACTTTCACAGTATATGTAGTGATGTGAGACAGCGACATTATTCTGATATTGTATCAATATGGAATCAACTCTATGTTAATATAATACAAATATCATCCTAGTTATTGTGTACTGCTGCCCTTAAGCTAGATATGCCACTTGGTCCTGTTTTGCTTTTACTGTCTATAGCATATTTCTCTGTGAGTGACCTTCCCCAAAGGAGCTCACTGAATCTGTTTCCTGTCTTGTAAAGCTTTAGGCTGCCGACTTCATCCTCTAGTTCTGACATTTCTCAGCATGTGGTGGCATCCCATAATCATGAAAGAGAGTGACACAACAGGCAGGGAGACTGTAAGCCCCGGAGGAGGGGTGCAGAGATTACTTCCAGTTCCCCCTGGCTGTGCTGGCTTAGATGCAGGGTTCACCCAGAGGCATGAGCACACGGGTTCACCCATGAGCTGTCCTGGCCTCACACAGTGCACAGTGTGCCCTCCAAGGGTGTCCCTCGGTGGCAGTGTTCACATCCTGCACACACAGGGCATTTTCATAGCAACACATGTTGGCCCAGTGAGTTTTGCCAGACGTTTGATGCAGACAGCTGAGCTGTTTTGGCAACCACTGGAGGTGGGGAGAACATGGCAGGTGATTTCCAGGGCTTTCCAGCCTCCTGGCTCTGGGAAGGGTGTGAGCTCTGGCTGCTGCCTTCTCTATCACAGTGAGTTATTGCAAAGGTTTGAAATTGGTGTCATAACAAATGCTGAGGCTTGGGAAAAAGTTTTGAGGTTAGACCTGAAAGGAGGGATAATATTCTTTTCCCAAGACTGTCTCTTTCCCACAGAGGTGCTTTTAGATAGCTATATGATGCTGAAACTGATAAGATAATTAAGGTGCTAAAGGCAGGCAGCATATGAGGATAAACCTGGCAGCTGCTCTGTGAAGTGGCTTTGGCTGAAAGCTGTGTCCTGGTGGGGTGAGCTGTGCATGCCATGCTCCAGACCCACCTTTTTGGCACATGGAAGAGTGTCAGAGTGATTCACTGAATCACAAGTAGGTTGTGGCCTGAGAATCACTCTATTAAGCAAAGCTGTCAAAGTGGGATCTTGTTTCTTAGGAAAATCAGTTTCCTATGTTGAGGGTGTATAGTGCAGATATATCAGTTCCAAAGGGCAGGACTGTCAGCAATCTCACAAGCAGGTATCTGGTGGGGTCCAGTGCCTTTGCTGGCAACTATTCCCTGAGTTTTCTTTGCAATCCCTATTCAAAAGATCTGGACATTCATAAATAGATGCTTTCCACTGGAAAAATGTCCTCCTAGAAGTTCTAACTTATTTATCCATTGTTTTTTAACTGAAATAATTGCTCCTAATAAGGGATAGCCAAAACCCCACAGCTGAGTCAGTATTCGTTCAGGAGCAAGTAAATAACTCAGTATTAATTCTTTAAGTTTCTCCACTACTAATCAGTTTGCATGAGAGAAAAAAAAAACCCCCGAGTTAACATTCATATAACCTAATAGAATATAATAGTTACACTGAAGGGAGCTGGGATTTAAATTTCCACCCTGTTGTAGAAGCACAGATGTCAAGCTGTTGTCTTTTATTTTTAAGACACCCGGCAGCCAAATGGAAGCTGACTGTTTTGAACTGAGAGATTATTGCCATTAACGAGAAGTGTAGCTCTATCTTAAGCTTTGTTTGATGCTGGCAGTAGGCTTATAAGATTGTTATTCAATATATAAACAGGTGTAAATCTCAAGCAACTGTAGTTCTTGAGGCTGTGGGAGATTCCTCTAGTGCACTGCCTTGCAGCTGATTTTCTAGGAGTCATTTCAGTTTATGGATTAAGTCTCATTTTCAATTTTGTCTGTGATTAAAATTAAACATTTATTCTTATTTTGTTGAACTGAAATAGAGGAAAAACTATTATTATCCTAGGAGTTTTTTGTTTGATTTTTTAAAATTTCAGTGTTATATTCAGAAAGATTTCTAATCAAAGTTATTTTTAAAATAGAAAATCAGAACACTTCTTGACATTTCCCCTCTCTTCAGGCTTTTTCAGTTGAAATGAATCAACTAATCATGTCCCTGTCTGCAAATAGTTATAGTTGTACCCAAATCTGCTTTTTGCCAAAAAGATTATTCAACTGAAAAATCTTATCCTGTGCTGCATGAGGTAATTCTGCTTTTTTAACTCTGTGAAAGAAAACAGCACACCAGTGTACGTGCAAAACAGACTATGAAATATTACTCTGTGTACTTTTGTAGAAGAAATTATATCTGTGATAGTGAAAGATCATTTTTCAGAGCTGTAAGGGTCTGATAAAACCAGAATTATATACCCGTGATCTTATTTGTTCAAAGCATAATTAAATAAAAATGAGTGCATGTATCAAGTGCATTGGTGGAATCAGTATTTCCAGGCAAGATTTTGAAGTGCCCCCTCATTTCACCCTCGTGGTGTGGGCAGCTCAGCAGGAACCTGAGAGCTAGCTCTGCTGCCAATGTGAAAATGTGAAAATGCAGGAGGAGCACTGGTCTGGCATGCAGGAGGACAGGAGCCTCAGGAAAGGCCTTTGGGGGAACAAGTTGTGAGGGGGCACTGCAGAACACGGCTAGATTAGACAAGTGGGTTTGTTGCCATTGGAAAAGTTGGACTGTGTTCTTTTTCTTCTTGTTTTCCAGCAGACCAGCTTACTTTCACCTCTTGAGCAAGTGAGAGACATAGGAAGAAAAACTTCCTTAAGATAAGAGCAGGAGCCTATGCTGTACGTGCACTCAGTGGTTCAAAATATGAAGCTTTGCTGACAGCACTGACAGCATTTCCTTCTCCATCCACAATGCTGGTATCCTCTGCCTGATATTTCCAAGGTGTGCTCTCACCTCTGACATTCAGGTTATCAAGAGGCTAACACTAGCTCGTTATCACATCATTTTTGTAACTGCAAGGGGATTTACACACAGACTGAAGGACTGCAAAATAGATAGAGGCAAGTGAGTACTGTAAAAAATAATCCAGCCTCATTTTTCCTCACTCGACTCTTCAGTCACTTGTTTTTTTTCTTAGATGGTCAGCATCCAAACTCACTCTTGACTTTGGTTTGATGACTGAGCTTGAGCCCTCAGTATTTCACTTCAAAATGAGTGTACTGGTTTGAAAGCAAAACCAGTGAGACTCCAAGTCAGAAATACAATTTATGAGAGAGAGAAGAAACAAACAACAAAAAAGGATAAAATAAAATAAGATAAATGCAATAGTACAAAGGACCACTGACAGAGTCAGAATGCAAACCTGACCCCCTGTTGGTCAGGGTGTTGGAAGCCAAAGTAAGTCCTCCTGGAGTGACAGATGTGGCTTCACTGGAGTAGAGATGATCCTCAAGAAAGGGTCTAGTCTTCCTCTGGGAATTCAGTGGGAACAGGCTACCTTGGTGTTTGGGATGGCTGTTTATATCCTGGTGGAAAGGCTTTGGCTCCTCCCACTGGATGCAGTATCTCACAATGGGATGAGGTGATGTTGTGAGAGGCCTTAAATGGCCCATTCACAGGGGATGTCCCTCGGAGGAGGATGGGTGAAGGAAGAGATAATAAGGCACTGCCTTATCTGGTGTTATCAGGTGTCCCATTAACAGAAGGCATTTGCCCTAGAGTTACAAGAGATAAAGAACAATATCTCCCTACCGGCTTCAACAGATGGAAATAGAATACACATTTTTGGTTACATTTTTCAACCCAAGACAATGAGCTGTATTAATGCCTATGTGATTACAGGAGGAACAATATCCTGGTGGGAGCTTCAGGAGCCCTGGGGAGGGGGATTAGCCCTTCCCTCAGCCTGCCACGGCAGTCCAGCCAGTCTGCACTCTGCGGGGCTCTGCCTGTACCCAGTGCTGCACTCCCCAGACTCGCCGAGGGGACAGTGTGTCCCACTGCCCGGGTCACTGGGGAGGGTGCTCAGCTCCAGGAGATCCTCTGAGAGAAGTCACACATGACTTCTTGCCAGCCAGGCTGTGAATTTCTCCTGAGCATCCCTTAAACTTCCTTAGCCTACCAGGTTCACTCAGCCTGTCAAAATTTTCAGTTTGTTTGCAAGAGTTCTCCACGCCAAAAGCTTTGAAAATTTCAAAGCTTTGAAAATTTCAAGCTATACTTTACTATTACTAATCTTGACATTTGTTCTTTTATGCATTTTTACTTTTAAAAACACATGAATAGTTAAAAATGCAAACAAACCTTATCTGGGAAAATAAAAAATAAAGATAGTTCAAAATTAAAACCTATATCAAACTTTGATAGCTTTCCTGGAAGATATTGTTAAGTACTCCTTTGTAATTCTCAAAGGCTTCCATTAGAAGTTTTTGGCATCACTTTTTGCCGTGGTGGCTAGTTTTGTATCTGTAGTAAATTGTTTTATTAAATGAGGTATAAAATCATTATTAACATTATTGGGGTATAACCTAAAGAAAACCAGAGGAGGTGGGGCCCCAAAAGAAACTGCAGAATTACTGACACTTGCTGTTGATTACTGCTGGTGCAGGTAAAGTGCAGAATGAAAGATTAAATGTGAAATGGTATTTTTGACAAAAATAATAAAGCAGGTTCAATAAGACCAAGACAGAACATGAAAAACGTCAGTATCGATTATAGAATGTTGTGAGTCACATTTTGCTTAGCAAAAGACATTGTTGTATAAATATTACATCCCACTTGAGATAACCAGAAGGGCAAATTTTTCAGAAGTGTTTGAGGTAGAAAGCCTGGAGATGATGACAAAAAGGATCCTTGGTACTTCTGTTACACCAGCTTTTTTTGGGTTGTTTCTAGCCATATCTGGAATCTTTGGATGTAAGAAATATTTCTGGTACAAACATTCTTGGGCCATCAGCTCAGGCCTCAGTTTGGCAAAACACACGCCTGCCCGAGCGTCTGTGTTTCTGATCTGTGAGGCACACGTGTGATAGCTGGGAAGTGCCTCAGCCCGGGGCTTGCCTCACTCCTGTAATCACTTCTGTGATTCTTGGCCATGCAGAGGGAAAATCCCATGTGTCTGTTTGGAATGTGGTGACAGGAAACTGTGAGCAAACGAAACCTTCCCCTCCACGGGGCACAAGGAGCCTTAGGGAGACCTCCCCTGCTCCTTGCTGTGCCAGTGCAGACAGACAGCCCAGAGCTTCAGGGTAACACTGCTGTACTATCAAAGCATGAACTTGTCATTTATCTCACTGACATATTTTGAAGCTTCAGCCACAGTCAGCACTCCACACTGTCTGCCTGTTAATCTGCTTGCTTTGTGCTTTCACAGGAGGGTGACAGAGGCCCTCTGCAAACAAAAAGGGGTTACTGATTGCTTCAGTCTCTTCCATTGAGCAGTCACATTTTGGCTTTGATTCCTTTTCGTTCCTTAAGGCACAGTTGTTTTGGCAATTTTTTTCAGTTTGCATTGGATGTTGGTCAATGTAAGTCTTCTCCATATATATCCTTCTATATACAATACAAGATACAATACAAGATAATATAAATTGACTTATTACTCAAAACACACATTCCCAGCTTTTGGTGAAGCAGAGGATGATCCAGATTGTTCCAATCTTAGCGATTATGGCAAAGCTACTTTTCACAGTGTGTTCAGCATCCCATTTCCACAGGTAATTGCACTGATTTTCTGCTATCTCAGGCAACCAAATAAAAACATGGTAAGAACCTCAAAAACAGAGGTACGATTGTAACAGGTCAGTGTTGGTTTGCCTGCAGAAGGAAATGTTTGAGCAGCGATTAGAGCTATTCTTAGTGCTAGGTCTTACTCAAGCTTGCAGTCAATCAGGTAGAGCTGGGTTGTTCCTTGTTGTTCCTGAGCACCAGGAACAAGTTCCAGCAGATAACACAGAAATCAGTGGCCATTCTCAGTGTTTCCAGTACCACTACTGTTTTCTTTACTCCATGGCAAAAGAAACAAAGCTGGGCAACAGCTTTCATTGAACTATTTCCTGACAGTGTGCAGGATAAATGTATTTGGAAACAAAGATTTTTTAATCCCTGGCTAAGAAAACTCAACATCTAACCCTGAGCATGGCATGATTTCTCCAGCAGGCTTTCCTACACGTGTTTCAGCCAGACCTGGTTTTGTATTGTTGTAAATAGATTGTGGTGGTCTTGATCACTTTCCTTTTTATTTTTCTCTGGTTTGCTTGTGCCCTCCTCCCCTCTCTCTCTGTCCACTCCTTGCCTGTAGAAAAGAGTTGTCAACTTCTGCATGGGAACAATGGGATCTATCTATCTATCTATCTATCTATCTATCTATCTATCATCTCCCAATATCTTCCATTTTATTCCGGAATCTTTTATCAGGTCCCCAGGGAAATCCTCTGTGTGAAATCACCTACCTGAACCTGAGAGATGGTTTATTTTTTTTGGCACTTAAGCTGGAAGCACCAGGCAGTCTGAGAAAAAAAATTCCTCCTCACTGCTTTCCATGACTAAAACTTTCATTTTCACTTCATGGTATCAGAATATGTTTTACTCATAGTTGTAAGATTTCACTTATGTAGATGAAGTAATTCAGCTTTTCTTCCCCTCTGAGAGGTGGGTTAAAACACCAAAATCAATAAACAGCTACCTGGAGAAAATAAGGAAAATGCTTCCCTTTGCCTATTCACATAGCTTTGAATGCATAAACTTCAAACAGATAGGAGGTTTTGTTTCAGAAACAGATTATTGCAACAGTAACATATGACAATTTCTTAGTCTACTGAAATATCATAATTGTCTTTTTCCTTTAAGTTTGTAGAGTCTTCTTCCTCTGTTAACATGTTCCTAATGGACTATTTTATTAGCTTATATTGGTTATGCTTTGTGCTTGATTGCTTGATAAGAATTGCGTTTAATGTCTGACTAAATGAGAAATTAATTTTTTTTCTAATTTCTATTTTAATATGTACTTGTAGCATTAATATGCATTTTATATAAACATATATTAATATGATTATGTAAATTATGAAAAAAATATATACTTCTGACATTTCTGATTTCTAAAAACATACGTCGGAGTATTTCAGAGTTGCCAGGTATTAGCAGAGATGATCATTCATGAGCAGCACGAACAAAAGCAGTGTACAGAGAGCTTTTACCCAGTAAGAGCCAGACAGCTGATGGACCATCACCCCTGTGGCACTTGCTTAACAGCATGCTTAGGAATAACCCACTGACTTTAGCTGCTATTGTTTCGATGCTGAATTGGTCAGACTGGCTTTTTCCATCCTGACTGTGAGATATGTTTGCAAAAATATTCTGTGATTCCTCTCCTCTGATCTAAAATTGAGTCAAAGGTCCTAGAAGGGGGTGGTCCAGCTACTGTCTGATGAGTGGATTTGAGCAAGTCAGCAGTAAAGCACAGAGCAGGATGTCAGCCTGAAGGTGATTGTGTGAGTTTGCCTGCATGATGGAGCTGTGGGAGGCAGCACTGGCAGGTTCTGATGTGACAAGGTGGACTGCAGTACTGGGTGCTTGGGGTTAGGACACCCAGCAACACTCAAAAATTTTAAATAAAATATTGTTTTCTAACTGAAATATGTCCATGATCAGGTGTACTTCTGAAGGACTTAAAGTTCCAATGCAACAAGGACAAAGGCATTTAAGAGCTTTTTTTATTGATGTACTATGCAATACATACTGGTAGCTGGATGCTCCTGTTTCAGCCAGGACACTGTAAGAATCTGAGGGCTTATGGAATTCCTGTGTATGTGAATGCCCTTCTCTAATCCTAATAACTCTTCCCTCTTCTCCACCCACTGGTGTCATCTGAGACAGCTGTTACACAAAAAGGGACAATTTAATGAGGTGTTAGAGCTCATGAGGTGTTAATGAGGTGTATACTCCATATATTTACCCAGACCTCTCTTCTGCATTCTCAGGGTTTTGGAGATCCTGCGTCACCAAAGCACTTTGGAGATTTCTATGATGGGAAATGAACTTGATTAAACTCATGCTCAGGCTTATGTCACCCGTGGCTGTGTTACATGGCCCAGTCACTGGTGCCACATGGTATGGGTCAGTTTGTCCTGTCTGACTTTGGGCTACTTTGTGCCTGTTCTGATCCTTCAGTGTGCAATGGCTATCGCACAGTGGTTATGCCCAGGAATTACCATCCCAAGCTGTTGTGTGTTCTGAAAACCCTTGTATTTCTATGAAAACATGGAAGAATTGAATCATTTCATGGAAAATGAAAAATTTAAACATAACCTACAGGAACCTCTAGACTGGTAATTGCCTCAGCAGCTGTTGACCCTTCCAAAGCAGAAGCCTGCGGATTGGAGACCCACTCTTCAAGGCTCTTTAATGCCTTGCTTTGTGCCTATCTGTGGTGTGGGGAATGGAAACAAAACTGTGACAAGTGAGCATATGATGTATGCAGGATTCCTTTGTTCTTGATTTTTTCCCCCTAAAAAATAAATATACAGGGTGAGGTTGTATGCACTTTCATTTAAGAAGAGAAGCACAAAGCTTGCTGGCCAGTCTGAGTGTGTGTGAGAGAGGTAATCAGCACAATTTTTGCCTCCCTTGGTAGTGAGCTCTTCCATGAATTTCGACACCGATCAGGTGTACCCAAAGCCTTGGCTGAGGTGTCTCATGGAAGATGCCTGCGGCCCGTGGCTGTCAGACACCCCGTGCTGTCCCCTCCTCCTTGCTTAGCCGAGCACAGGCCCTTTCCCGGCTGCTCCCCCGCCGCTGCCGAGGGCCCCGCGCCGCCTTTCGCTCTCACCGCGGGCCGAGGGGCCGTGTTCCCGCGGCATCCCGCAGCCAGGGCTTCCTCGGCACGAACAGCCCTTTCCGCAGGAAAGACGGGCAGGGCCCGACCTCAACCGGTGCCCGAGCAGCCCTGCTGGCCAGCCCGGGGCTGTGCGCCAGCTCTGCTGCGAGGCCGTGGGCGCAGCGAGAGGCTGTGGCTGCCCCCTGCTCCTCCTCGGGGCGGCCCGGGGCCCATGGCTCGGGCTGTGGGATGGAGGTTCAGTTCAGAGCCGCCGTGGGAAGGAGCGTGGAGCCGCGGTGCCTGGGCGTGGGGCTGATGTCCTGAGGGAAACCTGCTCAGACGGTGACCCGTGGGTGCCATTGCCAGTGCTGCCAGGTGTGCCGCAGTGCTGTTTCCCCAGCCTCGCCGCTTTGCTGCGTGGCGATCCAGGGTGCAGTAGCTACACAAAAGCAATGCTTGGATCCCCCAAATCGCAAATGTGTCTGAGGCGGGTGTGATTAATTGGTACAGCATGGTCTTGCATGGCCCTGTAAGAAATGCAATCTGTTGCTATCAACCCAGTTTTGCCGTGCGTGTGAAATCAGTGCATACGGTATTGACAGAGGAGGAGGGCAGTCGGGCAGGGAGCTCTGCCCGGGTGAGGGCACAGCGGTGACAGAGGGTGTTAGGGCTGGGTAGCACCAGGGGTCCCCAGTGCCTACCGTGGGGTGACCACACGCCTAGCTCAGCACTCGGAACGTGCTGCAATAAATGCAGGTCTCCTTGGGAAAGAAAAGCTGTCGTGGCTACACCATACCAGCCAAGGAATAGATGTCAGCCAAAGAATAGATGTCAGCCAAGGAATGCCTACTAGTAATGCATAAAACCTGCCCCCTTTATAGTTTACCACTAAGCCAGTTTAATGTTCTAATGTATTTCCCCTTGAAGTCACCAAGTCAGACAAGGAACTAAAACTCCGTAGTTCAGAACTGCGAACGTGTGAGTGTTCCTGAGCAGCCAGGACGCGGTGGGGGCTATCGCCGCTGGGGTCTGTCGGTCTGCGCTGACCTGGGCGTAGCCGCCTCCTTTCTCAGCATTGTTCCTCCTCCCCTTTGAGCTGGGGGAGAGGAACTCTCACCCCGCAGCTCCCACTGCCCGCAGCCCCTGGCCCGCCCCTCCTTGTTCACCCTCTGCACGAGACTTGCTGCCTTCAGTCAGAAAATTTGCTGGGCTTGGCACAAACGCCTTCTAATGTAAATATCAGAGGACTACAGAAAGCCTCTCTGTTGCTGCCGGTTCTTCTGAGCCAGGCTTTCAAAGTGCTGACTGTGTTGGTTCTTATCGTAAGTCAGTCTCTGCAATTAACTTTCTTTTGATCACTTGGGCGTGTGCCTTTTTTTTTTTTTTTNACTTTCAATAGCAGAAAAATGTAGTGACCAAATACACAACCACGAGATTTTTAGTTTAAAGGAAATGGTACTTAAGCAGATGTTATCAAGCTTCTTCATAAAAAAAGAAGAGTTTTATAGATGCAACTAGTAATTTTATAGATTAAAATAGTAATGAGGATTGTTACTTTAAAATAGGAAATTTCTGTGTGTGTAGGATCATGAGAAAATGGCATGAAGAATTTGAACACAATGCATTGAAGTCTGACGTCATTTACTATGCTGTTTCACATAAGAAGCTGTAAGAATGATTGATGGAGACTTTTCCCCCATACAGATATGGTAGCTGGGTGCTAACACTCCCGAATGTGTAGCTAATTAGGTGTGGGCAAGTACTGCACTTTTTTTCCAAGGGCTTGTATTCTTAGCAACCTCATGCAGCCATCAGTCTCTGCTATTGAGTCCCAGTGAACACTCAAGTTTTTCTAACTTGTTAGGAGAATGTGCTCAGGGCGATCCCTGAGATTTTCTGTCCTGGACTTTTCTTTGTCCTCTGGACAGCACTGCATGTCACTCAATGTAGTTGTACTACCCAGAAGCATTCTGCTCCCTGGATGATAAGACTCATCCTGAATAAATGTATGAGTGGATTTATGAACAAAATTAGAGGTGTTGTTTTGGTATGAAGTCTAGCTCTTGCTAGCAACAATTTGCCTTTTACAGACTTTTAGCAGACTAGAGCATGTCCCATTGTTCACGGTCGTCAGGAATGCCTGTGGTTAGTTTTGTTGAGCAACATTACATTTCTGGGGTTAGCCCTCCTGAGTCACAAGACATGTTGTTTTTTGCTGCAGCCATGAATATGAACAACCTCCTCTGTCACCCCTTCCCTATTTTAGGGACTTAGACCCCAGTCTTCTTGAAGGGTAAGATAGCATCTGGCATAAATGTTGCTGTAAACTTTTTGATGCAGGTATCACCAGAATGCTCAGCTTTTCGTGCTGTTTGCTGGCAGCAAAAGACCAGCACAGCATTTGCTGGTGCCCACCCCACTATGAACTATTGGATACATTTTCTTGGCAATGTTTTTGGTATGTAGAATGGTGGTTTTGTTATTTGACAAAGACTAGACATAGTTCAGACTCATATGATTAAAACTAGGGATTATTTATAGATAGCACTCCCAGTGCTTCTCCTTGGAGAGTTTTTGGGTAAGCTTGGGCAGGTATGTTTCCTAGTTGTTGAGGTTCAACCCAGACATAAGTGTCCATTAGGGTGCTGCTCACTGCAAAGGGAGATTTCTGTCACACAAAACTCAGGGCTTCCTTGATGTAGCATCTCTCTCGCAAGCATGTAATTTGTAGTTACTGTGAATTTTCTTATGCCATCTCAGAAAATTGCATCTCTTTCTTTGGGTAACTGTACAAATCACAGAATTTGATTTTATACATTACTTGGTGGTGACTCATCATGTTTTCTGACACCATGGTGATAGCAATTTGATTTAAGACCATAACAACTTCTATATGAATCAGTTGAAGGTCTAGCCAATCCAGTGTCCTATTGCAAACAGTGGCATGCAAAAAGTGCTTAAAGAGAAGGATGAGAAACAGGGGATGTAGGAAACGATTATCCTCACCTCCAGTAACTGATAGTTTAAGAATTTCCTGTGCTAAAATTTGCATCCGGACCATTGTGTCTAATAGCCACCAGTGGGTTTATCCTCCACAAATTCCCCCCCTTTTTTTTTTCAATTCCTTTTATGCTGTGGCCTCCACAACTTCCTGTGGTAATGAATTCCACACTCCAATTAAGAAGCTATGTGGAAAAAGCATTTCCTTTCGTTTAAACTGGATAATTTCTTTTGGTGCCTCCTTATTTATGTATTGTGAGAAGTCACGAAGAATCATGAAGAATCTAAAAACCTTTGTGGCATTTATCATTTTGTAGTCTCCTACCATATTCTCTTCATATTTTGCTTTTGTTTGTTTCTTTATTTCTTTGTTTTTGTGGTATTTGATTTCATTTTCCTGTCTTCATGAGCCTTGCCAAGTAGTCCTCTTGAAGAAACCTGAGACTAACTTGATTTAATCAGAATGACAAACTGGAAAGGTCAAATGAAAAAATAAGAGAATTAATTTAGTCCTTGTGTTTAGAGAAACTCTTCCAAAATCCATCATCATCCTGGACTTCTCTGTCTGTAGCTTTTACAGTTCTAAATATACAGTGAGGTGGATTTGTATGAACTGATGAGCCCTGATGAACAGTTGAGCCCTGATGTTTTTTGTGTACCAGATTTATATGGTCTTGGCTAGCCTAGTTTATAACTATGCATATCTATGTAAGGTTATGTATTCACCCACATATAATATTTTGCATTCGCTAGAGTTTTGTTCATTGCTTTCTTCAGGTCGCCCTGCTGTTCTTGATATTATTCAGCAGATCTCCACAAGCAGTTTTAAGCTGGATAAGCCTATTTCAAATCAATTTGATTGTATTGAACAATTCAAGTCACAAAGACTGTAAATTGGCCTCTTTGCTGGTCTGCTGAGTGCATCTGTGCAGTAGTAACAGGTATTATTTAAACGATCACCTGTTACCTTTTTGGTACAGACTATTTCTTCAGATATAGATTCTGCTTGAGCAGAGCAATCATCTGCAATTTATCTGCATTTACCCAGGTCTTAACACCAGCAAGGCAGAGAAGCCATATGAATGCAACTTTGCCGATATCAGACAATCGAAATGCAGACAGGGAAAGCATGTGGTGTTTTAAAAAGAAAAATGTCTTATGGTCTGTGTATTAGTTCACATAACATATAGGAGACACATTTCTGCTGCTCCAAAAAGTGCTTTTGTAATAATCTTGCATGTTATAAGTGTTGTTTTTGGTAGCTGGGTTAGACTGCATCATTAGAAGCTGATGTATGTACAGCTGGCCAGCCAAGCACGAGGAACTGCAATATAGCATGATGACTTCTTGGCTTCTTTATTTGCTTATTTACAGGTAACTTTCACAACCTTTAATTATCTTTGTGGTTGAATTTTGGAAGTATGAGGTTTAATTTACTTACATTTGTACCTGTGGATGAGGGTGAGATGTCCCCCTGGTTTTTCTGAGTTTTTCTAAGCTTTCTGCATTGTACATAAGAGGGAGTCAGTTTCTTAGTTTCTGCACAGTATTAAGAATCAGTTTTTCAGTTTCTCATGCCTTGGAACATAAACAAACCTTCTTGTTTCTGTTCACTGTCTTTTGTTTACATATTTTCTAGCCTGAAAATAACGTTGGCTGACAGCTGGTCTGGCCAGTGGGGTGAAGGAGTAGTAACCCCAGCAGCCAATTCACAACCAGACCCACAAATGTATAAAACTAAAGAAATAAACAGTCTCACCCTCTTTTTGAGGAGCAGCTCTTGCACTGCCTTGTGCACCTCTTGCCTCTGCCTTGTCATTTCACGTGTCGGTTGACACAGGTGCATGTCCTTTTCTGTAAAACATTATCGTGTCTTGGAATGGGAAAAAGAAGTTCTGTCAATGCTAATGCACTTACCTTTGTTTTCTGCCTGCATGGTTAATACATTGTTAAATCCAATTAAAGAGAATATTGGTTTCTCTCTTTTTCAGACCAGCACATAAGAGAAGTGCTTCTGATCTATCTGTCGTGCTAAGAGATCACGTGCTGATAGAAGCTATTATATTTCAGCCTTAACAGCGATGCAGAAAGTACAACAGCCTGACTGAAGAGGTATTTCAAGATGTTTTTCCTTCTAGCGGAAAAT
Organism: Cisticola juncidis; assembly: GCA_013400215.1. Lineage (NCBI taxonomy): Eukaryota > Metazoa > Chordata > Aves > Passeriformes > Cisticolidae > Cisticola > Cisticola juncidis. Next base: position 934,114 of record VXBR01012335.1, read on the forward strand.
ATTTACATTGTTTTAGTTAAGCAGGATTTTAGAGATCATTGTATTTAATTACCACCATTTAACTCTTGTACTAACATTACATTCAGAAAAAAGAAAAAGAAAATTTGTATTTTTTACCATAACAGATGATAAATAAGTTCACTTATGTATAGAAGTGGAGAATCAAAATCCTTAAGGTAATTTTTCTGTTCCCAGACATATGTTAAACACTGAGAATATAAAGGTCTGTAAGCTAAAGAAAACAATATCAAACACATGATACACTGAAAAATTCAGGGCACAGCTCTTTTTATAAGGGAATGATTACAAATATTTACCAAGATCATGACAGCATCACTGTTACTTATGTGTGTGACAGTATTGGTGGACATCACTGAAAAAGGTATTTTTGAGAAGAGATTTTAATGAAGACAGGGTGGTACAGATTGCATGACTTTCAGCTAGGCAGTTTCCTAGCTGGCCTCTTCAGTATGTGCATAATTTGCTTCCAGTTTCTACCCACTAGAGAAACCTGTTCACTCTTCCTATGATCCTAAATGTATCAGCACTCCTGGAAATACCAATGGCTAAGAATAACAAGAGAAAATAGAGCCAAAGGGCTTAATGTGTTAATTGTTTGCAGAACGTTCCCAGTGCCAGTTTCCTTACTTTCTCCATGAGCTGGAACTTTTTGTTAAATTCATGGAAATTCTCCCTGCTGTTTCCATAAAATGGGGTACTTTATCTGAACTGGATCTCCTCTGCAGTTGCATGGTGTGGGTGGCAGAATGCTGAAATGCCTTTAACTAATCTCCCCAGAATCCTGTTTATGGGGTAATGCAAAGGCACAGTTTTGGAACTGCCCTTTCAGCACAGCTGTCCTGTGGGAAATCTCTTGCCACTAATATATTTATGGGAATGGCATGGAAATAGCTCACCAGTGCTTCTCTTGTCTGAGGTCTTTTCTCTCCTAGCTGTGGGTCTGTTGATGAAAAAGTTCCGAAAGGAAAGAGATATGGGAACTCAAATCCTTTGTATCAATGGTAAGAGGGGCCCTGCCAGCTCCAGAGGGAGAATTGCTTGTTTTATGTAATCAGAAGAGACTGTAAAAAGAAAATAGCAAATGAAAGGATTTTAATGGGAGAGAAAACCAACTGTAAAGGTCAATTTATGTGACAGTGATGAGATGTCTGCTTTATAGGTTCTCTTAAACCTGAATTTTTGTGCCTTCTAGCAGTCTGTGTATGCTCCTTGGGGTTTGTAAACCTGACAATATATCAGTGTTTTCAACAAGAACTCTGAAGAGTCCCAGTTGTATGCAGTCAGTTTTGCTCAACCCAACCTCCCCACCGAAGAAATTGCTTCTTGGGCTTGCTGCTTGGACTTCATTCAATTCCAGTCCATACTCCCGTGGCAATGATTGGTGCCAGAGGCTCCAAAAGAAGCTGGCCTCATTGAAAGTTTTGAGCTAGCATGTCTTCCTTCTCCCAACAGTTAAATGTGGAATCATAACATTTTATGTAAGCTATAAAAATAAGTGCATTTTTAAAAAATGTGGGCTGAAGTTCTTAGTGCATAAGTTGCTAAGAAAAGCCTAAAAATGTTAGAATATGGCAAGCAAGTGCCTGCCTGTGAATTTGTACTTCCACCCCTCACTTTTCAGTACAGGACATATAACAGAGCAGCCATTGCAGTCACCCAGGTAATGTAAAATTATTGCACAAGGAATTCAAACTCCAGCCCTAGACCATGACCTGTTAAGGATGAGCTTTGAAACTTGGCACATTTTAAGGCAATCTCATGAGTTAAGTACATGAGATAAATAAAGAGACTTAAGGCTGTTGGAAGTCATCAACTTCAACGCCAGGTTGTTCACGGTTTTGCTATTCTTACTGTGTCTTGTAAAAGGCTTCACTCTTTGCTACTGTCTTTTAAAACTTAGTACTGAGAACAAACCTTTTAAACCACACTTATTTTCTAAGTAAGGTTGAAATTCAGGTATGAACAATAAACATCCATGAGGAAGGCAGACCTTGACAAACCCTGTTGGCTGCCTCTTCCAGGCTCTGTGCTCTTTGACATGCTGTCCCAGTCAAGGACAGTTATTAGAACAGATCTCTGTGCTGAAATATCTGGACTCTGGTAGGCTCTTCGTTGTCGTGCCCAATCTATATGCATGCTCATCTTGATTGTGTTTACAGTGAAGGCATTCTCGTCTTGTGTTCATCATTTCCCTTACATCTTCACAGGAATTAAACAATTGTCATTATCTGATTCTTTCATGGAAATGAAGTTGAGGTGCAAGAGGGCAGCAGTCATAGCCACTGACAGGCCTAGCAAGAAAATGTAATGGAGTCTTAATGTAAAGGGGGAATGAAACTGCATATGTTACCATACCCAAAGGAAAGTGTGTGTTGAGAAAACAGGGTTCAGAGGCTAGGTAAATATGACACAGGTCCTTTTTTTTGTGAGCTGGAAAGGGGAGGAACAACAGAATTAAACTGTCTACACTTAAGAGTATGAAATGATTTAAAATTCTTTTTTCTGTCTGTCAATGTTATATTTATGTTTATATTTATATATATGTAAATATATATGTGTATCAAGTTATATTTATTTCCTTCTTGTTGTGTGTTTTTCTCCTGGAAATTTCTAGTCATATGGCTTCAAAGCTGTTAGTGTGTACTGCATCAAGGCTGTGTTGGTGGTCTTGATTTTCCGTGCAAAATTTACAGTTCTGTTTAATCACAGTGGGTGATGGAGGAAAAAAGGCAGGAGAGAGGTGGTACAGGTATATGGCAGTGTTAAAATTAAGGTCCAACATTGCTTCAAGTCAGTCAAGCAAGAAATCCCATCTCATCCCATCCCTGGAAAGGCCTGGTTTTGGTCCTCATATGATTCTGCATTGAAATACTGGTACAAGAGAAAGGAAAATTTAAAAATCAAGTGTGCCTATTACCTACATTGTCTTTGAAAAGAGTTTTGTGTGAGTGTGGCTATCCCCATCTCTCCCTCCTGTGAGATCCATGCTGTGTTTTTCAGTCACCTCTGTGTTTCATGAATTGGTAAGGAGCAATGTTTCCTGTGCTGCTCAGCTTTGACGAAGCTGCATTAACTTTTCAGGTAAGTCACTGCCCATCCTGGAATGGAAGTCTTGCAGCTCCTCTTAAGCATTTCTGTAATGGAGATGAGAGACAGAGGTCATAAAGTAAAACAGACTTGCCTATATACTTTATCTTATTTTTCTCTGCTGTGTTATTATGTGGTGCTGTTTGTTTTGCAGGTGTGTCACCCTGAAAGGTGAAAATTATTTGAACTATGAGTTAGCTTACTTGTATTGATGCCTTTTATTTTATGATCTTCAGTTACCTTTGCAGGTAGATATGTTCTGAGGTCTGAAAGGTTCTTAGAAAATTTTTCAAGTTCTCTTGTTTACTCATGTTTAACAATATTTCTTATCCAAGAAACATTTAAGAGTCAAAAAATTAAAGGGTTGCCTTGTTTTCTACACTGCTTATTTTATTGCTTGTCAGCTGCCTTGGTCTGTTTTTATAATATGTAAATATTCTCTGTCAGTTACAAAACTGTTGGCATTGACTTACTTAATTTTCTTTTCTGGTTTTCCCATTATTCTGTTTCCAATAAAAGTGGCCTAGTTGAATGGTAGCTGCTGTGTGTGAGTAACTTATGCACAGATTGTGGTGCTTGGTACTGACCAGGCATGGCCTAAAATAACCCTGCCTGCACTGCTCAGCCAGGAGTTATTGCTTCAGTATTTCAATGAGTTCTCCGAAGAGAGGCAGGCATATAATGGATTTCTGAGGCCTGACAGAACCTGTCCATGGAGGTAACATTTGGGAAAGTTGGCTTCATTTGTTCACTTGCTGTTTTGACCTTTCAATTTTATTTAGAATCCTTCAGTTCAGTTACTGGAAATTCAGTTTTGAATTTCCAGTTTAGTATGTGTTTTGCTGTCTGACAGAAGTTACAGTGTTTCTTGGTGTTTCGGGAACATGCTGTGGGAATGGGAGGAAATGAATGAATGTTTTCATGCAGCAAATGTTTCTTTTGAAGTTAGAGCTATAAGTGATACTTAAACGTCAAACACTGGTTTGATAACAAGCTATCTAAACCTATCAATAAATCAACTTTACTCCTATGTTGGTTTTTTTCTTTGAAATTGCTCTACAAATAGTGTAGTCTCATCTCATGGGATAAAGAGAGGATCATGTTTATGCCAAAAACTTCACAAGGTCTCCTCTGAGTGCAGAGGAATAGATAAATTAACTAAAATATCTCCAGGGAAGAGATTTTACATGGAATATAAGACACCTTATGCTTATCCTCTATGATATTTAGAATCTGCAATCCTATTTTATTTTCCAGAGTGACATATGTGTTGGTATTTTACATTTAAATTTTTATACCGGGTTTATTTGTCTAATGATCGAGGATGTTCTTGCAAAAGGGCTTTAATTTTGTAATGAAGAGTCGTGACCTTTTTCATCCTGCAAGAATGGGCCCAAGAATGCTCTTTCTTTTTAGATTCTGTTAGAAGGTAAATGTCTGTAATTGAGACTGTGCACAAGTCAGTGTACCCAGAACACATCTTATGGACAAAAAACCTCTGAAAACCGTGCTGTGATAGGTTCACAGAGAATCCTCTTTGAACCAAGCAGCAAACTACAGTTTTACCTGAAAATATATCCCCAGACATCTGAAGAGGTCCCTAAGCCACCTAAAATTCCACTTTGACAACCATATGTCTTATTTAAGGCAGATCCTGGTCTGTGTGATGTAATTCTAGATTAAAATAGTTTTTCCACAGTAACAGTCTTTTCCCTTGAGCACAACTCATTTTACATTTATCAGAGTCCAGTAAGATGTTGTCATCTTTCATGTGGGGAAAGTGAACCCAGAAGAGATGGACTTCTCTACTCCAAGAACCGTGCCAATGAGATTTGCCTCCATGTTTTCACAGTAAATACTTTATGTAAAGACTGATTTTTTAATTCCAATCCTCTTTCCTTCTAAAGAGAAAAAGGCAAAGCAAAAATCTAATCCCGCCTCTTGGGCTCAAAGCTGTGCAGCTGATTGACAATATCATGTCGTGTCTGAGATCAAAAGTAAAAAAAAGGCCCTCACAGAAAGACCAAAATCATCTGATTAAATCTTTAATGTAGAATCATTACTGGTTTAAAGAGAAGGATTTGTTTTTGGCCATTTCATGGCCCCTCACAGGAAAGTGCAGAGAAAACTCACAAAATCCAAATTCTTTCAAAACATAGCTGGCTTTATAACTGCCATGTATTCTTAGAGAAATAGTTACAACGTTATTTGTTAATCTGACAACAGAAAACATGCTGGAAGCCCTACAGAGCTCTAAATTTCTGCTTACAGGCAAAATACAAACACTGGGCTTATCCAGAGGATCATCCTCTAAGATGTCCCCAAGACATGAAGCTTTTACTCTTCCCACAGGCCAGGTTTTGCTGTCAGTTTTTGATTTTCATGTCAAGTGCTTCTGGGAAGAGATATGTATGCTAGTAAATGACATTCTGCAATTCTGAAGCTGTTTCAATCTTTGTTTAAGTTCCGTGTATTCCCTCTGCTTACATGAAGATCGCTTTGCCCTATCCTGTTTGCCTCATGAGTCCTAAAGCTGTAGAGAAAGCAAGGTTTGTGAGGGATAGAGAACAGATAGGCAGATATGGTTCTATTGGGTTTTTTTACGTTTTGATATTTTTTTAAGTGATGGAACTAGCTTTAAGTGACAGTAATTGCTGAAGCTGGATGTTTGTTCTTTATATCATTGTCCACTGATACTTTATTACTTTGCAGGCATTATTCGACTTCTTGTTTTGAGGTATTTTCAAGCTGTGGCCTGTGCTTTTTACTGGCAACCCTTTAGGACATAAAGACATAAAAAGCAGACAGGAGCTAACCAAAGAGAGAATGGACTTCTCAAGCCTTTTCTATGTGATGTGACATAGTACCAGTTCTGTAGAGGAGTCTTCATAGTATTTTCTACTATTACAGTCAGTAAAGTTTCTGTGCAATCACCGATAGGCCTTTCTGTGTTCAAATGTTGAACTCAGTTCTCCTGCATTTGTAGGGTAAGGTTTGGGATGAGATGCAGAGTAGTGTCCCTTTGAGAGTTATGCTAATAAAAACCAGCTGGAATCACTTATGAGCTGACTTTCCAAGGGGAATTACTTGTTGTACACTCTGTTTTATAGCCTATCCTCTTTGCTGGAATTCAGAAGGATGAATCTCATCAATCATCAGTCTTCAGTGCAGTATGCACTTTGGCACCTGGGATCTTAGTGTACCACCTAGTTTTCTGGAGAAAAAAATAATAGCACCATGACTCATACCAGTGAAAGTTTCAGACAGATCCCTTTCCCTTAGGGAATATGAGTATACTGTGTGTGCATGTTGGGAGGAAAGGGAATAAGGGCAGGGAGAGAGCACTGAACACTGAACATACTGGCTCCTGACTTACTGCTGTAGCTGACTCTTGCCAGTATTTACAGAGAAGGTTACAACAGATATTTGATTGGTAGTTTATCTTCATTTCTTCATCCTATTGACCATTTTAGATTTGCACTTGGAGCCTGTACCCTCACAACCACCAGTGAAGTACTTCACATCTCCTGCTTTTGTCACAGCCATGGCCATGGGCCATGGGCCATGCTTCCTGAATAGGGTACTACTCTGTTGGGCCAGTTCAATATCTCTGATCTGCATGACTGCAGGGGTGTCACTTAGGTTCTGTTTTGACAAAGAAATTACTAACTGGACAGATTCCAGGAGAGAAAAAGGCATGGGTGGTTCTAGCACTTAGGAAGCTTGGGTAGGTACACTCTGGGCTCAGTACTTAGGGATTTGGGCGTGTACACTGAAGCATCCTGCAACCTTTTGTGCATGTGGGATTCAACAGCTCTGCTAATTCAGTGTAAAAAACAACTTTTCTATTTAGCAAAGAAATCTCTCTTGGGAGTGAGCAGAACCTGATACCAGTTTGAGTGCAATTTTGATTTTTTTAATGTTGTATTTCTGTTCTCTGTTACATAAGAGATGTTAGTCAACTGGGTTGTGTTAAGTAGCTTCAATATTTCAACACAGGCTGGGGATGCTCTACTACAGATGGAAGCAGTATTTTTCTGAGATCAGTGCGGGAGTCTGTGTCTTTTCATTGGTGCAAAAGTAATTTGTTTCCACTTTTGGTGTTGTAGTAGCAGATTCTCACAGCTGGGAAACTTTGTGCTGAACTTGTTAGAATGCCTGGAAAGGATAATTCAGGCAAAGCTTCTGAATTAGGGAAGCTGTATTTCCACTCTTGGATTTGGGGAAGAGGAAAGCCAGATGGCAATGGAAAGATAATACTTAAATATTATTTTGTTCCTTCCTAAAAAGAAAAGTTACTATTGTGTTGAAATGATTGAGCTTTGAGCTGAGAGTTGTGGAGTATAAACAAGAAAGGTCTTAAATTTTGGTGGATTGTCAAGTTTAGTCCTCACCTTGTTAGAAAGATTTGGTAAATGATATGTGCCCTGTGTACAGATCCTATGTTTTGGAGTAGATTATCTCCCAGGTATGGGAGGTGAAAAAGATAAGAGATACAAGAATGAAGAAAGGCAATATTCAGCTACAGCCTCTGTGATAAAGATTGTTTTGTTCCATAGTAATATTAAGATCAGAAAGGCGATAAACAGCTTTAATGAGTGTATTCTGAAGGATTTGAACCTGAGTTTCTAACATGAGTAAACATGAACTCTACTCCCCACACTGAAAACCTGGGGAACATTTTGATTATCCATATTACATGACAGGTGGTAGAGCAGTCTACATACATTCACCAGGCATGAGCAAAATCCAGATTTATCAAATTATATACATATATTTGTGGAATGTACTTGTCATAGGCCTTCCTTTAGATCATGTAATCCCAATATTAAGAAAATCTTATTCGATAGTCAGAAACATTTTGTTGATAACAGAGCAAGCTGCATCACTATCCATAATGCTTGAATGTTTGCAGCGACTAAGTCGTGTGCCATTTTTCCTTCCAACACAACAGATTATCCGTTTTATTGTCATCTTTACCGTTTAAAATTTCCCTCGCATAATTATTATATTTCAGGGGGAGCTAGAACAACAGAATTTCCTTTCTGTGTCAAATTTTCCTTTCTGTCCCTTGTTACTTGTTTGAAGAGTGCTGAAATGTTGACAAAATTTCCATAGGACAAAGGTGTCACTGGAAATTTATAATAGTTTTGATCTTGAGGGTCTACTTTAAATAATAAGTAAATCAGAACCCTTTGTGATAATGATTCCATGTATGATTCAAAGCATGCAGGGAAAAACAGATAATCAAAAAAGCAGAATAACTTGTTTTCGATGATTTGGTGAGGGAGTGAGCTTCTCTAGCAACCTCTGAAGAAATGATGCAATACTGGCCTTCTTGCATTCAATAACTCTAAGGTTGTGGTGGGTTGACACTGGCTGGATGCCAGGTACCCATAAAAGATGTTCTCTCACCTTGCTCCACAACTGGATGGGGAAGAAAAAAAAAAGCCTCATGAGCTGAGATAAGGACAGAGAGAGATCACTCTTCAATTACCATCATGGGAAAAACAGACTTGACTTGGGGAGGATAACTGAATTTATCACAGTCAAAATAAAAATCAGTGCAGTATAATAGAAGTAAAGCAAATCTTAACCCACACCTTCCTGCACCCCTCCCTCCAGGCTGCTTATGTTTATGCTGCTTGGGTAGAGGAGTCCTTTCCCTACTCCAGCGTGGGGTCCTTCCCACAGGAGACAGTTCTGCATGAATTTCTCCAGTGTGAGTACTCTTACCATGGGGTGCAGTCTATCAAGAACACTTGCTCCAGCATGGGTCCCCATGAAGTCACAAGTCCTGCCTGGAAACCTGCTCCAGCATGGACTCCTCTCTCTAGTCCCTGCCAGGACCCTGTTCCAGCTTAGGCTTTTCATGAGATCACAGCCTTTTTTTCTGGGCATCAACCTGCTGCAGCATGGGTCTCCACAATGGCTGCAGGTGGATCTCTGCATCCCCAGGGACCTCCATACGCTACAGGGCAGAGCTGCCTCACCATGGGCTGCACCTCAGGCTGCAGGGGAACCCCAGCTCTGGCACCTGGAGCACCTCCTGTCCTTCTTCTGTAGTGGCCTTGGTGTCTGCAGGGTTGTTCCTCTCTGCCTGCTCTTCTCTGGGTGAAATTACATCTGCACCATAACCTCTTTTCCATCTGCAGTATGTTAATGCAGAGATGCTACCACCATATCTGATGAACTTGGCCTTGGCCAGTGGTGGGTCCATATTGGAGCTGGCTGGCATGAACTGTGTCTGACATGGACGAAGCTTCTCACATCTTCTCTTGGAATCGGCCCCTGCAGCATCCTCAGTACCAGAAACTGGCCATGCAAAACCAAAGCAGTTTAAATAAGGCCAAGATTTCACTGGCTGTGCAATGCCTGGTACTGATTTGCAGTCTACTTCATTTTGAGGGTCACTTGGCTCTAATGTAGGAATAGTCATATTTACCTCCATTTATAAAGCTTTTTTTTAAACTAGAGCAATATAAGCAATTCTTTACATCAACAGGTACCCAATCCTGGGAATTGAAGTATATCAAAACAAAACCTACAAGAATCATCTTGATGGTTTGTCCTGTGCTCAAATGCAAAAACGTGGAAAAATTAAATGTTGTTCAGATTGACTGAGGATGATCTGATGGAGAGTAGTGGGTATATAACTCAGTGATTGAATTCTTTTTAAAATGCATGTTTTCCCATAAATTTGTTTATGAAATTTGTGACATGGGCACATCCATGAGTTCTACAGGAATGGTTGTGATGTGCTGTCTGAACTTGCACTTTCTTGGCTGGGCATTTTGTCTTGCTGTTTAAGTGTGTGTTCAGGTTTCCAAATTCATGGACACAGTCCTGTCATTGGAGTCTTTGACTTAGAAATGGCTGCAGGCAAGCAAAGGGCCATGTTCTGATTTCATTGCACTACTTCTGTGGTTATAGCTGCAGAACTTACTCTAACACTCAAAGTGGCTGATCACCATTCATTTTCTTCTTGTGTAGTGACCATCAAGCAGTGAAAAAAGACCAACCTCATACAGGACTGGAAATGTTCAAACACTGCATAAAAGTTTAAGCACCTCATTTATCCAGTGAGAGAATAACAGAATTCTTAATGATGGAAAAGATCAAGATCACTAACATATCACATCGTCTTCGAACACCAGATTGTCAACACAAAGTGCCATGTTGAGTTGTTTCTTGAACATCTCCAAGCATGGTGACTCCCCCACTTCCCTGGGCAATCTTTTTCAATATCTGATCATCCTTTCTGTGAAGGATTTCTTCCTAATGCCCAATCTGAACCTCCCTTGGTGCAGCTTGAGGCCATTTTCTCTTGTCCTGTTGCTTGCTACCCAGGAAAAGACGCCAACACCCACCTGGCCACAGCCTCCTTTCAGGCAGTTGTAGAGAGTGATAAGGTCTCCCCTGAGCCTCCTTTTCCCCAGGATGAACACCACCAGCAGCTCCCTCAGCTGCTCCTCACAGCCCTGGTGCTGCAGACCCTTCCCCACTCCCCTGCCCTTCTCTGCACTCCCTGCAGCCCCTCAGTGCCTTTCCTGCACTGAGGGCCCAGCCCTGCACACAGCACTCGAGCTGTGGCCTCAGCAGTGCCCAGCACAGGGGACAATCCCTGCCCTGGCCCTGCTGGCCACACCACTGCTGAGCCAGGCCAGGATGCCCTTGGCCTTCTTGGCCCCCTGGGCACAGCCTGCCTCATGTCCAGCTGCTGTCACAGCACCCCCAGGGCCTTTCCAGCCCCTCTGTCCCAGCCTGTGGCCCTGCCTGGGGCTGTTGTGACCCAGTTGAACCTCACTGTGTTGCTTAACATAATTTTCTTTTCAGTACCAAAATGACCCTAATGGACTATAAAATATCATGGTCCTTAATCCAGCTATTAACAAACAAACAAACAAAAAGAAGATATTTTGAGACAGATTTTTGTTTGATTCTGGCTTAGAAGTTTTTTTTTTTTTTTCGTTTGGGAAGGAAATACTGTAAGTGCTTTATTTATCTTGAATTATTGTGCCCTCACAAAGGTTTATAGGCATGCTACAAAGGATTTCCAACACATTCCTCTCTAAGGTGAATGAATTGGTTTTAAGAAGCTTTTAATGAGTCACAGAAATACATGCAATGTTTCACATATGAGTCAGTACAAAATATGAACAAACATTAATTTTATATTTCTTAATCACAAATATTGTAATTATATTTCCACAATGGTGTATTTCACGGTATTCTCTCTTCTGTTTATTTACTACTGCTATTTTGACTATTGCTGAAAAATAGAAAAAGTACAGATAAAGATTTCTAATATATATCAAATATTTATGAAGAAAAATTAATGAATAAGAATATAGCAGAGTTAGTAATTAATTTCAGGTAGTTAGGAATCAGTTGCTACTGTATGACAGCAAGAAAGTATCTTTACATGTTTTTAATTCCATTATATAATTTCAGTTTTAAGGATTTATTACTGCTGTTGAGTTTAAGAATTCAGCATTCTTTTTATATATAAGCCAAGAACATTAAATAACCCCAGAGAATACAGTACTATCTCCTGAGCCCTCACTTCATAAGATGTTGGAATGTTTATAGCAGAGAGACCTGGGACTGACAAAAGGAAGGGCTGATTTCTGTAGAAATTACATCCTGACATCCTCATTAAGACCTTCCTTTCTGATATCCAGTGGTATGTGGGGCAGCTTCCTTTCTCCCTTTTCCTTGACACAACTTGTTGGAGAGGAATGTGAAGGCTGGGCGTGATCCTCCCAACATCAGAGTGAAAGGAAGTAACATACCAAACAGATGATGGTATAAGTGCTGCTGAATCTAATTCCACCTCCACCCCTCTGGGTCACCACTCAGCAATATTTCAAAAGGCTAAAGTCAATAGTCATAACAAAAAGCCCATTCAAGATCTGTCAGTATTAGAAGTGGAGACAGAAGGAGAGCTAATTAAGAATTGAGTTTATTGATATGCTGCATGTTTTTTTTCTGGGTAAGCTGTGCTGTCACTTCATAAGTTCAAAAGGTAAGGAGACTTCTATACCAAGTATGCACTGGGAAGTGCAGACTGCAACCCTTCCTTATGGAGCTGGGTAAACCTGTTCAGCATGAATAATCTCCAGACAGGCTTTATTCTGATTTCAGTAATAAGAACGTCCCAGTTCCAGATGGTACTATCTTTGAGGGAGAACATGGAAGCTGAGAGGTTTACATGTTTTATTAACCACCCCCTATGTAACTCTCTCACATTTCTCATATCTGATGCTGCATTCATTTATGTGTGAAATACTTACAGCTACCCAACAGATAATGCTTTTTGACACCACCTTCCTGGAAAGGAGTGATTAGTCAAACAGCACTTCTAAAGCATTCATGGAGGTAGGGATGTGGAGGGAGAGATAACACTGTCTGCCTTTCTAGGCAGGTCTACCTCTGCATAGTTTTGTTGCTTTCTGACTGTAGTTCATGTTGAGCATGTCTGACTGCCTTCCATTTGCCTTTGCATCAAGAACATCACGGGTATTAAGCTGAGGCTCAAATGTATTGTGTGGGCATCACCTGAATGAGCATCTGTGTCCTTGTGGCAGAATGTATGCAGCGCTGTCCACCTGCAGACCCACCTGTGTAGTGGTGGTAACCACTGAGCCAAGCTTGTTTAAATAACTGTCCCTGTGGCATGGCCTGTCTTTAGTGAATTATTGGGACAGTCACAGGCACACCCCAAACTCATGCCTGTGAAAGCACTGACCAGAAAGACCTCTAGCTTTAGCTAGAGGTTGAAGTTTAGCCTGTCTGTGCAATGGCAGGGAAGATATAGCACCAAGTCCCCATTCACATTTGCTACCTTCTCCATGTTCTTCAGTACAGTTTTTATAGTTTGTTCCTCTGTTTCCTGATGCATACTTTAGGACCTTGTACACCAAAGCTCAGAAAACATGGAATTGTTTTTCAGTGTTACACAAAAATCACAGCAGTAGCTATGCATTTTATGACTCTTCCATAGTTTTTTGAAGAAGAAAATTAGCTCTGCACTCTTGCACAATCTGACTGTAATGATGATGCACTGTGTATGAATGATGAAAGAAAATTATTTGGCAAAGAACTAAAAAAAAATAAAGATGAAAAGTACGTTACAATTTCCATTCTAATCTTGAGAAGATATATAAACCTAGCAATATTAAGATTATTGCTTTCGGCTACTAGAATTTGACTATCATTTGATCTCTCCATTCATAATATCTGCATATTTTTGTATGACAAGCTTTGATAGCAAAGTCAGTGATAATGAGGTTTTGATGTTTTACTTACAGACACTTTTGCTCATAGCTCAGTGATTTTGCTGTGAGATATCTTGTGATAATTTGTCTGAAAAGGAATTACCCTATAACACTTAATCATTACCTCTTTGGTATGTGGTTTGGTTAACATACTTAAAATACCTGATTCAAATTACTTAGCCTTGATACAGAATTATCTCATCCTTTAAGACATATGGATTTTTGTCACAGCAAAAAGAACTTGCATTCCATAATGCAAATATGTAGAACATGAAGACTTAAACTTGTTCACAGGTGTGCTTAAGTTCTCTAGAAATTCAGGGCAAATAGCAATACATAACACCAAGAAATACTAATTAGAATAAGCATTTTGCAAACCTGCTGGAAGAAATATAAAAAACCAAGACAACATGTGGTACAAAGCCAGCTTCAGGAAATGCATTGTGTAAATACTGTGTGCTAAAATTCCATATCTAAAACACATGGTTTTAGAATCTCCTTTACAACATCTTTTAACAGCAAAGGTGTTTACAGCAACCTTAAAATGGAAGGCAGGAAGACAACCACAAAACAATGGAAGGGTAACAGGAACACAGAAAACACAGTGACTGTTTTAAAAAAATTATTATGGAAGAAGAGAAAGAATTACTGAGTTATTTTCAAGCAGTACAAACAACCAATTTCAGGATAAAGTAAGGCAGCATTAGGTGTTGGTTTTTTTTTGTTTTTTTTGTTTTTTTTTTTTTTTTTTTTTTTTTTTTTTTTTTTTTTTTTTTTTTTTTTTTAATTAAAGGGAGAACAAAGCCAGTTTGTTTAACCGTAGGTAGCCAGGGTTGAAAGGAGCACTCAGGAGAAAGAGAGCCAGTACAGAAAAGCCAGATTAATTATTTCAACTGGTATTGGCCATAGAGAATGGGTCTAGCCCAACAGTCTCTCATGAGAGAAGGAGACAATCTAGAGTTTTCACTGTCAATTTAGAAGTAAATGTTAAAAAGAATGTTTTAGAAGACATTCTTAAAGCAAATAAAAATATACTGTGATCAAAAGGACTCTTAATATGTCATAGTTCAGTAGGTACAGAAGATAGTATGGTGTTAGTCTTTATGAAAATATGTGGAGAAATATCCTTGGAGGATATATATATATATATAACAAAACACCTGGCAACTGTGCCCTGCAGATTTTTAACTGTAACAAAATAATAGAACTGAACATTAATCATCATAAAAGAGTGGAACCAAATATTTACTATTTGACTTCCTTTTGGAGCAGGAAGGATTTCTTTTTTGTGTAGGTAATGCCTCATGAACCTACTAGAACTCTATTGTGGAGCTGAAAACTTGTTCATATGTATATTTAAATTATGAATCTAAATATGGAAAAAAAGGCTTTGACAAGGTTCTTTACTGATGAATCATGCTCTGAAGTTCTCACAGGATAAGAGTGCTTATGAATGGAAAAGCAACTAAGAGATAAGAAACAAGCAGTAACAACAAAAAATAATCTTTCAGGTAAAGATTTCTAGCAATAAAGATCCTCAAGCTTGCCTGGCTGGCCAGCTTGCTGTTAAGTGATCTGGTATAGGGATAAATTGTGAGTTGGCAAAGTTTGCAGATTGCACATAATTATCAGGATTATTAGCACCCTAGAAAGAGTTTTGTGAAAGCATGGTTTCACTATGGGTTAGCCTCCTAGTAATAATGTTAGAAATTATTGCTGTCTTCTAGTTACATGGTAACATGGTTACATGGTAAGAGAAAGCGGGAGATGGTTTCCAGGATTTGTCTGGAAACAGTAACTGTGAGTGCCCTCAAATATTAACAAATAAATAAAGAATAATGAGGAAAAAAAAAGCTGCCCTGTGCTACTGGAAAGCCATAGATTATCAGTGCCTTGAACATTGCATAGAAACCTGGTCATCCTTTGTCAGAGAAGCATGAATAAAAGTAGAAAATGGATTGAGAATTTTGTCAAAGTTGAACAGATGTACAGAATTGCTTCTATCTGAGGAGAAATAAACTGGGGAACTTAATCTCAGGTAGTTACAGCTCCCACATAACTGTGGAGGGTCTGGAAGGTGTCGAAATGTAGAAATGCCACAGCAAAGATGATTAAAGCATTATTTCCCACCATGTAAGGAGTAGATAGGATCAGGTAAAAAGTTATGACTAACTGAAATGCAAACTACGTCTCCAAAAAGTATATAATCAAATCAAGGTGTCCATTGTAATGGATTTGTTAAAAGCATAAGTGAATTAAAAACTAACTTGGGCAGCTTCACAGATCATAGCCCATCATTGGCACAATTTCCAATTTCCAGTTTGACAAGTCCCTAAATCACTAACTGAGAGGAACTGAGAAGATATATCAGTAGAAAGGTCATAGATTTCTTGCCCTATTTATCATTTTCCTAAGCCTTGACTGCTGGCTACTGTCACAGCCACTGTGGTGAGGCAGATGAAGTGGTATCTTAAAGCCATGTAAGTGAATGATTTTAAAATACATCCATGCTAGTGAAAAGAACAAACAAAGAAACCTCATTCTGCTGGTATTCTAGCAGTATGACACCTCTTTTTGTCTAATATGATCTTAAAGTCAATTAATCATAAGGTTTTCTGAACAAATACTTGCATTTTAATAGGAATGACAGAAATTTTTTTGTTGATCATGTTCTTGATTCTTCCTGTGCTCAGAGGAGCTGACTCACCAGCTGATACTAATATTCAGTTTGTACTAATATGTTCAAAATATAAGGGTGTAAAATTACTCACTCTGCCACTTCATTAATTTGCATACTAAATGTTCCTCATTTTACTGCTGTGAGAGAAAAATACAGAAAATGGCAAATAACAGAGAAGAGGTGGTGAAACTTTTCTAAACCCACGTAGGCATAGGGACGAGAAAGTGTTGCTTTCATAGCAGATATTTTAAGTGTAGGTATTAAGCCAATAGCAAAGGTTTTGTTGGTACAAAATCACAGAGAGGTTTGGAGTTGGGAAGGAAGTGCAGCTTTCCATAAACCAGTATTTTTTTGCATTTGCCTGGTAAATCCAGTCCTAGATAGATCTAGATGTCATGAAACCAAAAGCTGGGGTAATGCCCTGTCCCAGTGCCATGCTAGAAAATCACTTGCTTAGTCACTGGTCTTTGGAGAGGCAGTGTAGGAGCTGTCTCCTGGGAAAGCTGCAAACCTAGAAAAGCCTGTTGTTTCATAGCATATGTCTTAATGAAAGTACCTCCCTTGTGTTTCCTTGCATGCACACTCAGTGTTGTCTAGGATGGCATCTTGAGATCTAAGCATCTAATGATGCTCTATCACATAAGGAACCAAGTAAAGCACCAAAGATGTTCAGAATTAGCCATGCTTTGTCTCACTTAAGGGGGAAATTTCAATGGATTTCTGGTTGCTGTGTACTCTAACCATCAGTGGGATAAAGTGAGTTTCTCCTTCTAAGGTGGGGATCTTCAGACTTTGCACTGGGCTGAATAACTTTGCAAGGTTCACAGGCTGTGCAGAATTTCTCCCCAAGTGTATAAAGGAGCAATGCTACACATGTACATACTCACTTGTACACTCTCTTGGTCAGAAGGAATGGTTCATGCCATTGCCTGCAGAATGACAGGGCACCCTGATGGCTCCCACTGTAAAAGATGACCGGGGAATTTCTGTTGCTGGGTCAATTAGGGAATAGCCCATTCTCAGGAAATAGAAAAGTCACAAGGAAATCTGAAAAATACTCTCCTTCTGAGAGAGGTGAGATGGTGAGTCCCAAAATGAAGACCCTGTGGTAGAAGAAGATATCTATCTCATGCACTAATACTCCTACTTGAGCAGAGGTGAGTTTTCTCCTTTCAGATTCGCTCTCTTTCCATGTTTACATTTTTCTGCCTGTGATGATGGGTCACTGAATGCAGCTAAGGACAGTAATGTGGGAGGGACTTGTGGGCATTTTGTCTTCTTCCCTGATTCCTACCACAGTATGCCATACCAAAGAAGAGAAGAGAAACTGTAGAAATCCTAGCATGATGGAAAACTCATGCTAAGATTGCTACCAGCACCACTAGAGGAGTGAGAAGGTGCAAAGGGAAGTTTACATACTCCCAGATAATTATGAATTCCACAGGTGTTCTTTGTATTTTATATTTCATTATATAACCCTTTGTATGATTTTTATACTTTTAGAGGCTACGTTGGGTTGAGTAAGGGCTATGATTTCATAATACTATGAATACTATGAATAGTTTCAATAGTTTCCACCAACTACTCTGAAAGCCTCTACTGTTTTTAATTTTAGCATGTTCAACATACTTATTGTAGAAGAAGATAAAATTGACATCTGCTTGCTATGAGAAACATAGGCAAAGACCTTCAATACCAGAAAATGCCTCCATTTTAGTGTAACCTGAAGAAAGAATCTTATGTATTGATCTCCAAACCACAGCTCCTGGCTCTCATGGGATGGCTTTCATGTTAATTGTCTCCTGAAGATTATTTCTCAGGTTCTTGGTACTTCTGTTGGCTTACTTGGCTTGTTACTCAAGCCTGGCATTGTCTTTTGGTTATTCCTGGTATTCATCTTCTTGCTGCTTATCTTGGCCTGTCTGTTTCTCATCCTCCCTCAACAGAGTTGGCATTACTGCCTTCCCAGGCTCTTCTCTTATAGGATCTGACAAAATTTTTTGTCTCCCAAGGCATATCTATTAATTCCCCTAGCTGTTTCCTTATCTCTAATAATTTTCTCACCTATTCGTTTCCCCAGAGCTGTTACAGTGCAGCTCTTACTTATTCTGTGACATTTCTTACCTCCCTCACCATACTTCTTCTTTGTTTACTTTGTCATATATTCCATCTGCCCATGGATTCAATCTCTCATGATCTCCTTCTTTCCTCTCCCAGCTGATATGGTTATAGTAGAGATGCTATGACAAACCCTGCTTTGCCAATTCTAGTCTTTCAGAGAATCTGGTGTGGCTACAGGGATGGACTACACAGGTCCTAAAAAGATCTGCCATGTTCAGACAGTTCATGGTGCATCCAGCACCATGGATGGGCAGGTAGAACACCCATGGGTTTATGGGCTGTAAATAGCAATAGGACAGGAAACAGAAAATAGGATGGAGTTTATGGCTCTAGTTTTGCACAGGGACTTTTTAGAAATGAAAAAAAAATTATTCACAAAGGTATTTGCATCAGTGACAGAAGAAATCTCTTGCAAGGATTTCGTGTCTCTCTGACAGCCTGTCCTAAAATACACATCACCTTGTGCCCGGGCTTGCAGTTTCTTCTGTGATTTCAGATGCCCTTTGACAGCTCCAGAGAGTGAGGTGACTGCAGAGCTGGGTTCCTCTGGGTCCTGCAGGAACACATGCCCTCTGTAGCTTTTCCATACCTGCTGGCAGTGTTTCCTCTTCTGTCTTGAGAGCTGTTACCCTTTCACTGATCTCAGCAGCAGCACTAGCACCAGGCCCAGTTACTCTGCAGAAAACCCCTTTATGGGCTGCAAGTCTGAGCAGTGCAAGATACTCCCCAGGCTGGTGGGCCTTGCTGCAAGTCAACAGCATGCAGTGCAAAGAGCTTGACTTCAGTCTTTGCCTGGGGCCTCTGTAAACTTTGCACCTCCTCTCTGAGCACTGTGACCTCATGTTGTTCAGAAGAAGTTGTGTACTGATTTAATCCTGCTTGCTGCGCTGAGATCAAAAAACTCTTTACTTATTTTTTGTAATCTGCATTGCAATTCTGTGCTCAGCATTTGTTTTTTATTATTCGGTATAGCCTGTTTTGGAGGTAAAAGGTACATGCCATGAACAAAGGTTGTTAGTTTTAACTAGCTTCTTGTTAGACAAGAGAAAGGATTTTCTGCATCATATATTTTCACTTTAGCATGCACTGAGTTCTTCTCTTCAGAGTTTATCATGTTCAGATTACTAGCACTTGGAATGTACGTGGGTTGATTTTAATTTGCTTATTAATGAAAAAGCAGCATCACATCAATGGCATTTGTGCAGATGAATCTCTCTGCTATGAAGAAAGAATTTATCTTCATTTTCTAAGAATGCAATTGTCCTGAGTCAAGTTCTACCAATCAGAAACCATAAACAGCCCAGCTCTGATGAGCAATACCAAGTGAGGTGAATGCAGGTAATCAAAAGAATGTGACTTTGCAAGCAAAACCCCTGAAAATACTCAAGGGCTTCTGTGCAGCATGCTGTTCATACAATAAATGACTATAAATAAGAGTATTAAATTTTTAACATGTAGGAGTTGCAAAGCACAGTGACTCAGAGGTACGATTAACAAATTTTATTATTGGAGACAGAAATAACATGCAATTATGCAGCAATAAGAAAAACATTTAGAATCAACCTTTTCTTGGTGATCTCCTACACATTATCATTTCTTGTTTTGAGCCATGTCAGAAACATCTTACTAAAACTTTTTCTGGAAGAGCAAGCTTTTTATCTGAACAGGAGATCACCTAAATTAGAGGCAGAGTAATAAATTTCCACTTGGAGGCTTTGCTCCACCTTTTCTCTGATAGCAAGAGACTAAGCAAAGTCATCACTGAGAAAGAAGCAGAAACGAAACCAGATGGTTGGAGATGTCTCCCATACATTGTGGTAATGTCAGGACTGCTTTTAAAGCTAAGTAAGTATTGGCTGCAACTCTATGCTATGTTTTGTAATTCTGTTCCTTAGGCAATGCTAGGAAGACAAGAAAAGAAAGCATTAAGTCAGAGCAAAGTCACTCAACATTCGAGTCTAGAAGGTTTTTGGGAATTTTTGAAGGTCCCCTCAAACATTTCAAACGACTGCCATTTTAGTGAACATCCAAGTTACAGAAGCTATGAAGTAATGCACTGAGTTCCTTCATATGAAAAGCAGGGATTTTTTGTCCTTTAACAACATTTTCAGTTGGAATAAAATGGTGAGATTATGAAAAAAATCAGATCTGCAAATATATTGTTCAGAGTTTACAAAATTCTCAAAATTATTAGTAAAACTGAGAGAAAAGGAATTATCTCTTTTGGATCTAAAGTGCTTCTACCCATGCTACATATACATCTTTGACAATCACAAGTTCTGTGTTAAAATTTTTAGTGATCTGTAATAAATCATTATCTTAGGCCATTGTTGAACAATTCAGAAAAATAAAACTTTTTTATGCCTCGTGGCCTAATTTTCCTCACTCGTAAACATAAATTAGTTGTCTTAACGGATAATATTAAGCAGACAAAAAGGGCAACATAATTCAGGATGACATGCAAAATGAATTCCCCAAATCTATCCATTTCACAGTTCTCAGATTTGAAGAGGCTGTGGCTGAACCAGTGTCTTGCTCACCCTCTGCCAGCCACCCTTTTTCATGGGTCTATGGATGGAGAACTGCTCTGTCATTTCTCTTTCCATTGGGTCTCTGATCATCTGCAGGACCCTGACTGCCCCCTGTGCTGGGCACTGCTGAGGCCACAGCTCGAGTGCTGTGTGCAGGGCTGGGCCCTCAGTGCAGGAAAGGCACTGAGGGGCTGCAGGGAGTGCAGAGAAGGGCAGGGGAGTGGGGAAGGGTCTGCAGCACCAGGGCTGTGAGGAGCAGCTGAGGGAGCTGGGGGTGTTCATCCTGGGGAAAAGGAGGCTCAGGTGAGACCTCACCATTCTCCACAACTGCCTGTGGTCAGGTAGGGGTCAATCTCCTCCCATGTAAGAAGTGACAGGACGAGAGGAAATGGCCTCAAGTTGTGCCAAGGGAGGTTCAGATTGGACATTAGGAAGGAATTCTTCATGGGAAGGGTTGTCAAGCATTGGAACAGACTGCCTGGTGGAGTGGTGGAGTCACCATGCTTGGAAGTGTTCAGAAAGCTTGTGGACATTGCACTTGAGGAAATGGTTTCAAGATTAATATGGTAATGCTATATTAATCGTTGGCCTTGATGATCTTAAAGGTCTTGTCCAGTCTTAAGGAATATACAATGTGCAGGCAGACCAAACTGGTCTCCTTTTCTTGGAGGTGGGGAATTCCTCAAGCACACGTACCAAAAATATGCTTTAGATCCCAGAAACAAAATCCAGTGTCACACTTTGTGTTTCACACAGGAATGATTTTAAAGGACTTCCAAGGCAGCAGTGTTGTCAGATTAGGTTTTTTTTTTTTTAAACTTTACGACTGGAATTTCTACATCAGATTTCTACTCTTCCTCATGATCATAAAATTATCTCACCAAAATGCTGTACAAACACAGGACTCTCTTTCATCTGCAGAGAGGAGTCTGGACTGCTGGTTTCTGTCCTCATCTTCTAAATATCCACTTGCACTGAACTCCATGATTTTCTGCTGGTGAGCACTGCACTTGGCAGAACTAATACAAGAAATATATCCGTATATACACACCTATCTTTGAACTGAGTGTCTTCCTGCAGTTTGCAATGAGCCGTCAGCTCTCAAATTCTGGCCCAAGCTGCCACAGTACTTAGAGAAACAGTGTGAGATTTGAGGCAGTCTCTGCAGGGGGCATACAACGGTGATCTAAATTCTAATGGGGAAGCAGCAAGAGGTAGAGAAGGCTCACTGTGTCACTTAAAGGTAGTGGTTAGGGAAATGACAGCGTTAACACCAGTGTGGTCTACAAAGGGAAAAAATAGCTTTATACTTTGGCCAGCAGAAAGTATCAGTCAACAACATAACTGCTTTTGCCGTCTTGTAAATCTTGTCCCTGTTTTGGAGGTACTAATATTATTGCAACTTTTCCTAATGACTAGTAGACTATCTTCTGGAGTCGTAGGAAGAGCTCTCTGAGCACATGAAATATTTGGTGCATTTGTTCTCATGAGAACATACTGTTATTTATTTTTGTGTTCTGAAGGGTTTTGAGATAGCAGCCTGGTAAATTCTGCAATTCTTTTTTCAAGAAAAAAAAATTGAAAATTAATAATTCAACACACTGGGAAACAGGGCTGCCAAATCTGACACAAGCCACAATTTAGCTGTGCCTGAGCATATTTTATAGATAGTCTGTAGTGGTGTAGGACCTGTTTTGAGGTCAGAGATCACCCTGGGAGCCCAGGTCAAGAGACAGGTTATGCCCAGTAAAATAACTAGCTCTAGTATGGTTTTGCTATGCAGAGACATCAGTCTTGACATAGAAACTGAGGTGGGGAGGATGGACTGCTGTAAACTGAGTTTTACAGTGTAATGAGCTCTTGTGTAGATGGTAAGGAATATATATGTCCAGCCCTAAAAAATAGACACACAGATCTTGAAAAGACAATGTAAATTCACAAAGATAAGTGAGAGAGCAGTTGTGCTGAGGTATACTGGAGTTGTGACATCTGCTTAGAGTTTTTCCTGTGCTTGGTTACTCATGATCCTCCATTGAAATCTGTTAGGAATGTGCACAGCAGGGCTATGAAGGGAGAGATGAGCAATCCCATTGTCCTGATAGAAGTGTTTGGTGAATGGTTCTTCAACAGAGTACTCCCACAGTTATTGCCCAGCACCACACTTGCTCTATATGTTTTCTGCACCTATTCTAATTCCCTAGATAGCAGATATGGCATTGTCTTGTCTTGTAAATGCATGAGTTCCCAGCACATGGCAATAGGAATCTGGACAGCAGTAAAGTAGAGTGTGTTCTGTAAACCACTGCCTGAGAAGTGCAAAGGGATTGCTCCTGTACAGAAAAATCCCAAGCACCCTGAGGAGCTTCTCCAGCAACATTCAAAAACTTGGTCTAAAAGTTTATGTGTAATTATGTGCACCAGAGTAGTCACTTGGCCATTATTTATTTTTGTTTCATATGTGTGAGGAAAAGCTCAATACCTTCTGGATGTTGTGGTTTACACCAGCATTATTCATGTCTTTTCCCAGGCCTCTATAAGCTGGGAAAGTCACCTTGTGTTCAACCAATACTGGGTGTATCCCTCTTTGGCTATTGTCAAGGAGCCAGCATTTCATCTCTCGGCAGGCACATTGCAGTCACATAATGGAGGCAGGAACTCAGCTGAAATAAAGCAATGCTGAGAGCTTGTCAGAAATGTAAATGATATTGCACCTATTGTCAGAGACATATCCTCCATTGTTCTCACA
Source organism: Cisticola juncidis (assembly GCA_013400215.1). Lineage (NCBI taxonomy): Eukaryota > Metazoa > Chordata > Aves > Passeriformes > Cisticolidae > Cisticola > Cisticola juncidis. The sequence continues at coordinate 957,580 of VXBR01012335.1, forward strand.
GTTATTTCCCAGCTGAAAAAATGCTGGGAAGCCTGCATGATGAAAGCAGAGCCTGTTTACTGTAGCATGCTCTGTCATGAACAGCTAACAGATCTCATGGTGCAAGTAACATACTTCTGTGGAAGGGAAAACTGAGCACTGAAACCCAGTGTTCACAGTGCTGCAAAGCTGCAGCCTCAGTTTCCTCTGGCTGTGTCAGTATCACAGGGAAGGCTGAAAATGAAGTTTATCTTAATTGGGGAGTGAGTGGGGGGAAAAGGTGGTTGCTGCTGACCTGTGCTGGAAGTAAAGCTAGAAGGATCTCACAAAGAGAGAGAAAGGATTGCTCTGCAGGGGAAAGAGAAAGAGCAGGAATTTAGATGAAAGCCGAGCAAAGAAAAACTCTAACCCCAAGAAGTTCACAAGGGATTTTTCTGTTTGTGTAGCTGTCCTTAAATAGTGAAACCTGAGAAATACTAGTTTTTACAAACTGAAAATAAACATCCAGCATGTCAACGGAAGAGTTACAAAGAAAGACAACGTAAAATATTTTTCCAGTTTCTCTTCATCCTCACAATCACACAATATAAAAAATAATGCCATGGGGTTTTTTTAAATTCTTTCCCCCCAAAGTTTCTTTGACACCTTCTCTGTACTGGTGGCTATTTCAGTATAGCTCAGAAAATTTAGTTCTAGCTATCTCATTAGGAAAGCAGCAGTGGCAAAGTCAGCTAATGACACCATGTATTTACACCACAGAAAGACTGGTCATCACTTTTTAGAAGAGTTTCCCATGAGGTAATGGCATGAGTCAGCATGGAGGCAGCGCAGACACAACGAAACAGGTAATTTGAACAGAGATAAGTATGATTTGTTTTGTGCCTGTTGCCTTTGACCAGTGCTCTGATCATACCAAGGCTTTATGTTTTCCCTCTGCAGTTATGCTTGCAAGAATGATAAAACTGCAGGGGTACATTTCTGTGCCTGCACATCCCAAGAAGAAACTTCAAGGAATAAGCTAAGAAAATTAGTTGTTGGTACCTGCCAAGCAGTGAGCACACAAAATCAAGTTTGTTCTATTGGCAACTTCTAGCAACATTGGTAGAGATGATATATTTGTTCCTGGTTTGGTAGAAGCTGGCCTGTATATATGAAAATGTTTTGTTGCAAGAATTCTTTTTTCCTTATCAGAAATACATCCTTAATCTAATAATAAAAGCATAAATATGCAAATATACTGTGTGTATCAGTTCTTCCTCCCTTTCCATTTAGCTGCCTTTCACCTTGTTGGGTGTAAAGGGTGCCCCTGTCCTCTGAGACCCCTCCATTTTGGTCTCCTTGGAGGCATGGGAACAAAATTGAAGTCTTGCATTCACATCAGCTTGTTATTGATCTTGAACCCTCACCTTCCCCTTTCTATAGCACCAGAATACAACAGAGCAACAATTTATTTCATGGTAGAACTTTCATGACCTTTGTTCTAAGCCTGAATAACAGAGACAGCACACAGATGTGTACTTTATTGATTCACATAAACCTTGATATGGATTACTCTGTGATATCATGACATCAATTTTTTTTTGTGTAGAGCACATTTGTCTACTCATTTCCAAAACTCCGCTCTGTCACTTGGGCTCTAGAATTAGTTACCTGTCTGCATTTTGAATTTTAAACCTGTCATCTGAGAACAACTCAGCAATACCTGTTGCAGATATCTTTCTGCCTCCATCTCACTTGCCTTTAATCCACTGAGTGGGTGTTTGTCTTTGATTGTAAGAAAGTTGTGAAGATGCATCACCTTTCATTTCCAAATATCTGGAAGGTAACTTCCAGTCATTTGACCATTTTACTTATCCTGTCCAAATTTAAGGCAAGGTAGAAAGGAGATTCTGCAGTGTTTCCTATGACAGTAGTCTTTTTGGGGCATTTATTGACCTGGTAATATTGCATAAGGAATTTTATAAGTGGATTTTCTTTTAGTTAGTCTGCATGAAGCTGCCAGATTGGAGAACTATAAACTCAAGAAAATGTGACAGTTTATTTCAATGTTTGAGATAAGAAAAAAAATTTCAGTCTCTTGAGAAACAGTAAGTCAAATTGCTTAAGACCTTGTTAAACCTGGCATATTCCACATTAAAAAAATCATTATTTCATTGTTTGTTGAACATTATTTTTTGATCATTTTTGATTTTGGTATATAATGGGTGGAAGAAAGGAGGGAAATGACCTCGCAGAAGCACAGTAGTGTGTGAGCACTAAATGCATTTGGTTAAATGTGTCTCGGTTTGGATTCACATCCCCAAACACATAATCATCTTAATTCTGATCAAAAGAGTCCTGTTTATCTAAACAGAAAGGAAATGAATATCATTAATTGAACACATACAGAGTTTTGTTATATGAACTAGTATAGAAAGGAAAAGAAAAAAAAGACTATTGAACTAATATAAGATGATTGTAAGCATTATACAAACAACAATCCTCCCTACTGTGTTCTCTCATCAAATTTAACACTCCCACCTGATCATGGGTACTGTGGAATTTTATTTTAGGTGGTACTGAGACCTCCTGTTCAGCTCTCAGCTGCCTTTTTGCAGTGTTGTAGAGCTGGCTTTATGCCACTCAGACCAAATACAAGAGAAATACTGCACTGGAGCAACTCCAAATGCCAATAGGTAGGTTCATCATTCACATGCTTAACATCCTTGTATTTAAAAACCGTTTACAAAGAGAAGGAGGGGAGAACGCATTCAAAATGTACTAACCATGAACATGCCATTCAGCCTCCTGTTAAAGTATGCTTGTTGGGATTTGTTCATCTCCAGTTGCTGTGAGATGTTTTCTTCAGGCTGGCAGTTGAGGTATTTTTTTATGCTGTTGGGTCTAGATCCCATGCAGGAACATGATTATGGAAAAAAAAATCTGATTGGTAAAGCAAAACTTCTATTGAACCTGAAAAATCAGAGACATGGCTGCCTGCAGCTTGAGGCACAAGAGCCATCAGGGGACTCTTTGAACCCAGACACAACATGGGATATGTAAAGAATTGCACAAACTCTTTAGTTTTGGATGTTTGTACTTAATCTGCTGAGTATAATTTACTATCCAGAACCAAGGTTCACCCCCTCACTCTGTGGTGAGCAAAGTGAGGGGAAACTTTCTCCTCCTCTACTGGCACTGTGCCTCCTCTCTCTCGGCCCTGCGGAATGCATCTCTTTGCTGCTTCCCTGCCCCTGCTGCTGTCCAGAGAGGGAGCATGCCCTCTCCTTCCCTGTTCCACAAACAGCTTACCCTTTTCCCCTCACAGCAGGACCAGGGCCTGTGCTGCCATTTAAGAAGAGAAACAGCTAAGGATGGTGTGGCAGAGGGCATCTTGCACTGGGTGTTGGTGCTCAGGAGGAGGAGCAGCTCGATGGGCAGCAGGCAGAGAAGCAGTGTCCTTGGATGCACCAGGGGGAGTGGGAGACCTGCAGAAGGTCCCAGAGTCAGCTACGATGAGCAGAAGGCAGAGTTCCTTTTCTGCAGAGGCACTGGATGGTGAGAACAGCCACGCAGAAAATTATGCAGAGATACACAGCAGTGCTCCTGCAAAAATCTTTTAGGCAAGGTGTGATTTGCACTGGCCTGCATAGCACTGTAGGATCTGCCTCACATTTTCCCTTGAAAGTAATCAATCTAAGGAATCCTGCAGTGGTACTTACCTTATTATGAAAAGGACAGTGCAAACTTCAAGTGAATATCATCCTCTGTTTCACTGTTTCTATACCTGTAATACAAAAAAAAATCAAAATGTGGTCCACAGACTGCATTTCAAAAATATAAATATAACACCACACTTAGGCTTCAAATTTTAATCTATTGCACTTATTTTATTGCTTTCATTTTATTAATTGCTTGTACATAAAGAAGGGAAAGAAAGCAAAAACGGAATGTGGTCTTAGAATATGTCTATATACCCTTTCATTTTTTTCACATAAGTCATGAAATGAGTAAAATAAGGTCAAATAAAGTCAATAAAGTTCAAATTTAACCTTAATTTTTACTAGCAACATAGACAACTTTTCTTTTATGCCCATGGGTTTTTCTTCTCAGAAAAATAAACATTCTTTAAATTATTGCAAGGCGTGGATAAGGAGATTTCCTCTGGGATACTGCTAGAAAGTATTTAAAAGTTCAAGGGAAGAGGTTTCTACAGCTTTCCTGGTGAGACAGTCCTGAAGCTCATTAGTGCTCATTGAGTCTTTCCTGCTCTTTAGGCCCACCCTTCCTTTATTTTCTTATAGTGAACTATTAATTTGTAACAGTAGAATATAACAGGAACCAATCATATTTGAAGCAAATCAAAACCCTATATAATATTGCAAACTCCTACGAATGTTTTCTGCTATAACATCCAATAATTCTTGCTGACTAAATTACATTTTCATCCTGCTCCATATGGCAGCACTTTCTTTGGGAAATGAAGATGCTTTACTTGGCTTGAAATATGAGTAAAACCTAACAGAAACCTTTCCCTGAACCTTTTTTTTTATCCGTCTAAGCCTACTTGTGTTTGTAGTAATTCTGTATAAAGGTCACTTCCAATTTTCTTCACCCTGAAGGCTTCCCAGTAAAACCTCAGAAGATGTCCTGACAAGCTCTGCCTGACATCTTTGCCTCCAGTTTCAGAGTGATGATGACACCACCATGCCTGCCTCCCTGGGAACCTGGCAAAAGAACCTGACCTTGCACAAAGTGAGCCTTCACTCATTAAAATGTACAAAGATATTGTACAAAGAAGCCTTTTGCACTTTTCTCCAGGTAAGATTTTAAAGAGCAAAAAAAGGCTGAAAAGACAGGAAAAGAAGTTTAATACATTGTCTTTTGTGTTAATGATTTCCATAGGAAGTATAGGATAGCAAATCCCAAGTTTCTGAAGAGCTTGTGGACTGTTCAATCAGACATGAATGTGTACCATTGCCTGTGTGGAAGCTGGAGACCCAGCTGGAGCAGGCATACGGGGTTTGTGAGCTGTGGCACCGTGCAGTCCCACAGTAACCCCAGGGACAGGGGTCACAAAATGCTGGCACTGCTGTCGGGAATGAAAGTCATCTGACTGGAGTGGAAATGCACTGACCTGTTTCCCAAGCCAGTTTGGCCTGGAGCTGGGTTCCTCTGCAGAGTGCACAAACCAGTTTGTGCTGTCCAGACTGTCCCTTGGGAGCAGACGGGCCCTCGCCATGCTGACCCCTGGTCCTCGAGCCTGTGTCCCTGCCACTCCTCCTGCTCACCACCATCCAGCCTCTGGCACTGAAATGCACATCCCACAGTTCTTTCGTATTCTGTTTAACTATTTTTTTCAACAGAGCACCTCATTAAGTCAGATTAAATGAAAGGAAATAGTATGCCAGTTGGCCAGCTTTTAGCACACATTGAGTGCTGTCTTGAACAGTTCCCATAATATTAAAGTATAGTGTCTTTGTCCTCAGGGCATTTGCTACTATCAGATGTTTCACCCTCTTCCTGCTGCATGAAGCTCAAAATTGCAACATATGCTTCAAAACACATACCTTTGTTTCTTAACTCCTGCACCCACCTTTTCTCCTGATATTTATCAGCATAGCTAAAATCAGTCTAGGGCAGATATTCAGCTCTTCTGAAGATACTCTGCCACGCACCTGGGTCTGCCTGGTTGATTGGTCCTCAAGCTCTTGCAACAGGATAGATTTCCTTGCAACCCTTCCTTCATCTCCACAAGTATGCAAAGCAGTGCTCATGTCTTCAGAGTCAGGGATTTAGCAGCTGGGGCAAAATCTGCCTAACGACAGGGTGAAGTGGATTTTGTGCACTGAGAGTGTCTGAGCAGCAGTGAGGCCTCTGAGTGGTGTCCACACGAGGTCTGGGGCCACGGGTGGGTGCCCTGCCCACGGAAGGGTCACTGCTGCCAGTGGGTCACCACTGCTCTTCTGCCCCACAGCACAGTGACCTGCTGCTTCCCACAGTGCCCAGGAGAACTGTACTGGACATTAGGAGCAGCAGCCTTTGCTGCTTTGCTTTGCCAGACCCATCTGCCTGGATGCAAACCCCTGGACCAGGGGAAGACTGGAAGGAGGAGCCCTGGGCGGGTGGTTGTGAGCTGCAGGAGGCAGTCACGTCTCCCACCAGTACACCAGGATCTGCCAGCATGAGTGATGGCCCAAAAAATCTTCTTAATTGGCTTTTCTTAAAACCAGTTCTCTGAAAAATTCCAGCACTGGGGAAGGAAAATCAGTGCAGGCCTGTGGTTGAGTTAAGGTCAGTGGGTTTCTTCAAATGTGTCCTGTGACTGAGGGCAATCACATTTCAGCACTTTTATTTTTTAAACTTAGATGAACGCTGAATTTTCATGTTTTCTTATATTTTATCTTTGAGAAACAGAAATTAGCAAAGATATGGTTCCTTATGCTCTGTAAGTGGTCACTAGCTATTTCAATTTAGGAGGAAAAAATACTTTGAGAAAATAAATGATAATTTTTGATGCCTTTTTTTAGTGGGTATCTAAAAGCAAGTCCTAGTTGTGGTCCCCTTTAATATCTGCAAAAGTAATTGCTTCTTAAGCGGGTACTTGCAAATAGCAAATGCTATTTTTGCTATTTATTTTTTTTTCCTTTTGAAGGATATTGACACCTTTCTGCTGCTAAATAAGAGGTGTTTCAGTTCAGCAGACTGAAAGTGGGGCATTGTACTAATCTGTACTTGCAATAAAACAGAACAGTGCAAACAGATTTTAGCAACTCTTGTAATAGCTGTAAGTATTGCATTTTGCAAAACAGTTACTTTGTTGTAGTTCGGTAACACTCATCACATTTTGAATGAAGTTTGTAAGGTGATATGAGGACAGATAAAATAACATTTTATCTCCTCATGGAAGGCCCACAGAACATCTGTACAACTGAAGCTCCTTAAGACTCAAGGAAATTAAAACCAAGTTTCTGTTCCGAAGGGAATCCTGGAGTAAAATATTATTTTGTGAGTTTTATTGTAAATGCAGAGGTAGCTACAGAGGCTAATTTCTTTTTTTGAGTCAATATTTTTACAATGATTTTTCATTTGAAGTAATGGGAATATTGGAAACTTGGAAAAGCACTGCTACAAAGCCTAGAAAGAATTATAATAAATTTTTCTGAACTGTGTTCTCACCTCCTTCACATTACCTTTCAAGAGATGTGAGGACCCCTGGGTGCATTGCATAATTCTTCATTGAAGCAGTAGGAAGTAATTCTAAGTCCAGGAGGGCCTAACTCATGACTGGTTGTAGGAGCTCCTGGCAGGGAGATGCAGCTGAGCCTCCTCCTCGCTGGGGTGCAGGTGACTGGGGCAATGGGAGGCAGTGCCCACTGAGCACATTTGGGGGTGACAGCCAGCTGGGAAGGGCTGGGAAGGGCTGGGGGGAGCTGGGCTGTGCAGGGGTCACTGGATGGAGAGAGGAATGCTGTGTGCTTTCACACAAATCCCACAAATATTGTTGTGCTTTCTGTATTTATTAAACAAATAAACACGCCTCCTACCTGGTGTGTTTTTTTGCTTACCTCTCTGCCTGGGAAATGTAACCTAAAAACATGATTTAAGAGACCACTGGCCATGTACCAACAGTACACAACTCTCAGGTTCCAGTTACTGACTGAAAGATTGCATAATACAATTAGAAATATTTTAGATCTGTTTTTGAAAAAGAAAGAGAAAAGTATATCCTCCTGGAAGATATTTAGGGAGAGAAATTTCTCATTGTGAATTATTTGCCTGACTCTGTGTAAGTTATTATGCCCATGTGGAATTTGGGATCATAGGAAGCAAGGAAACCAATACCTTAATCTACAATCTACAGCCAAAAACCTGTGTGACTGAAATGCACAAAGAGAGCACTTTAAGAAAAATTTGCTTTATTAGAGTGAAAACCTCTCTCTTGTTCACCATTACTGCACTATACAATTCCACTAATTCCTGTGACATAACATGAATGAAATGCCCAGTACTGGGTTGCTTTGACTTGCATAAGAATCATACTATGCACTAGAGAACGAAGAAGTCAAGAACAGAAGTATCCCAGCCTCCATTCTTCTGCATGTAATTGACTAGAGGTGTTACAGGGAAATATTTCTTACCTTCCTCAGACTATTTTAATGAAACACTTTCATTATATTGGTGCAACCATGTGCATGTCGACTCTTTTTTATTAAAACAGATTAATGTGAATTTCAGTGCTAAAACAATAATACTGTTCTAAAAAGTAATATTGGCCCAGAATGAATATTTGGTTAACTAAAAGGTGATTTGATTTTCAGTGTCAAGATGTTTGGAATATGCTACTTGATCCAATAGGAGGTGAAACATGCTGTGGTCCCTGTAGAAAGTGTCACACACTTCTGTGCATCCCCTAGGGTGATGGGTTGTACTGATTTTGGCTGAAGACTTCTCTAGACCTGCTGGCTACTCTGAACACCACTCTTCATGCTATTTAAATTCCTGCCTGTGTTGGGATGAGGTATGCTGTGCCAGTAGAATTATCTTCAGTGAGCCCTTATTTCCCAGGTGAACGTATATAGGGTATAGCTGTAAATTGCAAGGTAATTCTTTCTTGTCAGTCACAAAGTTTTGGTAAATAATGTGACTTTCCAAAAAGAGAGTCAAGGCCAGAGACATGTGTGCCTTGGGGTTTCATTTCCTCCTGGAGGCCAGCTCAGAAGGAGGCAGCTGACTGACTCCCTGTGCTGCTGGGATGTCGACCTGGACCTGGAGGTAGAACATCCACCTGCACCTGCTGACAGAGCGATTCCCAAGCAGGTCTGCTATGCTTAGCCACACTCTGTTGAGGAGTTTGTCAATCATGATTATGCTTATGTATATATGTTGCTTCTAAGCAATTTGGCCATTAAGAAAATTGCTAGCAAGCTCACAATGATTTATATAGTTGCATAATATTTCTCATCCACATTATGTAATTCACCTTTTTTAAAAATATAAAATTATCTTTTTCAATGATGGAGATTATGTTGTATCAGATGAAGTTGGCAGTAAAGAGTTACTGGTCAGAAGTTATAATGTTTAGAAGAAATCCAGAAATTCTTGGCTTTCTTTCAAAGAAATATTTCTTTGACCAGTTCTAGCCAAGAGTAAGATGACAATGGGTGTTTCTTCTTCCCAATCACACCTCTGCTCTGATTTCCACAAAGGCTTCACCCTGCCCAGGAAGATGATTCTCCAAGTTCTTTTTTATTTGCAGAGCTAATTGTTTACCAAAAAGTTTCTGCTGTCTGCCTTCATGGGTGAGGAGGAAGTGTTTTTTTCTTTTTTCCTTTTAAACTGATCTTATCTTGAATTTTGGAGATGAACTTGTGTTTCTGCTGATTTTCCACTAGAGACCTCCATCAGCCCAAATAACCAGTTGTTATGTAGTTATGATTACTGGGCGTTGCTTCAACAGCTGAGGAGGACACGGCCTTGCCAGTTGGCCTCAGGGAAAAGGTGGAGTCCCAGGTCAAAGGAAAATGTTTCTGTGAACGTTTTTTTTTTCTCAGAGAAATTGAGGTTTATCCAAGCAGGTGTGTTGTGAGAATCTGAAGAGGAAGGAATTTTTATGCCTTGAAGCAATTGCACAGAGATGGCAGGAATGATATAACCTAGAGTATATTTACCGTTTTCATAATGTGCTCTTGGAGAACTTGAAAGAAATCTTCGTCCTGAAAAAAACAGCCTGGATACATCCAGCCATCTTACACTGATGAGTTTAAGTGCAAACATGTTAAATTCCTGTAAACTGAAGGATCTGGAAATAAGATTCCCAGTCCATAAAAATCACAGCAACAACAGGGGGAGGCTGGCTTGCTGCAGCCAGAGGTCAGAGCAGGGGAAACATGGACTTCTTGGATTGTTTTGCTGGCCTTCTTGTTTGACTTCAGGGCCAAAGTCACTGCTTCCTCTGATGAATAAAACCAGCCAAACCTGCAAGAGCTGTTATGGCTCAGTAAGATTTCTGGTTCAGGTTTTTGCAAGTGATTTATCCCTTGAGTTTAAGCCCTAGGTTTCTTGGGTACACACTTGAAGAGTTAGAATAGCTTTGTGCCTTTATTTTGGCGTGAATCTCATCCGCCCTATTATCAACACCAACACTTCCTGTGATTGAAATTACTTTTGTGACATTCTCAACAACACTAGCTCTACCTTTAAATGTGTGATAATGAAACAAAACAGCAGTTATCTTTTACGATCCTTAATTCTCTTGAGTGAAAGTAGCTAAGAAGCCAAAAGTACCTAAAATATATTAAAAGAACCCTCTAAAGTTGTTAGTGCTTCAGTTCTACAGTAGTTTAACTCTCACTCCTATCCTTGCAACTGTGATTTCTGCTTGCTTGAAATCATTATATATTTATCCTCCTAGGAGTTAAAAATGTAGTTTAATCAGCAAACTACACCTAAATTCATTTCTTTTGTTCTCTATATTTCGGGACAATATATACACCTCTTGCTCCAGTTAGACCTTATTGCAAAATGATTATTTGGGCTGCTTTACACAGACTTCTGTTTCATATAGCTTTTTCTGATAACGTGTAGCACTGTACTGGGAAACAAACCCCCCAAACTCCATTTCTAACGGCTGTAGTACAGTGTTAACTACCTGCATTATGCTGAACAGAGGATAAGAGAGTTTTTATATTGGTATTTTATGCATATCATTAGTTTAACTGTGCTTTCTGGTACTGTCTCCCTGCTGACAGTCAAATATCTGTTTCAATGCAGAAAAGGCATGATTTCAGTGAGGTGTTGGAACAGAGACTTTGGCTTCATAAGATCATCATATAGTCTTCTAGTAGGGCAACTGTCTATATTGTTTATATTTAAAAATCTTTCATGGTTTATCAATCAGTGATTATTTTCTTAATGTGCTAATAAGCTTATTAGATAAAGATCTCTCCTAGAAAGAGATGATTTTTTTTTTTTTAATCTTTGGCAACAAGCAAAATTATGACAACATGTTTGAAAGCACAGCACTGATTTTCGGGAAAGACTCTTTCAAGAAATTTTAAACATCTGGAGGACGATGACATCCTTTAGCCAGATGTGTGAGGCTTGTACCTAAGTGAAAAAGCAACTGGTACAAACCCTCTAAAAATACTTTTCTTGTTTCATAAAATTCTAGAATGTTATATGATTTAGTCTCAAAAGTGTCCACAATCTAAATTGTGAGTGATAGCAAATGTGAGAAATCAAATTGTTTTGGTTGAAGTCCAAATATTTAGCCATGTTTTGCTTAAAAGGATAGTGGTCTCTTGATCTCTACAATGTTTTCTGAGGGAATGACTACACACGTTACATTTCCATATAACTTGTTAACATTGGTTACTCTCAAACTGTATTTCAAAAGAAGTCTTGCTTAAAAGATATATAGTAGCATGAGGAAATAATTTGGTGGGCTCCTTGTCAAGTATATTTTGCCTTCTCTTGGCAGGAACTAAAACTTCTCTTGAGGCTGTTTTAAACAGGGTGTTTAAACACAGGGAATCCATAAAGTCTGTGCCTTTCAATTAATAAGCAGCTACCTCAAATGTTGAGCACTGAGACACATGGTCTAGTGCTGCCCTGCTATCACTTCTCCTTGAGTCCTTGAGTGCTATATAAAGACCCTGATGCTCAAATTGTCTTTCAAGAGAGTCTGCAAGGGACAAACAAACATCAATTTGCTTAACTCTGTTTTTTGTGGGAGCTGGAGGTAATCACTGTGTGCCAGGAGAGGTTTGTCACCTCTACGAGGCTGTTGATTACAGAGGGCAACATTCGTCTGCTTTGGGAATGAGTGTGGGCTTTGGGAGAGACTCAGACATCAGCAGAAAAACAACAAAGGTATACAGCTGGTGTAAACTTTAAATTGTAAATCAGATTATTCTGACAGTCTACATCTAGTCCTTGGGAGAGATGAATATTAACCCCTTGAATCATGGCAGAAGTTCTGCAGAAAGATAGAAAGTCTCAGGAAGAAAGTCTCATTAACAGGAAACAGGAGTGATGCCAAGAACACAGCTGACAAAAGCCCTTGAAAGGATCAGCTCTTGCTAAAATGCTTCAGTAAGTACTTTGAGTACTTTGCATGAATAATGTGTGTAGACCTGACTGAGATGTATTTCTTCTGAAACAAACACCACTAGCAAGAAGGCGAAGGAGACTCTCACACACCTGGAGTTCTTTCTTCCTATTCCTTTCATGCTATTTTTTGTGGAAGTCTCAGAAATTTCATAACTACTGTGGCGCAATTGCATAAGGCAGGTGCCAGCATCGTGGCCTGTTGGGTTTATTAGGTTAGCAGCACACTTCATATTGCTTGAAATTTTGCTCTCTTATGTGCTCATAGCAGTGACAGAAAACATTAACTTCAAATTATTTTGAAATCTGCAGCTGAGCTTGTGCTCTGTGATACAGCTCGTGATAATAATAGGAAAAGGGATGTTTACTGGGGCCTATCAACCCCATTCATCTTGGCCCAGAAGCTGCACAGGGTGCCAGCTCTGCCACCAGTTCACACAGCAGAGCGGGAAGCCCTGCCCACCCAGGCAGGTGGGCAGGCAGCCAGGAAGGTGGCCTTTGTCTTGGGGAGAGAGACTGAGCTGGAAAAATTGCTTCAGCAGGCTGCACATAAAATAGACATTGTTTTTCTTAGAACTGGAGAATGCACTTAGGTAACCAAATAATTTCAAAAGCATATGTACAGCTCGAAGGAGCAGTGGAAGTGCTAGAAGAGGGCATGTTGTATGAGATCTAATCCTGCAAAACATGGCCATGTTTTCTGGCAGACCCACTCCTGATGGACATGCAAGTAAAACAAAACCTGGGGCAGTGCAGTGGATTTTCTTAGTACACAAGGTGTCTGGCACAGCAGCACTGTCATTTTAACGCCTGGGATGTCAACGGGCAGCTACACATTATCAGCCTCCAAATGTGCTTTTCAGAATTTTTCCTTGGGTCTGGTGTTTACCACAGCTGGGGCCCTGGCTGCTTCTGGAGCTCCTGACTGAGTGAATGTAGCAGTGAATTATGAGCTCTGGGAGAGTTTTGGGTATGACACCCTGTCTAGTGTGATCTCTGGTCTGGTACCAAGTATGAGCACAGTATTAGGGCTAAAGGTTAAAGTTATTTCATACAGAACTGGAGATTGCAGAACAGTATTAAGCACCTTCCTTTCTCCTGGATGCCAATCTATGATGAGTTACTAAGCAGCTGAGGAGAGCAGTTCCACCACCTACTCTTGGGTGTTCAGCAGGTGCTGTTGCCTAAAGGCTGCAGGCAATGAGCAGCAAGAGCAAGGCTCTGCTGGAGGGCCAGCCTGGGGAAAATGAATTAAGCACGTCACCTGAAGGAGATGCATGCTGGGGACTGCTTAATTGTACCTCTGGTGAAATCACTTCTCTAACCTATAATATCAGCAGGTGTTTTAACCACCTGTAGCTTCCCAGTCTTTTCAGACAACGAAGCAGTTAAATTGTTGATTTGACCTCTCCAAAGACCTCATGTGAGGTAGACATTTTTGTTGTACTGCAATTATGCATTCCTGCCTCTCTTCTGCTCAACGTCATTAAGAGCCAAAACCCCCACTCATTTTCTTTAGTTTGCTTTTTAATGCCTGCTGGTTCTGCTCTGTGAAAAGAATAATTCCAAAGGCCTAGAATTTTTAAAATCAGGTCTCACTAACCCTCTGTATGGAAATTTCTTAAACTCTTATCTTTCTATATAGATATCTTTTTTATTTACTTGAATATAACTTTTGTTTTCAGTCATTGCATGTTTATGATATTTATGCAACTTCATGAGACACAAGAGGTGTATACTAACCTGTGTAACTACAGAAGTATTTTCTGAATATAATGTTCTCAGGTTACCCCAAACTATCACAATATCTCACTTCTTCTAATAAACCTTATGTTTCTTCCAAATATGACACTTAAATTTCTTTGCAACGCTGAAGTTTCTACACTGAGCCATGAATTCTCTTCAGAAATAAATATTTTCTAACGTGAAAATTAGATCACTTCTTTGCACAGGTCTTAATGGAAGGCAATACAGTATTTTAAATGAAAATGCAAATAATCGGAACAAGAAATATGGGTTATTTTATCACAGTTTAAGGCTATCTGATTAAAAATTATTACATTCCAGTAGTCTTTCTATATTTTTCAATATGCTTTTAAGGGATATGTTTTAGTAATATGGGTTTATTTGAAGCTTTGAAGAAAGTTTATACAATAGTGTGGCCATGCATTACTTTCAAAAAGTGATGTGGCTGTTGATTGAACCTGTCAGATTTATTCTTGTCCATGCGTTTGGCTTTGTATTTTGAGTAATTTTTTAAAATGTGAATTCAAAAGGGTATGTTTCTATCCAGAAGCAAAATGCACTATTTAGAGAAGAAATTGCATGGTTCTGGAAAGGTTAAGTCCTTTAAGTGTTTCAGCAGCACAAGCAAGAAAATCTTTAAAAGATAGAACAGTTATGTCTGGGTAGTTTTTTTCTCCAAGTGATAAAGTCCATCTCTATTTTCGGCAAATTTCTGATGTGCTATGAAATGGCATTTTTTAAACACTTTCTGTCGCAATCTACCATTGTGACAAAATTTGGTTTCTGATATTAGCTTTTTCCTGTGCTGCTTTGTTTTTGCTTTCAGGCTAAAACACTGAGAAATAATTTTGTAGAAGTTCTATTACCAAAAAATACCACTTTTATATGCAGGAATTTCTGGAAGAAACACATTGCCTTGTTTATTCATTTGCTGCTGTGAGGTATTCCAAAATTGTCACTCTGGAAAATTGGACAAGTGGGAAATCAGAAAGTAAACATATTTTGCTTAACTGCTCCATTTGAATACTTATTTTCATTTCAGAATTAATTAATAGGTAGATTGAAATGAGAACTGTTACTTTCTAACTCATTTATTTAGCATTTTAAATTGTACACATTAAAAGAACTAGTCTAGATATACTCAGAAATATTGATTTATTTTCTATATTCCTATGAAATGAATACCAAAAAGTATTTTGATTTTTCTGCACTAACTCTGAGCTCAGTATTATTGGGCTTTTTCCTCTATTTTCTCCTATGTCAACACCTGAAGATTTTCTGACAACCCAGATACTAATTTTTGATTAATTAAAAAAAATTCTCTTCTCATGAGGAAATCTGCAGAAGTTGTTCCAAAATTCACATCTGAATGTAACCATTTTGTGCACAACAGCACACTTAGGGCCAGTGATATCAGTTATGCCTTAACTGAGGCTCGTATCTGAGTGGTAACTACTGACAACTTCCCTGAGGATAACCTGCTATGGATTTTGTGCATTTGTCTTACTCCAGTGCTGCCTCTGTGCATCTGGAACTTTTCAGAGTGTAGCAGATTACTCCCTGGGAGAAGCTCTTTGCTGTTCTCTAGATTGAAGAGCATCTTTTCTTGTTTTGCAGCTGTCTGCAGGAACTTGGTGTCAGAAGGATTTTGGAAAACATTTTAGAAAGCAAAGTACATCATAAAGTCAAGGATTCTTGGTTTTAATTCTTTTCTTTCATAAAAAATCTGGCAAAAGCACAAAAAGCACAAAAACACACCTTTAGAAACCTTAAAGCAACTATAATAGATACTGATCATTTTTGCTTTCTCTCTGTCTCCATCATGGCTGACACTTGAGCTATATATGGCTCAAGAAATTTCTTTTATAAATGTTAAAGAATAAAAATCCAAAACTCATTGAATTGAGTGGGAGTTTGCTCATGCACTTCACTTAGGTATTTCCACTGGTTTATAAATCTCCAGATATGAATTCAGATAGAAAACCTTTGCCAGTCTAAGAGCAACATGTGAGTTCATCCCTGAAGGTGTCTTTTTTCCATCTCCCATGCCTTCATGAGGTGGCACCATTGAATATGCATGATTGCTGGCTTTAGGACTGGGGTCTCCTCCCAGTCTCCTGACCCCAGTGCAAAGCAGAGCCTTCTTCCTCAAGAACAGGCCTGATGACACTTGTGTCTGAGGCTGCAGGTGTGTCAGCACAATGCTCACCTGTGTGTATCCATCACTGACAGAAAACAGGGGTGGCTCAGGACTGCATGACCCAGGCAACCATATCCACAGAGGCTTTGGAATATCCTTTTGTTTGTACAAGATGTGTGAAAGATGAAAATGAAGGAATTTTGCAGATGGTGTACATACGTTACTACAGGCACATGCACAGCAGAATAGTGCAGGAGAAGCAGCACAGCCTACAGACTGCATCATTGTGCAGGTGTGGGATGACCAGAAATAGTTCTGTGGCATTGACATGAAGAGGCAGCCCTTCCAGAGCCAGGTGGGATGCCTGACTCGTGTCTGAGAGCCTCAGAATATGAACAAGGAAAGTCACAGAACTCACAGAAGTGGGTTGCTAGTTTTGTTGCCAAATTGCTCAGCACTGGTCTCTAATGTGTTTTTGAACCTGGAAGACCAGCTGTCAAGGTAATGATGGAGGAGGCATATAACAAAAACTGCCATCATTAGTAATTTGGGTGTCATGCTGTGCTGTGCATAAGAGATGGATTTTAGGCTTTGTTATTCTCAGAACATCTAGGATACCAAAGGTACTGATGGTGAACATTTGTTTGAAGGCCCCTTGAAAGAGCTTGCCAAAACGTTTTCATGAGTGATCAAAGTCACAGAGGCAGATTGATGGGATGTGGGGCAACACCCCACAGGATCCTGCTGGAATAAGACATTCCTCTGCTTTGACAAGACAGAATTTTATTCTCACCTGATAATATGGCTGCCAAAGTTTGTGACTGTCTCTTGTCATTCAGAGGCTGTCCTCCCTTTCTGCTGCTTCTGAAGCCAAAGCCAACCAGGAGGGCTCACTCACAGCAACAGCAGGGGGGCTGATGGTGGGTTGTGTCCTGCAGATTAAAGGCTGAAGAGATGCTTTTGCAGTCCTATGCGAGAAGACCTTGACCATACTTTATTTTCACAGATGGATATGACCCCTAAACCTATCTGGCTGATATTTAATGGATGGAAATTACTGATCTGTATGTGTTCTCATTTATGATACCTGTGGTAATTCCCATGATGTTTGCCTGCCAGTGCTCATAGTGAGCTGTGGATTGGGAGAAATTTTACAATGTAGTTCCTCAGCTTGCTACAGAGCTCGGAATTGCTGTTGCTAATGCTGCCTGACACATTTTGTTCCTCATGAGTTGTACAGATTGTGCTTTATAAAGTTTTGATGTTTCTTCTGAACTAAGCATTGATTTATACATAGCTTTCCCTATTTACTAGCTTGAGATGGTAGATGGTTGATGATTTCTGTTATAAACATTTCAATAAAATCTTTCAATGTGTTGGCATTTCCCCTTCATTACAGCTGGGTTGGCAGTCATAAGATTTTTATCCAGTACAGAACGCTATAAAATTGCAAATCTCTACAATTTAAAACTTAACATGCTCATGATCAGAACTGCCAAGTGCTAACAATAAGTGGGAGTTTTGGTCACTTTTATAATTCAGAACAGGGAACAAATATCAGCATGCACATGAAAACTAGCTGGGTTAGTAAAAGGTATTTGGATATTAGCTACAATTTGAAGGACAGGAGAAGGTATAAGGTAGTAGCAGTGACAGAGAACTGGAGCTTGTGCTCTCCTTCCCAATACTTTTCCTGCCTCTGCCTATGCAGGCAGCAGCATATGCGGAGGAGAAGGATTTGCCTGGACCCTTTGAGCTCCAGATCTGTTTGCAGCTCTTCACTTCCATGTCTTTCTCTGTCTGCAGGCTGTTCTCACTTTTAGTGCAAATGAAAAAGAAGGAAAGTGGAGATCCTGTACCTTTGACTAAATATTTAGAGAGAGAAGTGTGAGGTAAATCTTATACATACAATCTTACCCTGAACACTGTGCAGTGCTGTGACTGTAATAGAAATCTGGAGCTGACCATGTGGAAAATATGGAATAAATATAGAACAGCTGCAAGGCAGGAAAGTGTACTGCCTTGACAGAGATACAGGACAGAAAGAAATGCATGTTTAATCTAAGTAGGAGTTACTGATGACATTAGATTAATGTTGCATGCTCTTGATAACCATAAGGTTGTCATTTGGCCTAATTCATGAACAGTTCTAAAAGGCACTCATAAGAAACTGAGTTTAATATTTGAAATTTTCCATATATTTCTTTGCTTTTATTCTAACAAAGGTGGGCTTTTTTTGTAGTTTCTAACTGCCTGTGGAATATCCTTTCCATATTGCCACATTCTTTACAATAAAATTAGAATCTGTATTTTTTTCCCGTCATTTCCACAAAAAATAATGGTCTTAGTTTTATAGCAATATATTTCAAGTAAGAGACAAGTTTCCTTTCCTGCAAGGGAAATCTGAATCTTGGGAAAAAATACACACAGGCTTCATTTTGCTCCAATTATTTTTTTTCTCCCCATCAGCTTAAATATTTGTACAAAAAAAGTTTTATAGACCTTGTCACATCACACTGGCCTTTTCCAGCATGCTTTCTGCTCCAGTGCCTGAATGGACATTCCTCATTGTTAACAGAGTACTTAAAGCCTCCTCCCTTGGCATTTCTTATTGATTGTGGAAAGCACTGCTCTGGCAGAAAGCCACAGAGAGGTGTTTTGGCATTGGGAAAAGAGGATGAGGATGAACTATTACCCTCAGTCTCCTTCACCCCTGCAATCCCCATGCTTATTCATTATCAGAAGGACTCTGTTGAATACAAATCTGCATGGGGATGCACACATGCCTGTCCTTCCAGTGTTCACAAAGGCTTTAGAAGTTTATAATGGAAATTAATATAAAAATTAAACTCTTGTTTTCATCAAACCATGGGTGACCACAGGTATTTTTTTCCTACCCAGAATTCTGGTGCATTACTAGAAATATGCTATAGACATATAGTCATATAGACTATAGACATATGCTATTGATTTCAGTAAGAGTTGATGGGTACTGTAATATAAAAACTCTTGGATCAATAGTTAAACAACAATAGCCTTGAGAATCTGATGTCAGTGAGGCTGTATTTAGATGTTTCTTTACAATCACAAAGGGCATTAGAAATACCTAATTATGTGTTGCTGTGTGGAGGTATAAGTATCATAAAGTGAGTTTAAGCTGGAATAAGGACAGAAAATAGAATAAGAACAAAAGGTCTGCTGTGGGCAGCAGAAGGAAGAGGCCTGAAGGAAAATCTAAGAAGATGTCATAAGCTCCT
This sequence comes from Cisticola juncidis, assembly GCA_013400215.1. NCBI lineage: Eukaryota > Metazoa > Chordata > Aves > Passeriformes > Cisticolidae > Cisticola > Cisticola juncidis. Next base: position 976,792 of record VXBR01012335.1, read on the forward strand.
TTAAAGGACTACTGAAATGTATTTAGGAGAAACAGTACATAAAATGCCTGGCAATGCTGCAGTGAAGGTAATCTCTTTTCTCCTTGGTTTAACAGCCTTAGAGGAGAGCACAGCAAAATTTGACTACTGTTCTTAAAAAGGCTTTTCTCTCCTCTGATCTTGAGTGGCAGAAAAAAAGGATGGTGTCAACAGACAGGAGTGCCAGTGGCAGACTCTGCCTGTACCAGCAGCACCCAGTACCCTTACCCATTTGGTGCTTCCCAGCAGTGCCTGGTTTATGCAGGTGTGTCCAGGACTGTGGATTTGGTGCTGTGCACCCTTGGTCCGGGACCTGGAGGGAACTGCTGCCTGAGGAATTGCTGAAAATCTCTCACAACTTCTCCTCCAGCTCTCAGTCTGTCAGATGTGATTTGGTAGCAGAAGAGTCATTGGGACATTTTGGGTAGAAAAGGAGCTTTCAGGTTCAGAGGATTTCATCTGTCTGAAGAGTGACCCACAGCAGTTCTTACAGCAAAGAGTCTGAGCATGGGATGTGTTTCTTGGGCAACAGCTTGTAACACAGTACAAGGTTATATAAAACTGAAATGAAAAACAGTCTATATCTATCTCTCCATATATCTATATGGAGAAAGTCTGCAAAATAGTGCAGTTTTTAATAGTTTTCTTGCAGGTTTGTAGTGCAGTGTCCCTCAAGATTTTGTCCTGTGATGTGTTCAGAGTGATTTTATTGTGCACCAGCAATGGAAAACTTTCAAAAAGCCATCTAGAAAAGTATGAAATTCTGAAACCCTCTCAATTCAACTCGCTAAGTGCAATTGCATAAAGAGTGCAGAAACTGAGTTAATTTGAGTACATTTAGTGTACTCAATGTAGTACAATGAATGTTGGGTCTTAGCTGATGGTAATAGGACTGATTATTTAGAAGGAAATTTCTAAATAGATGTGTATTTCTACCTTCACCACTTTGGTACAGAAAGAGCTTGCCATACTTGCACCCAGTTTGTTGTGGAGCCCCTTGATGAACTCAGCAAGATCCATTAGGAGTATGTTTGAAGAAACACACTTTCATAACCACATTCAGATCTTATTTTTACTTTCATAATTCCTCTGAAGATTTTACACAGTATACTAGTATGAAACATAAATTAGACTTCAGTTTGATAAAGTAATGAGCAAACTTCAAACTTTGAGATCAGTTCAGGCAACTGTTGAAAATCCAAAGGTTTGCTTAGATCGTCTTTGAGCTGACCTGGAGTTGAATGGGAAATGTCCAACAGCCTAGTTCCTTTTCCTCCTGAGATTTTATACATACTCTCTTCTCAGCTGCTCAGGGAACAGAAAGTGCTGAAATACTCAGGAAAAAAAATTAATTTCAAAGTACTGAATCTCAGAAAAGGTTACTGGCTTTCAAGTAGTCATTTGAATCTGTGTATCTGACCCTAATAAATATGCTGGAAAGCTGCCTTTGTGTTATTTTTGGAAGATGTTCTCTTTTCAAGATGAAGATATCTAAGAGGAGAAATGATAACTTTTATGGATGCTAAGTAGGGTTTGGTTTGTTAATATTTTCTGGTATTTTTTTGCCTTTTGGTGGTATTACTATAACAAAGAATAATAGCTCTAGACAGGCAGCTCAGTGCTGTGCTGAGGCATCCACAGGCTGGGATCTCCAACCCAGCCCTAAGTTATAATATAGAGGTGAGAGCTTACAACCTTGATCCCAGCTGCTCTCAAACAAACACTGGAATGCCTTTGGATGGGAGCAGACTTGCCTTGTTGCCTTATTGCCTTGTCCTTGCCCACAGCTCCTGGCTCACCTTCCCTGGACAAACAACCAGCAGAGTTTGTGGGGTTTTGTGGGAACACAGCTGTGCTGCTAACCTTGCTGCTGCTGTGTTTNACCTGATGATTTTCATATCAGGTGATTCCCTGTAAAAATAAAAGAATCTGTTTCCCAGATATAATGATGCAGTGTAGATTTAGGAAGACTAACAGTGAAATTATTGCATCTTGGAATCATCTATCAGCACAATATTTTCAAGGGTTTTTCTTGTAGTTGGTCTGTTTTGAGTCTCACAATTTCGTTTTCTTGCACAGATACAAGAAATACCTCTGTCAGGAGACTGGTTGGTGAGATTCAGCTCTTCTGGCAATGCCATTTCCTCACACACATTTACATTTGTGCTTGAGGAATTCAAATATTCACAAAGAGTATGATTATAAACATATAATGCATATATGTTAAAACATTATTATACAGACTTTGTAATGAAATTACTCCTAATTTTCTAGAGAGTTCATTACTGCAAGATGATGAAGTCAAGACATAAGGAAGACCCTGATATTTTAAAATCTCATATTGAGTTTTAATGATGCCAAGAACTTGAAAGAATATGGCAGACTCAAACTCATGTTTCAGTTCAAGAGATATGAAGAACAATACCCTGTAAAGACCCAAATTGCACTGGCATTGCCAAGGTCATAAGAAAAACAAGTCATTTTAATTAACATTTTAACATCATGCTTCTTTGTGGATTGCTGTGCTAAAAACCACATTTTCAACCCCTACTAAAAATTGTTATTCAAGCACAGATGGACTTACTTCAGCTCATTCCTGCTGAAATGTTCCATCCTTTTTTCATTCAGTATTTCATGGATGATTAGAAACTCAGAGAAGAAAGAGCCTAAGAGTCCATCCTCTGGCCCTCACTGGATCCATTATATCCCTAAGAGGTATCTGCCCAACTTGACCTTAAAGATGTTTGTTGGCTTCTCTAGTTACTGTAGGCCTTTTCTGCTGCATCCATGCTCAGGTGCATGACACTCCTGCTGTCAAGTGTCTTATTTGAATGTCACTATTAGCTTTAGGCTCAATCCTTTCCATCCTGGTAAATAGGCTGTAGATAGGAAGGACAAGTATTGCAGTATTGGACAGATGCCATGATAAGGTCCAAGAGAAAAAGGGTCTGAAACATTTCTTACAGGATCATTTCTGAGTCACAAAGGCATATTATTTTTTGTGGTTTTTTTTTCTATCAGTGTAATAGATAGACTTCTTTCCTGGTATATTTAGGAAAATTTTACTCACTCTCTTGAATTTATATCTGCAGAAGCTATCTGCATGATTGTTTTTTCCTTATTTTATTATTTTCCTGATTTTTCTTCCCTACTTTCTGTACGATTTATATTGTTAGAATTGTTTCAGAGGTATCATCTTGAGTGCTGATGATGAATCTTCTCTTCCCTTTAAGTAACTTCTAATGTGTCTGGGTAACAACTGTTCCAGTGAGAAGAGTTTTCCTGCTGTCTCTCTATGATGTACAATGACCATAAACTTTGTTACTGAGCATTTCTTTTTGCTTCTGGGAAGGAATGGCATATTCTGTACTGAATTCTGCATTCAGGGAAGTTTAAAGCAAATTAATTCTTCCATTTGCGATGTAAACACAGTTATTAAGATCTTTATTAAGATTTTGGAATCTTGTTTTTACAAAGAAGATAAACATACACAAAAATGCAATTGATTAGCCCACAGTAGAAAACACAATACCTGCTGTAACAGTGAACATATATACCTATTTTCAAATTCATGCTTCAAGAAAATCAGGCTCCCAGCCTCCTCAGGTTCTCATGTTTACTTGTGACACTTGGTTTCATTGAGTTTTAATAGAGAGAGATGCATTGAAAAGCTTTTAGAGGTGAGGGACTTGAACAATAATGTGACCTAGTTGCATCATTAGGGTCTTAGATATTCCTTAGTAGTGTTCTTTTTTTTCTTCAAAGTTATTGTTTTCAACTTTATTCAGCTATGTTGTTTTCAAGAATTCTCATTGATGAAAAGTGCCGGATCAGGCAAAGGAAGAAGAGGGACTGGGATCATAAAAAGTCAAGTCAGATCAAAGTAAATTGAGATTTGGGCTTGTGAGAGCTAAGCTCTGTAGACCCATGGAACATGACTCAGTTGACTCAGAAATTTTTAGCTGATGGGATCCTTATATGAATTTTTTAAGATGACATTGATGTGAACAAAGGAGGTTTAAAGTGAAAATGTAATACAAAGCAGCGTGATGGTTGATTACCATTATAATTATCTATATTAATTAGTCATTAACAAGAAACTGTTAAAACATGAGAATACCCAGCTGTGATATTTTGTAATATTTGAAAAATGGAGAAAAGGACTCACTCCTTTGTAAAATACCTTTACATACCTATCTCTGTGAGCTGAGTAATAATCACAGACATCTCTGCTGTGGGTTTCTGCTTGAGCACATGTACAAAGTAGATTGTAACATTTTTAATAAGCAGTTTCAAACAGGATCTGTAGGAACAGGTTTAATTTTTGAGTTTTCAGTGATCATCTGTGAGCTTGCAATGGTGGGCATGTAAAGATGTGGCTTAGAGAGAGAGAGGCAAAGACAGGAAAAAGTTACCAAGTGTTTGCCAGGCCATGGTGATTTTCCTTAAAGATGGAACCAGTAGCCTTATCTTATCAGTGTAAATTTGATATTGATTGACCTATATTGTTCTTGTTTTGGTCTCTTAAACGTCTCTTGTGCTAACAATTCATATCACTTAGGAGAGAAAAATAAAGAAAAGCCTTGAAGAAGTAAAATTCTAGTGGAGACAGACTTCTACCATACCTAAGGCAAGAGCATCTCACTTGACCCCATGGTTCAATCCAAATTCTGGTATTGTCTGCTAAATTCTGGCTCATTCCTAGAAGTCTGAACTCATTACTCTGATGAAATCAATAGAACTTTAAGTTAAAAATTGGTATAAATGCTCATGTTTAATATCTGATATATTTCATATTCCACTCCTTTCACATTTTCCCTTTGAGGAATAATGAATCCCTCTCCATTTCTTCCTGTTAATGAATTTATTTTAATATTAAGAATAAGAAAGGTAATGAAGCTCTTCTATTTCCTGCAGAATAATTAAAGATTCTATGGGGAGAGGGAAGCATTGTAGAGCCTATTGACTAGGAGATTCATAAAGAAAATTAAAAAACAGAGTTGAAACCTCAAGTCCAATTAATATTTACATATTTTATGTCAAAAGAGAAGAATTCCCACTGGGGAAAGGCCTAATTTAGGCTATTCAATAGTTTTGAAGAGCTGTTAAGTCCCTGCAGGTATCTAAGCCCTTTGGGCCTTCTCGTCTCAGATGAGAAAATTCACTTCATATTAAAGAGTTTAGGAAGTGGACTTCAGGAGATACATCTGTCTGAGCTGTTTTACCCAGCCAAGCCCCAGCTGGCATCCTGACAGAGGGCTGTGTGTTTGTACTCTCTTTGGGGGCAATTTGAGCCCCCTGCCCTCTGCCCCTCACAGCCTCTGGTGCCTGCTCACATTCAGCACCCTGGGGAAAGCTCCTGGCCCTGTCCTTGGGCTGATTGATGGCAGGACTGACCACGGCTAAGCCTGGAGCAGCTGTGGTGAGCCAGGTCCCAGACAGAGGCCTCCTCCCCTCAGCTTTAGGACAGGCCTCTGTAGATGTTCTTCAGCCAAACATCACACACAGCTGGGTACAAAAAGCAGGAATTCCTATTCTGCTATATTCCTCCTCTCAGAAACCTGCAGGAACACAAAGGGAAGCAAAGGGGTGGTTTGAGCATCATTTAAATAAACTCCTTCATTTTCTGCCCTTTTGCTTCCGCTCATCTATACTGAACCACAAAGAGGATATTTGAATTGAATTATAAACACCTGTTTAATATCCCATCGTTCATCTGGGTACCAGAGTAGCAAACCTCCCCTATGATCTTTGAAGACAAACTGTTTTTAAACGTAGGTTTATAATACTACATGAAACTGAAAGGTTGCTTTGCAGATTATTTTATTAATTTTATTAATTTTATTTTATAATTTATTATAAATTTTTCTAGCTTGTGAGTAAAAAGAATTTTATTCCCTATCTGTTAGTGCTGAAAATCAAGGACCTGAAACCCAAACTGATGTGTTTTCTACCTTACTAATAAAAGTCAGTACTTTGCAATCAGTACTTGCATATACAATTATCTCTTATCCATGTAATATAATATATGAAACAGATCCCATATTTCTGGAAGGATTTTAGCTTTTCTTGAGAATGTATTTCTTGTATTTATATTGCAGGGAGATGAAATACAGGTAGGAAGTGCGTTGGCAGAGCTGCTATTTTTACATAACCACTTTCACTGAATAAGATTTTTACACTACTGAGAGTACCTGGATATATGTACAGGTCAGAAAGACAAACACATTTACGATAGGCATTTAAGTCTTACAAATTTTCTAAGCTATTAAGGACTTAGGTGACCCAAGAATTCAGCTTGAAATATGTCTTCAGATCATGCACTCACTCTACATACACGTAGAGTTTTAGAACTCGGAGTCAATTCAAAGGTTCCTATTGTTCACTCAGTGAATAGATGCACGTGTAACTAACCTCTGCTGCATCACCTGGGATGGCTATATCTGATGTTGCTACCCCAGATCAAAATCCAGATCTTAGCATTCAAAAAAAATTTCTTGTTTATACAGGCTCAAAAAATGTTTTTATAGCATGACTCATGATATGCATCTTAATAGTGACAAAACATCTTGTAATTTATCCACCCTGAAACATTTTCCATTTTTATTGCATGTTTTCTCATGCATTACCATGTTTCTGTGATTAAAAGCTGTGCCTTGCTCCCTATTATTTAAGATCTATTTGCTAAACTGTCAAAATCTAAGTCTAATTTGCAGATAAAAAGTGATCTTGGACTTCTGCTGCCTCAAATGAACATTTATTATGTGGCAATGTCACTCTGGTGTACAGAGGGTACTGCTAACAAGTCAACACTCACCAGCTGTTGCCATGCAACAGGATCTTAGATAATGGAGATATTTCCTGCTCGCCAGGGGATGCCATTGTGTGGGAACTACCCACTGGGGGCTGGATTTCGATGCCAGTCATTCCAACCACTTTTCATTCTGGTATTTGAGATGCCACTCATAGGCTGGGCCCTGCTCAGTTCTATTTCTGGCTTTTCCATTGACTCAAGGACAAGGAAGTTGGTTATATTTTTTTCTGTCCTTTGTTATCTTAGAATTATAGAATGGCTTGGCTTGATTATCACTAACATTTTAGCAGATCTTGTATTTAAAACAAGTCAGTAACATTTTATTAAATATATAATATATGTCTGGAAATACACAAAGAACTCAGAGCTGGAAACATTTTTTTTTTTTTGTTTTCCACAGCTTTTCCTAGAAAAAGAAGCCACATTCATTTAAACTTGTTTTAAGTTAAAAAAAAAAAAAATCATCTTCCAAAACAGAATTATTAATCACAGAATATGTCTTGCAGGTAGACTACTCCTTTGGGCTTCAATGCCTGATTACTCCTATGAATGGTAAATGCTGCAGAAAACAAAACAGAAAAGCATAAATTTTTGTGAAGGTTTAATGCTGTTCCTTGCAAGATCACTTCAGTGAGTGATGGTCTGGAGTGTTTATCACTTTGAGTCTGTATCAGTGTAATAACAATTGGAAAGCCATCTGTGCATCAAAACAGAAAAGGGGACATACTGAAATCTGAAGTTTCAGAGGGTAAAAGAGCTATCTTCTTTCACCTGTCTTAAATATTTATTTTGAGAGG
>VXBR01012335.1:984497-1047642 GCA_013400215.1 Cisticola juncidis
TTTTTTTTTTTTGTTTTCCACAGCTTTTCCTAGAAAAAGAAGCCACATTCATTTAAACTTGTTTTAAGTTAAAAAAAAAAAAATCATCTTCCAAAACAGAATTATTAATCACAGAATATGTCTTGCAGGTAGACTACTCCTTTGGGCTTCAATGCCTGATTACTCCTATGAATGGTAAATGCTGCAGAAAACAAAACAGAAAAGCATAAATTTTTGTGAAGGTTTAATGCTGTTCCTTGCAAGATCACTTCAGTGAGTGATGGTCTGGAGTGTTTATCACTTTGAGTCTGTATCAGTGTAATAACAATTGGAAAGCCATCTGTGCATCAAAACAGAAAAGGGGACATACTGAAATCTGAAGTTTCAGAGGGTAAAAGAGCTATCTTCTTTCACCTGTCTTAAATATTTATTTTGAGAGGTAATTTGTGAATGATTTGCTGATGTGTTCAAGGTTCCAGGGGCCTGAATACCACATCCACTTTTACATTATTACAATATTATGACCAGAACAAACTTCAGATTTTTGGTGCTGAAATAATTATGATTTCAGAAAATATAACAGCATCTCCTCTCATCTTCATCTTGTAGCAGGAATTGTTCCCCCAAGCATACAGTTGAGAAATAGGACTATAGATTTAAAAGCTTATGCCTAGTGAGAAGCCAATTGCCTTGTCATGCCAATGAGAATTAGGTTCTTGGTTGTCAAAAATCTAGTTTGTTTCTTGCGTCACTCATGTCACCTATAATAGTTTTGCTGAATTTCTCAGTGAAGTAATCTGTTGGAAAGAAATCTACCTGAAGGATTCATATCCATACTCTACCAGGCAAAAGGACTGAGAAAATGAATTTAAAAGCCATTAAGCACTTGTGTGATCCCAGGATATTGGCTTTTTATAGTGAGCAATTTCGTGCTTCTGGAACAGCCAAAAATTTTGCTGAAGGAAGAATTGGACTGGATGATGGATATGAAACTTTGCATAATTCTCCAAGATTAAGTGGCAGATGCCCTGAGATTGGCAGAAGAGGGCTGGATGAGTTGCCAGGGTCTGAGGCTGAAGTGGGAGAGCCCCTGTCAGGCCACAGAAACTGCCTGGGCATTCGTGCTCCTCCCCATGCCACTGTCACCGCAGGGTGGGGTGCTGGCACAGGGATATTTTCCATCTGGGCATGAACAGATACAGCTCATGCTGAAAATAGAACAGAGTAGAAATTTTTAGCAGTGTTTGAGAGAGGACAAAATGCTTTTCTTGTAAAATTGAAGATTTCTCTAGGGAAATACCATTCAAGGCAGCTAATTCAATTTTCAATATTCCTGAGAAGGAATTTCTGCTATCCACTGTAGAAACCTGTTTGCACTGTTTTTTTATTATACATGGTTTAATAATCTCTCCTCTTCTCTCTTCCATTATGCAAACCTGTCTGAACTGTGTAATTATACAGTGAATGAAGAAAACTAGAGGAAAATTGGAACTGCTGGTAAAAACAAAATGATGTTGAATTAACTTGATCAGTTCATTAAACAAAAAATCAAGAATGAAAAATTACATAATTGGATTAAAGCTGTTTGGTGTTCCTATACTTTGAAAACCAAGTTTGGTAGAATTTTTGTCACTTTTTCTTTTTTTGTTTGTTTGTTTTAATGGTGCAAAACCAAATGTTAAAGTGCTCATATGGATACATAGTTTTAAGAAAGAGCTGTTCTTTCCATGTTCTTTCCAGTAGTTCTATATCCACCATAATTAATGAACCTGCTTTGTCCTACACTGAAGTAACAGCTATTCCTTTGAGCATTTTACAGCCAAACATTCAAGTGTCTTCAATTACAGACAACAGCCCCAGGCTCTCTGTCTCTCACTGGCAGCTCTGGAGCTTGAGTGCAGAGGTGAGGTAGTGGGTTAAATCAGTCTAATTTGGGAATAATATCCTTTCGAATGCCACTGGGAACAGAGGTGTTTCTGTAGCATTTTGGCACAGTTCACCTTTCAGCAGGGGTGCTGGGTGTTGGTGCTGACAGTGGCCCAGGGAGACAATCCCATTCTCAGTGTCCATCCCGTGCCTGCCCTTGTGCTGCTCTGGGGGTGCTGCTGCACACCTGCCCTCACCCAGCAGCAGCCTGGCAGCTCCTGCAGAGCTCATTGTTAGTGGTGTTTGTGGTGTTTGTGGTGAGGTCCTTGGTGCTGAATGTCCTCTGTGTTTGCTGTCACCCCACACCAGGCACGGCTGCTGCAGCCCATGGTGGGGACGCTGCACCACGGCCATTTAACAAACCCTTATTTACACACCATGGGCATGGCAGCCCACCAAACCTTTGGGGCAGGAGCAGAACTTTTCTGTGCAGTTTTAGATAATTGCAGCAATTCAGCAGTTCAAAATAGCTTGACAAATATTCCTGCTGCTCTGTGAAAGCCTTAAAAGTACATTTTCACATCCACACGTCTGAGTGGGAAGAAAACCATTTACTTCTGATTCAGTATAATTTACTCGTCACTATGCCTATCTCACTCTTGGAAATAAAACTGGGGTTCAGAATGGAATGCAAGTAGGGGTTTGTTGCAAATGAAGCCATTCATTCATCAACAAAAAGTGGAATACGAAATTGTTTTGCTGGAGTCTTTTTTATGTGCTAGAGGCACATAAAAAAGGATAATGACAGAATAAATAATTCTCTATGTGTGGCTTTATCAATGGTGGGTTTTTATTTATAATTTACTTTTTCCTTCCCTTATAAACAAAACCCATCAAAGAAAAAAAGAATATTAAATGAAAGAGAACAATTTTCTATCTGACAAATGTTTTATCAGTTACAGACTACTCAGATAGTTATGAAAACATCCCATGCAGTAATGAAAGGAAAATTAGTTTGCCTTTCTATCAAGAAAAGAAATTTTGCAGGCAACAATGGACTTGTGTTTCAGTAAACTCTCATATGTTCACACTAGCAGTCAAAGGTAAGAAGAGAAAATGACAGCCAGTAACAGATAGGAGGGAAGCAAATGGCAGGAGGAGTTCTGTCTGCTTTCTGGGTGTAAGAGATTTGTGTTAGTCCACCACAGGCTTGTCTCACCATACAGTGGTTCAGAGTAACACTTCCCAGAAGGTGTTTGCTGTTTGCAATGTAGCAAAGACACTTCCAAATTGTGTGACACTAGTCTGAGTCAGACTTCTCTTGTGTGTGTTGATGCACAGATAAGAATTTTGAACATTACTTTCTGCGTCCTGTGAGTCTGATCATGAGGTTCAGTCTCCATCATTGTTACTGTTTGATGTATTTTTCCAGTTCATGGTACCTGAAGTACCTGAAGTAATGAGAGGCCTGAGTCAAGCCCACCAAACTGGATTCTGTAACTCATGGCATGTAGGAACAGTACTGGAAGTGGTGCAGAAAGGCACTCCTAGCACTAACTTATTCACAAGCAGAACTATTCAAGAAACTATTCCCAGCAGTATGGTTTGGATTCACAGTGGAACACACTGGTGTGAAAGATTGAGGACCAGAAACTGAGAAACCAAAGAGCTAATTTTTTATGTCTTACTGAAAGTCCCATCTGTTGGTTCACATATAGAAAACTCATATTTTGGGTTCCATATTGACCTTTCAATTTTTTTCACCTTGTATGACGCTTGAGCAAAGTCTTCTGTTTCCTTGAGTGACTCTGTCAAAACCACCAGATCTCAGTTCTAAATTAAAAGGTGAGAGCCATCTCTGTGAGCATCTCTCACTTCTCTGATGGTCAGACTTCAAGAATTGATGTCACAACCTGTATAGAAAAGTGGTATATATATGGGATCAAAACATCTGCACTGGTAACTGCAACGGTGGTGTATGCCAGGAAATAACCCTAATCAGCAGTTCCCGTTAGAACAGTTTGTGAGCAATCACTTTAAACTCATTATTTTGGAGACCACAAAGACATACTCTAAACTTGAAGCAGGGTTTAATAATAATTGTAATGGAATACAGCAGTTCCACAAACCCTCCTAAGCAGGAGCAGGTGATGAGTATGACAGGATCTCAAATAAGAATCACAGCAGAGTCCTTTGGGAAGTTGCTAAAGATATTCCTGCTTAAACCAAATAAGAAACTCTTGATTGTGAAATGGTATAAGCAGTGCAAAGACAGTAAGGGTATATATTGACTGGAAAGTGGATAAATATGGATACTGTGCACTCTGGTGCAAGAAGAACAGGGTCTGCACAGGCAGTTTTGGAGTGTAGCACCAATGCATTTAAAAAAGGGCAATTTGATAATAATTTGGTACAAGGTTTTTAACCTCCTCCCCAACCTCTATTACTGTAAGGGAACAAACCCATATAGATTTATTTTGCTTTTTCTTAAAAACACCTAAAAGAATGATGGCTTCTTAGTCAAAAAAATAGTACAAATGTTTTCTTTGATGTATGCTTGCAACAAGAGGAGACATTTGGTACTCTAGATGAGTGTCTTGGGTTATGTAACTCCCCCAAAAATTGTATTCTATTTCATCTGTTGAAAGCAGTTGGGGAGATGTTTTGCTTTATTTCTTGTAACTCCAGGAGGGAGCAGGGCGGATGCCTTCTGATAAGAGGCCAGCTGTTAAAACCAGGTGGGGCAGTGTTTCTTATCTCTGTCACCACTGTCCACCCTCCAGGGGATATCTTCTGTTAATGGGCCATTCAGGCTCACCAGTGACATGACACATTACATCATCCCACCGTGAGATGCTCTGCCCAGTGGGGAGGAGCCAACTGTTCCTACCAAGATAAAAACTTTAGGATAAAAACTGAGATGTAGGAACACCAAGCAGCTGTTTTTTCTCTGGATTCCAGGAGGAAGACCAGACCCATCTTGCCAGCACTGGACCCTTTTTTCTACAGGATCATCTCTACTCCACAGAACAACATCTGTTACTCCAGGAAGACTTATCTGGACTGCTTCCAGCACCCTGACAACAGGGTGTGAGGTGGTATCTCTGACTCTGTCAGGGTTTTCTAGGACTTTGGTTTGTTTGCTTGTTTTGGTTTTGTATTACTGCATTTGTATTTTTAATATTCCTAGTGAAGAACTGTTATTCCTATTCCCATATTTCAGCCTGAAAGCCCCTAATTTCAAAATTATAACAATTTGGAGGCAGGGGGTTTACATTTTCCATTCCAAAGGGAGATTCAATTTTCCCTGACAGATACCTGTCTTTCCAAACCAAGACAATTGGCACTGCCAACTTCAGCTTCAGGCACTACATCAGAAAAGAAATCTGTGTGTAATTAATTTGTGAGAACAAAACTGTTTGTCTTTTAATGATATCTAGCCAAACTCACTGAAGGAATAAGGCAGTGATGCTGTTATGTCTGTATTTGTTTCAGTCAACTAGGTTATTTGCATGAAACAAGCTGAACATCTCCATAACATTTTCCGGTCTGTTTTATATTAGTATTGTGAAAAGTAATCTTTATTTGTTTATATTCATGTATAATACAATGGCTTTCAGTGAGATTATAAGAGGGAATGTAGCAAACAGTAATCTTTATTTGTTTATATTCATGTATAATACAATGGCTTTCAGTGAGATTATAAGAGGGAATGTAGCAAACACCATTTACACTTGCTTCTTTCTTCAAAAATATAATGGCTGAAGAAGTAGAAAAGGAATGCCAGAAGCTCAATGCCACTTTTAAAAAGTGCTTGTATTTTTCCAAAAGGGTATTAATTTTCCACAATTCATGTAGATCATGTGAACTCTACATGACCCTTCAGCACCATGCAAATGCAATATACTGTGGAAAAATACTAACTCCAGCTCATTAGCACAGGTTGCTAGATGTTCATTCAATTTTCAGTATGGCATTTTGTTAATGATGCCAGAACTGGTTTATATTTTTAATTGTGTTTAATATTTTTCCTAGTACATTTTAAAAGAAATCCTTTATTTTTTTTTTGGAAAAAAGTGCAGCAACTGAAACTGGAAATAATGGTTAGGAGCTCTGGAAAATAACTTGTCAAAATGTCCTTGATGTAATTCTTAGGAGTCTTAAACTTATGAATACAAAGATATTTTTAAGAATGTAGAGGTCATGCATATAAAGGTGAAGTGCAACTGGTTTTCTTTTAGATATTCATTGGTTATTTATTCAGACATGAAAAAGGTGTCTGTCCCTCAGTTTTCTAGCTCTAGGGTTAGACTGGCTCTTGAGAGACACATGTACACAAACCACAAGTACAAGACAAGGACACATTAATGCCTTAAAGAATACAGTGTTGTTAGCAAGTATTTAGTAATTTCAGCTGTTGGACCAGTTACATAAATCAGACAATGTTCTCTTCAGAAAGGTTTACTATGAAAATACACATCCTGCAGGTTAACAGAAAAATACACGTGAAACGCTGCATGTGAAAGTGTAAGAAAAATATAAAATAACTAAAAAAAACTTGTGATCTGCTAGCTTGCTCAATAGTTCTACTATTAGTGCAATGACATTTTTCATAGTTTCAGAAATATGTCAGTCCTCTGGCAAGAGCCTCTCTTAGTGCCTCCTATCAATTACTAACCAAATCTGCAGTGAAGCATCAGTTCCTTAAAATGATGGTGATTTCTGGGCTGATTTCTTACTCTGGAAGAAGATACTGAGGGCTCAGGTGCTGACACTGACCATAAGTTTTGCATTGACTTTGAGAGGAAAAAACCCAGACAGAGGATTAACTATTTTAAAGAGAGTTCAGATAAGTAGTTTTTACACAGTAACACAAAGACATGTGGATAAAGGACAAGTATCAAGCATAATAGCCTTTGTGTTTAAATGGAAATGTGAATGGGCCTGATAATATACAAAATTATCAAAACTCTTTCTGTCTCCAAATTTGCAGTGGAGTTGTTATGACATATTTTTAAAAAATCTGTTAATTAAAATAAAAAACTCCAACTCTTTATGAGAAAGACCTGCTCCGAACATTTCCAGAGAAATGTATTGCTCTTGAAAGCCCTAATAAGTGCAAGCTTAAATGTTTTTCTGAAGAGAGCATACTCTGGTGAGTTTTGGGTGGAGAGGAGGGAAGGTCTGTGCTCTATTATCCCCATGCTACAAGAGCAGAACTCCCACAGTGAAGTCTGGTAGAGCTTCTGGCTTGTCCTCCTACAGAAATACGATCAGTCAGGGGAAGGTCTTGTGTTTGCAACAGCTGTTTAAAAATCATTGTCTTGTGAAAATGCTGAGACATAAATATGAAATGAATGGATCTTAGCTGCTGACCAGGAACAGGCTTCTTCAGCCTACGATTAAACAAAGACAAAGCTCTTACAAAAGAGTTCTTAGTGATCATAGAGCTCAAACCACCTGTTAGATTCAGATGTTGATATGTGGTAACACAGAATTTCACCATGAGGGAACCAGTTAACATGGGAAGGTACTAATGCTTGTTCATGAAACAAGTGATCTTCCTCTGTTAAATGTTACATATTTTTAATGTTGAGTTATTTTTGGGTTTTTTTGATGGACACACTTTTAAGCCAGATCCTAAACAAGATTTTGTCAAAAGCTTTTGTCAAAAGCTTGTTCATTTTCATTTCATTAAGGAAGTTATTTATTTTAAAAAATATAGTGAATCCTTACCTACCACACTAGTAAGAACTGGAACAGTTAAAACATACAAATCCTGATGTTGCAAAGACTCCTCTCCCCTTTCTTTGTTTTTGTTACTCCAACGTTTTTTAAAGCCACTCTAAATTTATTCTATAGCCATATATAGTGGCAATAAAGCTTTGATTTGCCCTGTCTGTTTGTCTCATTATAAATTGTAATAGTGTTAGTTTCTAAAGTGCTAAGGAAGAATTTAAATAAAGGTAGGACCAAAATGGATTAATGAGATCTAGAGCGGAAATCTTAGCATAATGACATTAAGAGCATTGTGACATCTTGGCATTTGGTGAAGAAAATAAAAAAACCCTCAAACTCTTACTTGCTGATATGAAATGAAAACGTTATGTCTCCTCTCATGCATTCAACTGCAATAACAAGTGAAAAGGTGTTAATAAGGAAGAGTATTGAGCAGAGTGACTCTTCTAGCTGAGAAAAACAGGATGTGTTTGTGCATCATTTCCAAATGGAGTTCTAGAGAAAGAGTAGGTAGCAAAAAGACCATATGTTCTAAAAAAAGAAAGAACTGTGAGAACTCGTGTGGCATAATGACAAGTGTGGGAAGGCATATTTATTAGGAAAAAAAAAAGAAAAAAGAAGAGTAAATATTCACTGGGTGAATGGGAACTGTTCAAAGGGTTGTAGCATTCCCTGGACTATTTGTATTTTTTCTCTTTGAAACACAAAGTGTCATTTGTCTCATTTGACTTTCAGACTGTGTTGGACGCATGTGAGAGTCTCTGTTAGGTCACTGAAAACATAGGCAAACTTGATGGAAGAGAGATGGTTTTGGTTGGCAGTACTTCTTCTGAGTAAGTGATTTGAGTGATTCATTCCTAAGCATTATCATTTTTATTCTTGGTGCTGGAGGGGAGGATTGGCATGACAGCGTGCTGTGAATGCAGGGTGATGAATGCAACTTCAGACTGTGTCATAATGTGCATTCCCATCAGAGAGAGAACAAAAACAACTTTCTTGCATGAACTGTGTAAATAAAAGCCTTGGGTTTCTTCAGTGATGCAAGTGGATACAAACTTTAATATTAAGCAAGTCTATAAACCTGTGTGAAATGACTTTGCTATCCTATTCTCATCCTTTGTGAAGACTTTACAATACTTTGAAAACTTTGGCAATAAATGAAATCAAAAATTATAGCAAGCAATGGGCAATGCAGATAATTAGTCTGATTGACTGTAAAATATTGCTAGGCTAATCTGAACAGGTTTGAATTGCACTTACTTCTGTTCTCCTGTCCATGAATATTAATTTAGATGTATGCCTTCTGTTTCTTTTCTTCTCCCTATTTATCACCAACATTAAACTTCCAGTAGGACAAATTTGATGCCTTGCTTAAGGCAGCAAAACAAATAAAAAAAAATCCCCATTCAGTCCCCAGGATTTCAGTGCTTATTTGCTGATAAAACAATAGTACCTAAACCAAGCTAGTTGGCTCACTAATTCAATTCATGAGAGGATGCAAATCTATTTATACAGAATTATATTTCTGACAACAAGTTATTCTGGAGACAGAGAAGCTCATGGAAACACATGTCTTCAGTGCAGCAAAGTCCCAGTCTTTAACTATCCTTCCTGAATCCAAAACAAACAAAATATTACATCTCCCCTCCAAAGTAGATTTTCCAAAATAGACAGCCTGTTTGTTTACAGGCTGGAAGCCTTGTAATGTTCATTAATGAGAAGGTAGAAGTAATTCTTAATGGGATCCTGACCTAATTAAGAATATACAAAAATAATCCCTCGGGTACCTAGATTGTATGTAGGTTAGACATTCATTCTCAGTCCCTCACGTCTCTCTCTGGTGGGAAGAATATGAAATTATACATGGATTTGCACTTTGAAACTGAGCTCACAGAGGAGATAACTCCCTTGACTCCTTTACAGGTCAGGAGTCCTCACTGAGCTGCTGACAGCTCATGATCAAGCACTATGAAACACATCTGTCTCTTTCATAGGAATACTGCTTCAGCCAGCTGTTAACCTGACTTTTGATTAGTCAGTTGAACTGAACAGACTGAAAATGCAGCAAGAGATGAAATTAGCATCTGTGAGACAACAGAATAATAAATTCTGTTCTAGTTATACATAATGACTCGGGTTGAAGTTCAGCCTTTCCTTGTAAGTCTTATTTCTGAAAATATTCCCAATACTATTTGCTTCCTACTGTTGTTTCTTCATTTCAGAAGATCTTCCTTGTGAAACATAAAAAATCTTGTAAAGATATGCTTCATGTTCAGCCTTACCTGTGGGAGCAAAGAAAGGATGCATAGTTCATACCATTTACCTTATTGTCTTTCAGCAAACTGGAACTTCATCCAAGTCATCAGATTTTTTCTTTCATAATTTTTGAATATTCATTGATTATGGATGTGGTTCTGAAGCTATGAAAAGTATAAAGGCTTCCTACTGTGTCCAGAGAGTTTTCATTTTGGTTTCCCATAGGGTGGTCACGGCATTTGTGGCCAGAACAATGGGAACATACTTGAGTGTGGTCAAGTAACATTGGGTAATACTACCAGTCAGTTCTTACAGCTTCTCAACAAAACATGCTTATGGAGATATTTCAATAAAATAAGTGGTGTTGGTAAAAAAATCATTGCAGCAAACTTTGGATAACTTAGCATTTTCAGTTGCTCTTTTTTGACACCTGAGATGTTATGGTTAGTTTTCAATTTGAATTGTGGACTGAGGAGCTTTAATATTTCAGTGGTGTTACCAGCTCTTTAATGGAAGTCCTGTGAGGGTGTGTTATGTTGACAGCCTGGGGATCAAAAGTCACTTGTGTTTAGTGTGCTTCTTGTACTAAATGTTCTTCTTGCAATACCCTGTGACATCTCTTCCAGCATCAGTATCCACCAAAATACCAAAGCAAAATAGGAAAAGAGCCAGTAAAAACCTCCTGATGAACAGGCAGCAAATATATGATGACAGAATTTAATTTAAATATAACATTTCATATTAAATATAACATTCAGCTTAACTTCACTCTATAGGTATGGTCAGGCTTTTCCAAAGTGTTAACAGAATATAGTCTTGTAGGTGAGTTGTTAATTATGGCACATTTATAACAATCAATCAGAATTGTTTATAATGGAGAACTAGGCTCCATGATTTAATGTATAATTTTTTATGAAGTGTCATTCTTTTAAAATTTCAATGCTTTTTAAGTGAAAAAAAGAAAATGTCTCCCCAGTGAAATAGTATAGCTGGGTATGCTTCAGTGGTGACTCACCAGAGCTACTGCTCAGTTACATCATGACCTCCTTCTCTCGTGGTCTCTGGATCCCCAACAGGACTTCAGTTTCCAAATCTGAAAAGTTTCTGCATATTCCTACGTATTGCTCACAGGAATGCTTGTGAGTTGTCATAGGATATGGAGCATTAGTTGGAATATGAAGCTTCTGTAGTATAACTTACATGAAGCATCCAAGAATTTTTCCAAACAAAAATATTTGTATTTTAATTGGAGTGGTTCAGTTTTTGAATCATCATCTAAAAGTTTGGGATGTCAAGACAAATAAAAAAATACTGGTCACTCAAATGCATTCACTTCTTTTCTTTTTATATCACAGCAGCCTGCTATGATCCAGGCTGGTAGCTCTGTGCAAAAGCCAACCTACCATGACTGGTGTGTCTACTCTTTTTACTACCCTGCTCTTCGGCATTTAATAGGATATGAGTTGATCTGATTAAATGCCCACACAGCATGTACAACTTTTACTTTCTATTGTGACTCTCTGAGAAAGTTTCAGTGTTACAGAGGATACAAAGTTCATGTATGGAAATTAGGAGACTTTCTCTGGAATGGAGTAATTTGTTTAGCACCTTTTTTTTACTTTTTAATAAGAATGTTTAAAGCTAGAAATATCAGGAAAAAATGTTAATGATTGAGGCCACTTATTCAAAATAGAACCTCTAGATAACTGCTGATGCTAAAGAGGTCAAACTTCTGACCCATTTTAGAAGTTTACTTTAATGGGATGAGTTGTGCCCTGCAAATGTTTATTTTTTCTTAATTGGGCAAAGAAGTATAACTATTTCAGATGTAAGCCTCTGTATTTTATCAGCTGAATCTCACTGTTATGTTGGAAGCCTAAAGGTTTTGTTTAATAGGGAATGGAAGAAAATAAGCACTCAGGGTCTTTGTCTTGCCCTCCTCCTCTCTGGACAAATAATAAGCTAAGGATTGATGTGGGCTGTAGAGATAAAATCAGTAGCATTTTTATAAAACAAACCAAGGTAAATCACACTGGCCAGATTGTGAAAACAGCTACCACTAATGAGCTGTCACATTAAGTATTTCAAACCACAATGGGAATGTTTCTCTCAGCAATGTTTACAATTTGGCCTTGAAATTTACAGGGAAATTGGGGAAAAAACAAAACAAAGCAAACAAAATGAAAAACATGGATCTGGAAGGGTGAAAGTAAAAGGAAGGAGACAAAAAAATGGAAGAAGCAATAGTGAAGAAAGTCTGAGTAAATGGTAAGATTTAGTATTGAAGTTCACACTTAAGACCCTGAAAAGGTCTTAAAGGAAAATTAAAGAGGGGGAGATTGATTGACATTTCATGATTTTAACGTAATTCAAGTTATGATGATTGTCCATTTTTTTTGCTCTGGTATAAATGGTAGACAAGATTTTGTTGAGCCATATCTAAATTAAACTTTTATAAAAACTTTTCTGCATCATAGCATAGACATTCTGATCAAGCTGTATGTAGAGAAAGACTATTTACTGCTTAACAGTTAGAATATTGAAGAAGAGCAC
Source organism: Cisticola juncidis (assembly GCA_013400215.1). Taxonomy (NCBI): domain Eukaryota; kingdom Metazoa; phylum Chordata; class Aves; order Passeriformes; family Cisticolidae; genus Cisticola; species Cisticola juncidis. Next base: position 996,891 of record VXBR01012335.1, read on the forward strand.
AGACTTAATGTGCATTAGTATTTAAACTGTGCCACCTTCACATATGCAGTGACAAGTTGTGTTGGCTATTCTGGCATAAGATACTTGTGGTTATCCACATGATTTGACTAAGGCAGAAATATGCAAGAGATGTCATCAGGAGACTCCTTGGACTAATTCAGCCCTCTGAATATTACCCACTGGTCAGCAGTGATAAACTAGATGAGAGAAGACCTAGGACAGCCAAAAAAGACTTCAGAGCACTGGGGCAGCTGGTTGAAGGGACAGGAGCACAGGTGGTGCTTTTCTTAACTCCTTTAGTATAAGGAAAGAATGCCAAAAGGAACAGGGGAGTCCATCTGATCAACACATGGCCTAAAGACTGGTACCATCGGTTGAATATTGGGTTTTTTGACATGAAGTGGTTCATACAGCACCAGGAATAATGGAGAGAGATGGAGCTCACCTGTCTAAAAGAGAGGAAAGGATTCCAGCCTGTGAGTTGGCAGGATTGGTTGAGAGGGCTTTAAATCAGGTTTGAAGGGAATGGAGGTAACACCAGCCTTGGCAGAAATAAGCCTGTGGTGGCACACCAGTGTTGGGAATGAAACTGACACCCAGGAAAGTGCAGCTACACCCTGCTGACTCTGAACTGTGCTGGCCATGCTGGAACATATTTGCAATCTTATGGACATGACCTAGGGACTCCTGAGGTAATAGAAGCCAACTGGGAATCACCAGAGAATGATTGCAAAGGAATTAAGGTGGGTTCTTCCAGGAAGGTGACCTGATTGACAGCCCAGCTGAGGTGTCTCTACACCAATGCACACATGTGGACAACAGACAATCATCAGTTGGAAGCCACCACGTTGATGGAAAGTTATGACATTTTTGTCATTACTGAAACCTGGTGGGATGAGTGCCATGACTGGAGTGTGACTATCAACGAGTACAGGCTGTTCAGGAGGGACAGGAGGGAAGCAGAGGCAGAGGGGTGGCCTCTCAAGAGGCTCTCTACAAGAGTGGGACTCGCTGTGGAAAGTTGTGTCTGTAGAGCAGCCATGAGCAGATTGAAAGCCTGTGGTAAGAATTAGAGACAAAGGTTGAAAAGGGACTTTGCAACTTGTCATTGGTTATTGTTGTATTCCATCTTCTCTCCATTTCTAGAAAAATACATTTTAGTAATTCACTAGAAATTTGTCCTATAAGCACTTTAATCTAATGGCTGTTGTGGACTATGGAATATGAATATGGTATGCACATGTATAAACCAAAAACTATTCAATGAAAGGAAGCTGAAATCTAGTGGCGTTTGGATGACATATTTTAAAATAGGGCAATAAAATTCAGCCTCTTTCTTAAAAAAAAAACCCCAAGAGTTTCTTCCATTTTAAATATTTCATATTCATCTGGATTTATTTTCCCTTCATCACTGAAATTGTTCCAATACCATTGGTCTATATGTTTTTTTCCTCCATGATTCTCTATAATCTCCTCAGGTAGTGTGAGCAATTAAATTTTTAAAAATGCAATTTTCCTATTTTAGTCAGTACCTGATGTTTGGAAATTGTGTACACTACGTTAGGAATGTGTCTGACTTGGAAACCTGAGTGCAGGTCCCAGGGTATGTACATTTTCACAGTCAGAATTCTGGCCTGTAGGACATCTCTGTTTCAACAACTTCTCTTATCCATATTCAACTGAATTTCAAAACAGACAAAAAAGTAGCTGGATAAGTATAATGGTTAGCTTTCTGTCCTAGTTAACAGATTTATTTTTTCCAAGCATGTGTATTTTCTTGGAAGTGAATGAGTTTCATCATTGTTGAATCAACTCAACAGGCCATAGCAGGAAAGAGGACTGATCCAGCTGGTAAGGCACTCACCTCTATGTGACTGATATAAACTCAACTTAGCTGCATTTTCTTCCTTGCTTCTTTTTACCTAATGCTGTCTGAAGCAGAACAAAGTGGGGAATTTCCTGTAAGTAAGGTTGCTTTTTTCTGTGAAGTATGTTGAATGCAAATGAAGCTGTACAAGGTATTATATCCATATCCATCACACAGCTTCTGTCAATTTGTCTTCATGAAAAGCTAAAAAGAACAGCATGGAGGATTCGCAGAGTATAACAATGTACAAGTATGATAAAGGCTTCCCTAAAGCAGCAGGGTTAACTATCTCTCACAAGGATTAGTTTTCCAAGAGTTCATCCTTTTGATATCTCTTTCTCACTATTCTTACTGAAAATTAAATTAACATTATTCATGAAAAGTACCTCATTTATTGGATTTTTTGCTTGCTTTAGTACCTACAACCATATGCACAACAATGAATAAATCTTCTACATTTAATTACTCCCTGAGAAAGTCAAAGAAGTTTCAGAGACAGTATTTGATTTCTAGGGCGAATAAGAAAATAATGAAAGAATTTTAGCTCCACAATTTATTCTTTTTAAGTTCCTTGTGACTGTTTCTTCTCAGACTAAACCTAACCATTATGTTTTTCATCAATGTTAAAAAATAGATAAACCATTTCTGGACTATGTCATAGATCTTTATTTTACTGAGATTTAATTTATTCGTTTTCTGGGGTTTTGTTTTAACCAATTACAATTTTGTTCAATTTTACCCAGGAAATGTCTCTTTGCTTTATCTCTTAATATGTTACCATGCAAAGAACTCCAGTCTTCATTAGAAAAAGGATTCTGAGCATACTAGAAATAAATGAGTAATGGAAACTAGGTAGGAGCAGGATGTAATTACAGGCCATGAATTTCCATGAGTGACTGCAAGGATGAAGGGATTTGGTTTTTCTAATCCATAACATGAGTTCCCTGCTACTCCTTCTTTAGGCCATTTATTTTTCTCCAGGATTTGGAGGAGCTACAGATCCTGACTTCACTGTTCTGCATTACTCAACTGCTCATAATCAAACCAGCTGGACTAGAGGCCCTTGTAATCAGCAAGAAAATTAGGTAAGTGAGAGAAAAAAGGAGTGAAGAACATACAGATCAATGCAATTCAAGGCTGATGCTTGGACATTTTCACTTCACTTACTTCTCTGTGCAAAAGACAATTACTACCAAATGATATGATACCTCAGACATTGTACAAGAGAAGTAATATCTCAAAAATACTGGATTTTTCTTTCCTTCCAATTTGTTTAGTGGACTGGTTAAATTACAAGAAAAAAATGTAGGTGTGCAGATATTTTTTATTAATAGTTAAAATCAGATTTCAGGTTTTTTTTTGTCATGGCTAGAGGAGACATGGAGTTGCAACAGGAGCTGAAGCAGCTAAATTCTCTGAGTACAAGGACTAGCAAGCAAAGCAGAAAGAGAAGGGACACCAGAATACATTGTCTACAGGTGAGTTTGGCAAGTAGAAGCAATATCCTGTTAAGGGGTCAGAAACAAACACAGAAAAGTAACATAGCTTGAAGTCAGCCTCCATCATTTTGACAGGTGCTCAAAAATATAAAGGTGAGTTCAAACAAAAAATCTGAATTAGAAGTTCACTGTGAAGTGTAAATATTGGTGTCCAGAATTTCACCTGTGCTAAATAAAACATGACAAATTTCGTGTAACTTCTAACACAGCACAACTGTTCATTAAGGCTGTTGAAATTTATGTTAGCTTTTGGAAGAAAGCTAAAAGGATATGCTTGTTATTAATGAACTGGGTAATTACTAATAACAGAATTAGCTTGATTTGTTTGGGAGTATCAGCAACGTTTTGTGATTTTAACTACATAAATTATGTAACAACTATATAATAATGTCCTTGATTTCATAGTTCAATCATCAGTGACTACTTTTATCAACATCCCATGGTGATTCAGTGATTTTCCATCAGCCTGTCCTTTACGATGCAGAGAACAGCTGCCTTTCTAGATTAATGTTCAACTTTTATAAAATTAAATATCTGATTTAGAATTTATTTGTACAGCATCCCTCAATACTGTGACAGCAGGGACAAAGACAAACTACAAATCTGCTTTTGATAAATAATTAAAATTGTACGTCACCTTCCTTGTACACTACTGGCCCAAAAATAAATTTATTAATGATGAACATAGGTAGAATCTGACTTTTTTTGTACTAACCATTCTCCTTCTCAGCTTTACTCAGCTGTGACTGAGTAATTTTGCATGCATGTGCAGCAGACAACACCACTCTTTGGAGAAGTTGTGTGCTTGCTAGGCAGAGAAGATTGGTCTAAAGACTGACCTGCTTATCTGCATTTCTGTGACTCTGAGGGTATAAAAAAAAATTAAAATTTTACCTGTTTCCTGCATGGAAACAGCATCAAAAATGCTTCTGGCATGTGAGCACCACAGGGGAGAAGAAGATCTGCAGGATGACAGAACAGCTTCTGGAAGGCTTTTCTGACACACAGAAGCATCCTCAAGGTGTTTCAGCCCACTCTTCTCTCAGGACAAGGGGAAATATTGAACAAAGCAGGAGAAAGTCTGAAAAACCAGAATTAATATATGGTTATACTCTTGTCTCTGTGGAGGAGAAGATGATAAACCTCTATTTTGCCTCATTTCTGTTTGGTTTTCCAGACCATGTTCTCTGTTCCCACACAACAACAACAGCTTCCCCTTGTTTCTCTCAATGACAGATCAAGAGACAGGTAGACCAGCTAGTTAATAAAATAGATTTTAATTTTAATCCCATTAAATGTAACTTGATTCAATAACCAGAGATTATTTGAGATTTTATGACATTATTTGGGAAATTAAGATAGCACATGGAGCCAGTCACTGAATGTATGAGCTGGCTTAGAGAATTTTGTAATGATTTCAATTTTTTTTTTAAATTGAATAATTTATGTAAAAATTCATAAGCAATTTTTATGCAAGTAATTGATTCTGAAAACCTGAACCTTTCTTGGAAATCAGGAGTTTGTTTTCTGTTCACTGAATGAATTAGAACAGAATATATTCTAAAATCCCAATTCTAAGTAATTCTAAAATCAACATTCTCTTGAAAATAGTCACTTAAATTCTTCACTTAAACCACTAGCTTTTGCAAATGTTTCTGCCAGTAAACTGACTCAGTAGTGCATTTATAGAAAGCAGATATTACTGGATTATTTTATCTGGGGTGAATATCCATAAGCATTTTGCATCAGGCACCTAGTGTTGATTGAATTGCAACTTTTCTTGCAGAAAAAAAAATAAGGTAGTGTGACTGGGTGTGAAAGTTATGTGAAGAATTTCTCACATTGCAGCTATCTGAGGAATTAATAATTTGTTTGAGAGTTTTTTCTGATGAATCTACACTTGTCAAATAATGTTGAAATGATTTGAAATGACTGGCCCAAATACTATGCAGGAACTTGCTCTGCCGTTGCTTGGTATGGTAGTTGGCTCACTTTGAGCACATTCTGTGACACGTTGTCTTCTATTACTTAAGAATCTGAGAAGTGTCTAAAAATAATGAAGAAAGAGTATATTTATTCCCATGTTTTCAAGTGTTTGACAGCTTTCCAAAGCCTTATGTTCAGAAAGAAATCTGTAAAGCCCTACTTATATGTCTTATTAACATTCTGTTTAGAGTTTCCTTTAAAATATACATCAGATTTTATAACTGTGAGACTCCATTGAATGGTCTGATTTCCTGTCCAGGATTTTTTTTAAGAAATTATTGCTCCTTGATCACAAAGCATGTTTTAGAAGAATCTGCTGAAATAATTGACTGATATGTGTGGTCAGATTAACTGCTGATGTTTTATGAAGCTTTAGTCCTGTACTATTTAACAAGTCATTTAAGCCCAGGAAAACTGAAGTTCAGGAGGAATAGAAACAGTGCAAAGAAATAACTTTCTTTGTTATTAATTTAATCTCAATTTTTAATATTTTTATGCAAAAACTAGGGTAGAAATTAAACTGGTTCCTCTACTTTTCAAGTTTCAGGAACCTAAAGAGCACTTGAAGAACAGATTTAGGGTATATAAAGAACTTGATTTTCCCCTCAGAGCAGAAAGCACACACTTTTCCACAGTCACATTAAACTCTCATAATGGCTCTATTAGTTAGGGAAAAAAGCACATCTGATATGTTACATGCAGGGTTTCCAAGTAAAACAAATTTTTCTGTTCTTTAAGCAGGACTGTCCTTGAAGCTCATGCTGCAGATCAAGGACTGGTGAAAACATTACCCTTTTTCATAGCTTTTAAAATTTGAAAATATACTCCCTTTCCTGAAGCATCCAGAAAGTCATTTTCAGAAGACATTCCATCAAAGCTTTATAAATCAATATGAGTAAGGGAAAACAAAACAAAACAAAAGGCTTGAATGTAATAACANCACTCAAAAGAGCCTGGTTCTGCCTTATTTACACTGGTCCCATTCTTGGTTTACTCTTTGTTTCTAGATTTGTGTAATAGTTTTTTAAAATTTGTATGAGTTCTTCTGTCTGTCTTTGTACCTCGTTCACTTTGATTTTCCAGCTTATTTGCCCTGAAATTAGTCTTGGAAGAGACAGTTTTTGCTACATGCTTCTGGAATCATAATAAAGTATGCGTGACTATGATAGTTCTAAGTTAGTATTTTCAAGAGTTTTTCAAAATTACTGTTTGAATCATATGTAAATATTCTGTGAGTGAACATTGCTATGGCTTAATTATGATCACCTATTAGTGCTGGTTCCTGAGCACACTGTATTTTAGTAAAAGAGAGTCACATCAAGAAAATAAAAGTTCTCTTCAAGGAGATTCTGCAGTTTTCTGTTGTGTGATGATCAGAAATGAATCACTGTGACTGGGGAGGAGGAGGGAGAGGAAAAAGGAGNTGAATGTAATAACAATTTTCAACAGAAACATAGCTGAAAATATTCTGAGTAGCTCTTCACAGTATGTCTATGAAAATACTACACCACTACTAGAAATCCATTTAATTAAATTAAAAAAGATAGTATGTGAAACTTGTAAGCAAAGGGAACCATGACACTGCTGGGAAATTGGATAATGACATTCCATTTGACTGTTTTAGATATAATTTATGTCACTGTTAATGATATTGGGCAGGTTCAACTTTGATCTTTAGACAATGTGACCCTTGATGTGTCTGCAGGTTGCTTGCTTGTCCTTTGAGAGCTGCAGCTTGCAGGGCAGGCAGCAATGTATATTTTGAGAGCTGATATTCCTTAAGTGCTAAAATCTAGAGCTTAAAAGGTAACCTAGAGTTACATAAAAAATGAAAGCTACAAATTTGTCACCAAAAAGGAAATTTGATGCTCTGCAAATCATAAAGAGAAGCACAAAACTGAAATACACCAAAAATATTCTAAGGTCAATCTCCTTGCCCCAACTCCTCCAGTTATCAAAGTGTTATCCATCACTGAGGAGCTTTGTCTTACTCTCAGAAGTCTGTGTCCAAGAGGCCCTCAAAAAGGCCCTGAACAAACTCTCTTTTACAGAGCTTCTGCAGGATTTGTATACATTTGGAATGACACAGTGGGGAAGGACATTTGACCCTGGTCCAGCTGCCAGGTGGTATAATTAAGGGTGCAGAACTTACTCTTTGAAGTGTAGTAAATTGCAGAAGTCATACATGAGGAGGCATGGGTTACACCATCACCAGGCTTTTTTTTTAATGCTGGTTTTACTCAGCACAAAACAGCTTTCATTCCTCAACCTTTTCATTGAGAGGAAGCTGTGAACTTCAGCTACCCCAACCAAGACATCGTGGAGTACATTCTCCTTCTTCCTTCATGGTAAGAACACCACAAAACAAATACAAAAACAACAAAAAAAATGAAAACAAATCATTTTTGTTCCAAATAAATTAAATTCTAATCAGCAATATGTTTTGGGAATTTAATGGTGTTCAAGGTACTCTGTATTATGAGGTATTCAGAATCCCGCAGAACTCCTTTTTTTTTAAGAAGAAAAAACCTCTTGGTATTTGATGAAAACAGAAAGAAGAAACAAGATGTGAAATGTCACACTGCCTAAAATAAATCAGAAATGTCAAAAAGGGGCAAACTTAATAAAGATGGAGAGATTAAAATACTTTTTTTCCTAAATGAAAAATAGTTATGATTTTTCTTGATATTTGAAATCATACTTAGAAATCCAGCAATGCTATTTTAGTCAAAAATTGCTGAGGTGATCTGTAGGACACAGAGAGATCACATATGGCAAATTAGAAAAACTGAGACTGAGGGGCTTCAGAATTCTTTTAAAATAAAATTTGAGTCAGGATCACAAATAACATTTGTTTGTAGCAATTTGTGATGTTTGCTAATGAAACCAAAGGTGTGGAGTTCTGCTTGAGCTACCAGTGCAATTAAGGCAGACAAAACATAACTATGGTGCTATAAATGCTTTACTGGGCAGAGACACCAGAAACACAAGCAATAGCCAAGGAAATAAAAAAATTATTGAGTGAAGACACTGTACATTAAGCCAGACTCAAATGAAATGAAAGCTACATTTTTTCTGTCTGGGCTGTAAACCTGATTAATCAATTCATGGTAGGATTTGAGTTGTCTTAATTCATACTTGGTAAAAGAGCAAGAAGGACTGCAATTATAGGAAAAAAATAGAATATTTGCAGAAAATAAAATTCTGCCTCAACAATGGCAAAGCCTAAGCTGAAGAAATTGAAGAAGAACAATTGTAGAAGCTAGGGGGTGAATAGTTACTGACATCTTACACCGAACTTTGATACCATTTGCTCATTTTCTAAGTTTCTTTTAAGCTAAACACAGATTCCATGTCTAGCTAAGCCATCTTAAAAACCTGTTTTTGCTGAAATGTTCCCCTTAGAAGAAAATATAATAATTGCTCTAAATATAAAACAATCAGCAAAAAACATTGCCCTACTATCTGCATTATTGTGGCTATGGCTCCCCAAAACTTTCAATGCAGAAATTGCTGAACATCTCATTCTTGTGCTGTCTCCTGGGGACTCAAGGGACAGCAGAGCCATAAATGGTAACAGAAAAGGGCAGTCTCATAGTCTTATTCTCTTTATCCTTTGGCAAATCAGTTTTCAGTGAGATTCATATTGTACAAATTCTTAGAATAAGGAGAAGAAAAAAAAGAAATTGAGGAGAGAAAAGATCTTCAAAACACAGAGAATTTGAGAAAAGAGACTTTCAAGGTAGAGGAAAGTCATAATAAATTTTAAGAAAAAGCACAGGCAAAGAAAGACCAGTTATAAGATGATATCAGGAAGAAATGGAATTTTGTTTTTTGTGTTTCCTTCTCATACTGCTTAAATGGCAGGACAAAAATTTATCAGTGATTTATTTTAAAAATAAGTGCAGGAAAGTTTGCAGATTGATAGTTTAGAGATGTCTAGGAACAAAAAGGGTAAAAAAGTGGAAGAAAGAGACAACATGCAAAAAAATTACTTCTCCAGTGGCAAAATAGTTTGCCTGTATGACCAATTGCTTGCTGACATTCCAGGAGTGCTGGGGCCAAAAGAAATTTTTCTTTACAAACAATGTTTATATTAACAGTCTGTGTATTGATCAGCAAGCGTTTTTGGGGGAAAACAAGTGAAAGAATTAGACCAAAATTAATAAAAAGGGGACACTGAAAATTCAGATTTTAGCAGGCCCGTGCTGCATATAAATAGACATAACATTAGACTAATATGGCGTGCCTTCCTAAATTGATCTTTGAAGACCTGAACATATAGGACCAATTTAAAGGAAAGATTGTTGACAAACAGACTGAACACAAGTATAATGTTGTANATCTAGAGCAGATTGCCCAGGACCATGTCCAGGTGACTTTTGGATCTGAGGACTGAGACTCCACGAGCTCCCCGGACAACTTGTGCCAGTTCTTGGTCACCCTCAAAGTAAAAAGTGTTTCCTGGTGTTCAGAGGAAATGTCCTGTGATCAGTTCATGCCCACTGTCTCTTGTCCTGTCACTGGATACCACTCAAAAGAGCCTGGTTCTGCCTTATTTACACTGGTCCCATTCTTGGTTTACTCTTTGTTTCTAGATTTGTGTAATAGTTTTTTAAAATTTGTATGAGTTCTTCTGTCTGTCTTTGTACCTCGTTCACTTTGATTTTCCAGCTTATTTGCCCTGAAATTAGTCTTGGAAGAGACAGTTTTTGCTACATGCTTCTGGAATCATAATAAAGTATGCGTGACTATGATAGTTCTAAGTTAGTATTTTCAAGAGTTTTTCAAAATTACTGTTTGAATCATATGTAAATATTCTGTGAGTGAACATTGCTATGGCTTAATTATGATCACCTATTAGTGCTGGTTCCTGAGCACACTGTATTTTAGTAAAAGAGAGTCACATCAAGAAAATAAAAGTTCTCTTCAAGGAGATTCTGCAGTTTTCTGTTGTGTGATGATCAGAAATGAATCACTGTGACTGGGGAGGAGGAGGGAGAGGAAAAAGGAGAGAAGTTGAAAGAAAACAGACTAATTCTGATTAGACTTGCAGTTGAAATAATAGAAAATTATCATGCCAACATCTTTGTTGTTTTTAGAAATAAATGTTGCAGTACTGCAGCCTATAATTAACATTACTGTGGATTGCCTCAATGCACTGTATTTAGCTGTGGTCTTAAATGGGAACATGACCAAAATATGGAGCAACAGAGCCTAACAGGAATAGATGTGCTATAACCACAGAGATACATGCTAGCATTTGATATAGGCACTGTTTCCCTGATCTTCAGCAGAGCCATTCAAGCTACTGATCTCAGTTTATTAGAATGGAAATGGACACGGTGACTAAAAGGCTCTTTCACTACTATTTAAGTCTGTACTTATTGCAGTAGCTTCCTGCTTACAGATTTTTCTTCAAGCAGAAGAAGGGCTCATCCTCTTCCCTTGAAACTGTCATTCAGTGCTTCAGTCGTTCCTGATGAATCATTCCCTCTAGACATTTTCCCATCAAATTATTTCCATCTCTCTGTCAAATGATCAAGTGGACTTCTCAAGAGAAGATGTTTATTTTCAGGATTACACGTCAACATTAAGAAATCCAGAGTACAGACAGTGAGAACAGAAATGGTGAATCTTCAGAAACTTGTGTTGGGTCTGGATAAGATGGAGTTCATTTCCCCCACAGCAGTCCCCAGGGCTGTGCTTTGCTTTGGTGGCCAGAAGGGTGTTGGTGCCACAGCCGTGTTTTGGCAGGTGCTGAGCAGCCCTGGCACAGAATCAGCCCTGCTTCTCCAGCAGTTCCCCCCTCACCAGCAGGCTGGGGTGGGCAAGGGAAGGGAAGGACCAAAGGAATACCATATACTTGTCTGCTCAGAAATAAAAGCTCAAAGGAAGGAAGAGGGGAGAGAGAATTCCAAGCATGGTCAACCTACCACAGTATCATCCTCCCTGTTTTACAGCAGCAGATAGTAGATAACCATTTTTTGAATAAGATATTGGCAAACTTCAACACCTCTGAAATAATTCTGAAAAACAAGAGTGCATTTAAAAGCCCATAAGTGGTAGTGCAGAGATTCCCAAAATTTGGTTATCAAGACAGACTAAAAACAGAGAAACACATTGTTCAAATGCTGACTTACCCAAAGGAAACAAGACTGGAGACACTGATGTATAAGGATAATAACTATTGATCAATTCATAGGTAATTGCTGATATAGAAAGAAAACACTTCTGGTCCCCTCTTCAACTTAAATCTGGGTCAAGCCATAACATTTAAAAAGATATCCAGCGCTAATTTAAAGGATGGTGGATTGCCAGGTGTTATTTTATTTATTGATAACCCAATTTTAAAATAGGCAGTAAACCTTAATGTGTCTACCACCACTAGATACTAATAAATATTTTCCCTCTAAAGAGTTCATTCTTCTGATGGCAAATACTTACAGATTTTGAAGGGTTCATGTCAACATATTCTTCCATTTGCTTTAGAAAGATTTATTTAATCTTTTCCTTGAATGCATATCTCAGCACTTGTTTGTAGCTCTATTTCATTCAAGGAGTAAAGGAGAGAAATACACATATTTTTGAAGGACTGAAAAGTCTTGCTAAATAAAGGAGACAAAAACCAGAGAAGGACTCTCTATCTTTCAAGTGATTCAGAAGGAAGAACTGATAGTTAGAGGTTAAAAATAATAATTACAGAGATAAATCCAACCTTGGGTAAGCAGAAGCAGTGTGTTGTAGAAGCTGGATCTTTTCACATTCATGTGGGCTATATACCAGAAAGAAAAAGCCCAGGCCAGCAGTTTGGACAAAACCAGCCAAGAAAGATGGTTCTATTGACAAGAATATGGGTAGGAAAAGGGTCATAGACCAGTCTGAAGGTAAAATCAGATGCACACTTTGTTGTAGCCATTAGAAAAACTCCAGATGGGTGATATTTGCAGCAATCCTTGGACCAGAAAGGTAGAAAGAATCCAACACTCAACTCCTTGAAAAGTAAGGTCCTCATTATCCATGATCTTACAATGCCTGGCAGCAACTGTTTAATGAGGCCTAACCAGGCATTTCCTTCTCTCTAATGTTTTTTTCTCAGGGATCAAAAGTTCAAGAGTTGATTAGCTACATAAAGGATTCACTCTGCTCAGCAGAAGCCACTGTCCATCTGGTCTTGATCTCCAGGAAGAAAACAGGTGGTATTTGTGACACTGTAGAACAGTAACAAAAGTTTTGAGTTACGCATCCACTGCACACACACTTTCCTTGCCTTTACACCCCCCTGAGCCAGAACTCAGAAAAAAACTGCACAGGTTGTCAGCTGTAGTGGAGAGCTGAGGAGGCTGTAAGGAGTATTTTCCTGGTTTATTTGTTTTCAGATGGGGAAAATACCCCATGAATGCTCCTGGTAGTTCAAAACTAGACAGGTACAGTCCAACTGTAGCTGCAAATCAAAACAGGCAGTTTTGAGTTCCTGTCAGATACTTGTGCTGAAATGTTAGTTGCCTATTAAGTTCCCTGCCTGCACAGTAAAGCTAAAATTTACATTGCCAAATTGCATCTATACTGCTGCCAAGGAAAATAAGCCAGAGACTGAACTTCAAACCTGGCATAGCGTGTGGGGTAATTTTATCCCTCTGTTTGTCACTGGTTTTCTTTGTGATGCCTGGAAGTTCTTGCTTGAACTCTTTGGGAAACCTTACTTAACACATTAAATTAATAGGAAAATTTCAATGAATATTAAAAATATTTGTCCATAGGCCTGTGTTCTCCAGCTGGGATTGGAGATGTGTTCTGTGACCCTGAGTGCTGTGACCATGTTGTACCCTACTGCTTTACGGGGAAGTAGATAGAGACTGCAAAAAAACCCCAAAAACCAACCAACCAACCAACCAAAAAACCAAAAAACCAAAAAACAATCCCACAAAAACAAACAGAAAACACAACAAAAACACCCCAAAAAACACCCCCAAAAAACCCACACGCCATATCCAGGTTGTTAATGTTAGGGTCTTTTCTTCCCAAGAGAGGCACTCTTTTCCTGGTTGGAAAATGGAAATAACCTCTCTCAGCTAATAATCAACAGCCCACAGATTAGTACATCCATGTGACACGTGGAAGATTCAAACATATTTCCTACAGAGATCAACAAGTTGTTTTATGGGTCTTGTCTTATGGAACTGTTGTGTTATGTGGAAATATGCAAACATTATTTGAAGATAGCTTTGGGTTTGCCAGGGGGAGGTTGAACATCCTGCTGGGATGGAATGTGTGCAGTGGTTTGTGTTCAAGGAGAGTCCAAGAGTGGCTTGCTGCTGAAGAGCCAGCCAGAACAGACATATGCCAGAGGGATGTGAACCCGAGTCTCTCACTCTAAACAAATTTACTGCCCTTCAAAGTGCTTGGAGTGGAAGATCTTTATATGCCTGAGATTTTAATTGTGTGGGATGTTAAACAACAGCTCACGCAGGCTGACACTTGATTTATCACAACAGACCACTGATAGTAGTTAGTACCTGTCAGACTCCTAGACATCAATCAAACTCCATGAACAAGCAAGTAAATGTTTATTGTGCAAGAACTTTTGCCAGTGAAAGAAGCATTGCTTTGCCAGGATACACTGAGGATTTGTCATAGAATACTAGAACATGCTGAATTGCAAGAAACCCCTAAGGACTGCTGAGTCCAACAGCTGGCCTTGTGCAGGACACCCCAAGAATCTCACCATGTACCTGAGAGCATTGTCCAAATGCCTTTTGAACTCTGTCAGGCTTGGTACCAAGGCCACTTCCCTGGGAAACCTGATACAGTGCTCAACTAGCTCCTGAGTGAAAAACCTTTTTCTGTTATTTAACATAAACCTCCAGTTGTCCAACAGAGAATAGATGGTGTCCAAACTCTTTAGTGTTCTCAATATTTTTCTTATCCTTGCATGATCAGAGGAGACACCCACATTATCTGTCTCTTTACAAAAAAGAAGACACAAGGAAAATGAGTCAACATGATCAAAATACATGTAATAATGGTCCTGGAACTGAATGAAAATTCTATATAAGCTGAAAATCATCCAGTACTTTTCTCAAAATAAAATCGTGTTTGGAATTGGCAGAAAAAGTAAGACTGTGTTTCTTTCACATTTGGATGTGGTAAACAACATATGAAATTAAACTTCATCTCAGAAACAGTATAAGCAAAAAGAGAGATTTTGAAATATAGGAAAAAAGGAAACACATGGAAGTTAAATTTAGGGTACAGGAAGTATCTCCTCATGGGTTTTTTTTCCATTGTTTCAGTAACAAACTGGGATATGAGGAAATGCACGTACTAAGTAACAATCACAACAATCTTTAATTCAGTAGCAGTTCAACACCAGCCTGCTCAAACTTTTCAGTGGAGGATAAAATAACCAGATGTTTGCCATTCTAATCATTACATCTGATTCACATTCATCTCTATCCAGCCCACAGGGTATCTTCTCAGAGTACATACAGAAATGGGGACTGAAAGGTTATCTCATATACCAGTTTCAGCTCAGCCATGTCCCTGACGAGCCCTAACTTAGCACCTAGAAGTCTACAAAGCAACTCAAAGCACTCTTTCTGTATGAATAATGCAGTGACAAAACCTGCTGCACTTACAGAGCACATATCTTTGCATCCTCCTGGAGGCTGGAATTGGACAGTGTGGGATTTATGGACCCAGTTTGTGTATTCCTTAAGTTTTTAAGATAGCAATTTTTCAGGATTTTGTGCAGTCATATGTAGTTAAAAATGCTCGATGCCTTAGTCTTTTAATCCATGGTACTAAGAAGTAAAGTTAAATTGTGTGAAAGGTATAGTTACATTAGGATGGAAATTTTACATCTTTTATTTGAATTGTTAAACCTGATCTGATGCTCAAAGCCTCATCCAGCCTGGCCTTGAGCATTTCCAGGAATGCGTATCTGTGTTTTCTCTACAGAAAATATTGACTCTAATCCAGGAGGACTCTTGAGCAGACTTATATTTGCTAATTCAGTGGTCCCACTGGCTCTAATGTGATCCCAAAACTTAATGTTAGCTACATGTCCCAGGGCTTCATGGGGTTAGGACACAAATTTTCAGAATCTTGCTGCTTTTACCATGTCCAATGAATCCCCTTCTGAACAACTCTATTGAAAAGAAAGAGAAAGCAACTCTCAGCTGTAATTTTTCTTCCTTGTATATGTAAATTGTGTTCCAGATCTTCTCATAAATTTTATCATTAAAACTTTTGTAACAATGATTGGAGAGTTTTCAGATATATAAAAAAATTCAGATAAGTGAAATCAAAGTAAGCTAAGCTGTCGTTAAGTCTTTAAGTCAAAATAATTGTCATCTAACTGCGACCTGTTCTGTTTTAATATTGCCACAATGTAGTAAGAGGTGCTCTTTTTTGTGAATGCTATCAACTTCAGAAACAAAGTTTGCCTCTCTAGGAGAAGAAAACCAATGAATAAAGTGTGAGCACAAGATGCCAGAAACTAGTTTTCTGAGAACTGACAATCTTGAGATTCAATAGTATGTCTATTCAGTAATAGAGATGAGTATCTGATTGTGATATAAATCTTGTAATATGCTAGTAAACACTGTGTGTCTTACTATTTTCTGAAGTTTGCTTTTAATATAGAAAAAAGCACATCTCTTTCTCCTTTATGGAACAGAATTTGCATCATATATGGCAGCAGCTTTTATCTTAAAGTATCAAAAATAGTTTTATCAGGTGCATGGCTGACCACCTGCCTACTTTTAGCTTGAGGATTAAATGTTTACCATTAACAGTTTTTTTAAGTGCAGGAATACACTAATTTTTATTCTCTGCTTTAATGCTCTTATTTGCTTGATACATCCAGCATGTGGTGGTTAAAAGAAAAGTATATTTATTATGTTCTTCAACAGCAGTATGGACAGAGTTTGATGGTTTTAGTTTTCTAGGTGGTACTGGCAAAACTTTGCCAGCTCCTACTTCTTTCTCTTGCTACTTAACAAAGGCAGACTGGTCAGAATATTTAAATGGAATATAGCTATCTGATTTAGCCTGGTTGTTGATTACATCCATTTGCTCTTCCCAGGATTATAAATTAATTATGTTCTTAGTAATTTAACTAACAGTTCTTATTTGCTCCTCAGTTTCTCCCCTCTTTTTCCTCCTCTCTGTATCATTTCACCACAACTGATAGAATGTTTTCTCTCTGGATTTCACTGATCCCCACGTGGATACAGCCTTTATGAAAGATCAGTTCTCTTCCATATGAAGAGGCAGAGAGATGTGAAGATGAGAATTTTGTCACTTTACTATAAAAGGCTTTTATTTTTTCTTAATGGCAAATGTTGAGATGAGATTTCATCTTCTCATTTCCTTCTACTTCCCATGCACCTGTGGTACTAACCACTCCCAACTTTCTCATTTCTCAGCCAGCATTTCCTTGTTTTTAATACTGTCCTTGATACACAAAAGAATCTTCTTGGAAAAAGAAGCCTCAAAACAATGCACACAAAATAACAACATTTGTTTGATGCTTCCTCCTTAAATACTCCTTTGCCAAAATACACAGTTAGGATCCCAGAAATCTTCTGATGTCCTGAAGATGCCTTTTCTGCTAACCAGCATTTTCTCAGCATCTCCTCCCTTGCCTGGACGTAGATGCTGTTTCATATACTTCTCAAGTGGGTATCATGCATCACTGTTGCACAAACAGAACAGAGGCTGTAAGCCTCTGTACTATCAATGGAAACAGATGCAGGCTGCAAAAATAATCTTGGCAACCAGGGATCTTAAACTGTAAATTTTGCTGACAATTTATCTTTATCTATGTACATTGTCATAAAGTGTGGCATCTGTGTCTATTTGCCACCTTCCTTTAATTTCAGTGCCATTTTTTTAAATAAGTATTTTTTAAATGAGTGATCACTGATGAGGATAATTTTATAACTGCAGTAAGTAAGCAAGCAATACCTAAGCTATCTGGGTGACATATGACGAAATTGTAAGGGGTCAAGTAGCACGTGATTATAAAAAAATCATGGTGGACTCCTTGCTGGTGCCAAGTCTGGGACCTGTGCCAGTGCTGTGCCACCACCAGGCACTTCCTGAGCAGGAGCAGAACTGCCTGGACAGCTCAGCATCCCCTGACTGGGAGCACGTACACAGTCCCACGCATCCCACTTGCACAGGGAAGAGTAGGATGTCCCTTTGATAAGTTGTGTCCATCAAAGAGGTTGAGAAGCTCTATAATTTCCCTTATCTAGCCAAGCACCAGCAGAGGAGGTGCAATCGAAGGAAGTGGCTCATGGCTTGGATGTCTCATTACATCCTGATGAGGAAGTGAGGAGCAGGCCAGAAGGGCTCTTGGGTTGTGGGGAGGGAGGGAGCACAGGGCAGTCAGAGGCTGCTCCCCTCGGCTTCCTGAGGGGAGGCTGGATCCTCTCCAGCCCTGCACTGCCACAGCTTCAGCACGCACAGGAAAGGGGATCCACAGGGAACACCTCTGGTCTGCTTGGGCCCTGCAAATAGCCTTGCAGAAATTTCATCATCTCATCTGCTCAGGGATGTGTGGCACACGGCTTTCTGAACAGTATCGGTATCAGAAAATCCCTGAAATGTCAACTGAACCCATTGCTGGGAGGTGTTTTGATCAATTTAATTTATCTTATATTCCACAACAAAAGACCAGAAGAGGGAAAGCTGGGAGGTATCTTTATCAATTTGATTTCTCCTAAATTTCACAGCAAAAGACCAGAAAAGGGAGAGCAGAAATAAAACGATTCTACACTGATGTAAACAAACATAAATATTGCTGGATGAAAATAACATGGTTTGAAATCTCTTTTACATCTTCAATTGCTATCAATTTGTATGGCCAAAATTCTGTTCTATTTGTGGCATAATTAATCCAAATAATGTTATAATGTGATACTACACCAGACTTTTCCTGTTTTCAAATCTGTGGCCATTACTTTCAGTTTTAACATTACACCTAAGCTGGCTGTTCCAAATGAAATTTCAAAATTGCTAAAAATAACCCTTGTGAAATGAATTTTGTAAGCTGACCTTCTGGGAAAGTCACTTGCAGCAAATAATTTTGAATTTATTCCATTCATTTCCTAGCCTGACCTTTTATTATGTTTTTATTCAAATGCACTCTGTCTTGTCTACCTATAGTATCAGTTTCAGTCATAAAATTACTTGAACCAAATTCATAAAACCACCAATAACATGCAAATCTGGTAAGATAAAACTTTTTTAATTATTTTTTTTCCAACATAGAGAATGAATATTTTCCTCAGATATCGAAAGACTATGTAAGAGGAGTTTGACTTCAATAAATCAGTGAAGAATTTATACTATATTTGAAAATGAAAAATCCATATGTGATACTTAAAATCACTGATACCAAAACCTAATTGCAGACAGATTAAAACCTTCCTTTACTTACTGACAATTTTTTACAGACATGGTACACTATATAAATAGGTATTATTATAAACACAATTTTTTTGTTCTACATCTTCAAAATAAGTGCAGTTTAGATCTGCAGTTGCTATGACATCACGTGGAAAGACAGAAAAACATAACAATCACCTTATCTGTTAGAATTCAGAGGGGCTAAAGATACATTTTGATATGTTATGAGAGCTGGGCTGCAATGAAAAGCTATGCCCAAGGATTCCAGCTTTCCTGCACTCTAACTCACTTTATCCTATTTTTGAGACAAGTGCTTTTAAACGCTTCATCAGAGTCACGTGGTTCTGTTTTCCTGTAAGTTTCCTCTGCTCACACATCCTCCAGGCTAATTACATTTTATCTCTGACAAAAGATGCTGCACATCACATCCTTCCTACCTGGGGCTTGAGTCCAAGACCTTCCAAGGGAGCAACATTCTCAACTCTCACCCAGAGAGGACACAAAGCGACGCAGTAAGGCTGAGGGGAAAGAGGCTCCTGCTGCCAAGGGTCACAGGGCATTGCCTGCCAGGAAACAGACACTCTGCATGTGACATCCTGCAGGATTTATTTGGCAGGTGGGGAGGCTGAGAGCCCACACTGCTGCAGTGGAAGTGTAGGGAAAAGTTTCCTCAAACAAATGTGTATCACAGTAGTCATGAGTACTTATTGTGCCCTACGCCTACAGTTATATTGATCCTCTCCTAAAACACCAAGGTATAAAGATGTGTTTTGGAATCAGCTAAAAACCAAATTTGATCTGAAGAACATGTTGCAATTCTGCTTTTCTTCCTTTATAGATTTAATATGTTCTTTGCAGAAGAAGCAAAGAAGGAGTTTGATTTTTTTATGCAGGTTGATTACAGAGGATGTATGAACACAAGTCAATGGACAAGTAGGATTGGAACATGCATGTCTCATTTATTTATGAGAACCCTTGCCTGCTGTGTACATTACATGTAAACAATACCTACTGAGTGAGATAACTGACAGGCTGAGATTTGTCATCCATGTCAAAGCAGGCTTTTGTTATCTATGGCTTTTATTTGCTCAGTCCATGGGGAAAGGATGTGGTGATCTGAGAGCGTGAAGATCTCCTGAGAGCGTGAAGCTGTTTCTTCCTTCATGAGTAGAAGAATCACAGAATTATAAAGGCTGGTAAAGACCTTTGAAGTCATCCAACTGTCAACATAGTACCAGCACCTTGTCCACCATTACACCATGTCCTCAAGTGCCATATCCACATGGTCTATGAACACTTTCAGAGATGGTGACTCCACCTCTTCCTTGGGAAGTCTTTTCCAATGCCTTACAAATCTTTCTGTGTTAAAAAAAAAAATCCTGATATCTCATTTAAACCTTCCCTTTTGCCTCTTAGGGCAATTTCCTTCTTTCTTTTCTGTTGTTACCTGGGAGAGGAGACTGAGCCTCACCTGGTCACAACCTCCTCTCAGGCATTTGTAGGAAGTGATAAGATCACCCCTTAGCCTCCTTTTTCTGGTGGACTGGTGCTCCAGACCCTTCCCCAGCTCTTTGCTTTCTCCAGACTTGTTGCAGCACTTCAGTGTCTTTCTTGGAGTGAATGGCCCAAAAATGAACACAGGATTTGGCATGTGGTGAAAGAACTCATCTCTAGAAAACTGCATTAACTCATCGTGGAGAAGTTCCCAAGCTACTTTTTTTTTGCTTCTTCCACTTTCTTCTGCATTGGAAGCTGACACCTATTTGAAGAAACTTTATCCAAGAAACCACTGCATGTTTTTGATATGGAGGATTAATCCCTTCAACTCAACTGCTCCCTGCTATCACCACCTGTAAATGGGGAGTCTAGATCAACCCCTGATGAAAAGTTATTATCCTTGTGGCTCTCCAAACTGTTGCTGCTGAATGGCTAATGTGGCTCTAGGAGATGAGAATTTTGGAAAGGGGAACTTCATGAAGTACAGAGCAACGTGTTAAAAGACAGAAGGGAAAGTTAAGAAAACATTAGATCATGAGATGCTACACATAGAATGCTGAGCCTTCACATTGTAACCACTTCATACCCACATTGTGAGACAGAACATAGCTCATGATTCAGAGAAATATATACCTCCTTTGAAGAGTCCCTCTGCAATCAAGGTTTAAGGACTGCTTTCCTTTCTTACAGGGAGTTTTTGAAGACAGCTAGGTTTTTTTTTGTTCAACCAGCTCCTTGAAAGGCTAAGAGGAGGGATGGTAAGGAGTGAATGTTAGAAATAATCAAAAGCAGGCAGTGCACTTGGATCCTGGACACACAGCCTATACCATTGTTAGAATATCCTGCTGAGGCAAAACGCAGCAACAAACACAGGCCTGAAAAGTAATAGAATATAATGTTTTCTGAGCAGCTCCAGTCACCTAAAAGAGGCATTTTTTAGTAGTGGATATTTTCACTTCATCCTTAAATAAGAGAAATTGGGATAAATCTAGTGGCATAAAAACAATTAAATCCATTTGCACTGGCTTAAAATCTAGTTTATTGATTTTTTCTCTTTTGTTGGAATAAAAGTAATTTTAGCTGAAGGAAACTATTTGATTTTTAGTAAAATTGCTATAAGAGAACAATATAAACTGGTTAATCTCCTCATAAAACCACTTTTAAAAGTCAGTTTCTCATGGAGTTTAGGATTTTTCAGAGCTTTACTTTCTGATTTCATTAGTGTTATAATGCAACAACAGCTGTGACTTTAGTTGGTTTCAGTGAGTGTCTTTTAAAATGATGTTTAGTTATTTGACTTCATTTCTTCAGAAAACAAGACTCTGTTCTAAAAATTAAAATTGCTATTTCTTGGTTTGTTTTTTTTTGCTCCAACCTAAAAGGAGAGATGAAAATCAAAAAATAGCAATATTGGCTGTTAATGGAAAGTAGATCCTTAAAGAGTTCTTTCTATTCTATGGAACTTTATTTTTCTGTCTAGAAAGCTTAGGATTGTCGTGTGGGAAATGCTACTGACAATAGTTAGAATCAACACTGTATTTTGCAACACCTCAGCACCAGTGAAATTTGCCATAATCATCACTGTGCTGATCCTTATATAGTGGAACATTGCAGGATCTCAGAAGTCATGTTTAAAAATTGGCACATCAAACCTAACAGAAACCTGGGCTACCCCACAGTGTACAGAGAAAAAAAAACTATATTACTTTGGAAAGAACTTTTCAATAATGAGAAAGGACATGAGCCAGTATACTAAATAAATAATCACTAATGAATTTCCAGAACTGGGATGAGTCTATACAAAAGGTTTTTTAAAAAGAGACAGAAATTCTTAGTGATCTCTTGAAGACAGGTGTTTTGTTCCGAAGTTCTTCCCTTTGGTCTAAAAATGGGGGAAGGGCAGGGGGAGGGTCATCATTGTAAAGTCACTTTGTGACCCCAGTGAAGCAGTGAAAGAACACACATACTCAGAATATGTACCTGGCAGCATAAAAATGACCAAGTCAGACATTTTGTGCTCATTTTTGTGCATGCAGTCTCACTCATATTGTATTACTTCACATAAGAGATTAAAGAAGAATGAGTATAATTTTCCCTAATCTCCTTATATCACAAATACTGAATTTCTCTTCCTTATCCCTGCTCAGAGCAAAGGATAACTTGCCCTTCTCTGACATGTAGTTTGTACATGTTAAAACACATGCCAGAAAAGCAGCCTGTGTTTGAAGATAACAGAAAATGAAACATTTATCATTTCACTTGAAATTTTTCTCCAATGATTAAGCGTTCTCACTGTTTAAAACATGAGTTTAATGTTTAAAAATATGTCTGTCTTCATTTTATGTGGGTTCACTTCCAGCCACTGGTTTCTCTCATGTTGTTCTCATGGGGTTTTTTTGTGATTGATACAGGATTGATGGTGGAAGGGCACCTTCCACTAGAGCAGTTTGCTGAAAGCAAACCTGGCCTTGAACACTTTCAAGGCTGGGACATCCACAGCTCCTCTGGGAAATCTGTTGCAGCACCTCAGCAACCTTACAGTAAAGGATTTCTTCCTAAGTCTAATCTCAACCTGCTTTCTTTCTGTTTAAAGCCATTTTGCCTTTTCTTATTGCTAGACAACCTTACAAAAATGTCCCTCTGCAACCTTCTTGTAGGCTCCCTTTAGGTACTGGAAGGCTGCTTTAAGGTTTCCCTGAAGACTTCTGTTCTCCAGATTGAGCAATCCCAACTCTCTCAGCCTGTCTTCAAACAAGATAACAAGTTTCCTGATGGCTTTCTCTGCACTCACTCCAGTAGGTCCATGTCCTTCCTGTTCTGTGACCCCGGAGCTGATGCAGCCCTGCAGGTGGGATCTCACCAGAGCAGTGCAGAGGGGCAGAATCCCCTCCCTGCCCTGCTGCCCACACTGCTCTGGATGCAGCCCAGGACACGTTTGGCTCTCTGGGCTGGGAGTGCCATGGCTGGGTCACGTTGAGATTTTTACCCAGAGCCCCAGGTTCTTGGCTGTTCCCAACCCCTTCATTGCCCAGGCTGTATTGATAACACCTTGGTCTGCCCTGGCCCAGTTGCACCACCTTGCACTTGGTCTTGTTAAACCTCACGAGGCTCCTCGGGCCCAGTTCTTGAGCTGGCCCATATCCCTCTGGACAGCATCCTGTCCTTTTAGGAATGTCAACAGCACCACTCAGCCCAGTGTCATTGGCAAACTTGCCCTCAATCTCTTTGTCTGTGCCATAGATGGCAACATTAAATAAGACTGGTCCCAAAATGGACCCCTGAGACACTTGTCAGCAATGTCTGAGCTGCCCCCTTGCCCTCTGGATATGACTGTCAAATCACCTTCTTATCCACTGAACAGGCCACTCAATTTTAACAAAATGTAAATTTTGGTGAGACTTTGTACAAGTCTTGCTGAAAGCTCCTACAGATATTTTGAGACCTAGATACCAAGCATGAGATAGACACTAAGAGAAAAGCAGCCAGAATAAGCTGAACTGTCAGCAGATACCACAGATAGTCAGAGCCCAAAGCTATTGGAAGCCAGAAAGTTACAACAGAACTTGTTGAGCTGTATCTGTCTGGAACTTTTCTGGGGAAAAAGGAAAAGAATGGGGAAATGCTGAAAGGAAGACACAAGTATCACTGTAACAGCAGGAGTCATAAAGACTAAATAATTTTGAAATTTGAGGTGAAGTCTAAAATATTTTAATTTTTCATGATTCTGACCAAAAAGAAGACAAATTCTATATATTTTCAATGGTTCAGGTTTATATTTGCATGAATATTACATTAATAGTCTTGGAACTGATAGTGTGGTTCAAGATTAAAAAACCAAAGCATTGTCTGCTATGGTGATCCTCCTGAGCAGGTAGGAGTCAATTTTGCATTCTGCATTGAAGCTAATCATAGCCCACATACTGTTTAATCAACAGTCACAGCAAGCTTGAGGGGAATTAAAGAGCAATGCAATCATTGTGCTTCATAACATGAATAGCATCTGATGACGCATTGCAGAAACAGCCAGAAATAACATGAGAAAGATGTTTCACAGAACAGATTGCACCATGAGCTCAAGCTACCAAGCTTGGGAGGTTGCAACTCAACCCTTATCCATCTGCCTATGTTCCCTACACAAATTGTGTGGGTTTGCCCTTTCTATTTCTGTTTGAAAGATACCAAGACAACCAAATGCAAGAAGTAGGTGGAAGTCTCTTGACACCTGAAACTCTCAGCAGCAGCATGAGTATATGCTGAGGCTCACCTGTGTTGGGGGCCAGGGGTGCTCAACCTGTTGCTGTGCCATCTCTTGAGGGGAGGAAAAGTCCAGGACCTCCTCTCTCTGCCCTACCATACCAAAGCAGTAGATTCATGTGGGCTTTCTATTTAAAAATTAAATGCATTTTAGTATTCCTTCTATCCTTTCTTAAAGTGTGTGTGGGGTGGTTGTGAATGGCTTTTGGTTTCCACTTTTTAAATTTGCTTTAAATATCATAACGCATAATGTTGATATTTCTGATTTTTTTTCCCACATTTTCTGTCCCCACTTTTATATGAAATGCCTAGATGGTGGCTCAGTAAAAATCAGTATGGAAAGTCATCATCAATGGAAATGAATAGCATACTTAGCTTTTCATATTAAGAGAATAAAGCAAGATTCCTCTGAAAATGTGATTTGGCATAACTGTAGGTGAACTCATAAGATAAATTACAGTGTTTGTGGAAAAGCATATTAAACATTTTATCTTACTCTGCATCCCAACACCCTAGTAGTTAAAATTATTGTGTGTCTTATGTGCTTGGAAATGGTTATTTTGACAGTTGTTAATGCCTGAAAGTGTAATACAGAGCATAAACACTTCAGTTTACTGTTAGCTAAATAGCAGTTTTCCATTGTTTACACTCGTTTATTTCAGTATTTGCAACAATGATCAATTTTATGGAGGGTTATATGTGCAATAAACAGTGCTGGGCAGTAGCACCTCTACTTTGATTGAGTCATTTGATCTCAGCAAGCTGACAATCAGCTCTGCAGAGAAGGACAAGCTGGTCTTGGTAGATCTGAAGGTGAACACGAGCCCTGTGGGCAAACACAGCCAACAGCACCGTGGGCTGCTTTAGGAGGAGCATTGCAAATTTGAGGGTGTGATCCTTTCTCAGTCCTCAGCATTGGCAGGGCACACCTTGAATACTGTGACCAGTTCAGTGCTCACCAATACAAAAGACACCTTGTTCAGCTGAGGTGAGTCCAGTGGGGGGCCAGGAAAGAGATTGAGCTTGAAGCCTGGAGCATCTGCCATACAGGGACAGAGACACCTGGGACTATTTAGCCTGGAGAAGGCTTGGGATACCTGATCAGTGTATGCAGAGTCCTAGTAGGATGGGAGAGACAGACTAAAGGGGAAGGGAATCTGCTCTCAGGGGAGTGGGGACAGGACAGGAGTCGGTGGGCAGGAGGTCAAATACATGAAGATGCATATAGGCTCAAGAAGATGTGACCAAACATTGGAACAGTGTCCCGTGGGTCTTCAGTCTTCCTCCTTGGAGGTGCTCTGAAGCTGATTGGAAGTGGTCCTCAGCAGTGTGACATAGCTGGTGCTGCTTTGAGCAGTGAGGTGGGGCTACACAGCCTTCAGAGTCTGGTCTGATCTCACCTGTTTTGTGATGCTGTTATTCACAAATTTCCCCGTTTTCTGCACATGGGAATAGAGCCTCTTTACCAAACTCACCTGTTTGGGTGTTGAGACTAAAACTGGGTAATATATTATAAATATATAGAGATGTTTTATTTGTCTGAATTGAACTTAGTCTTGATTTAAAAGGAGACAACTCTACCCAGTCAAACAATGGGTACAACTTTTGTTGAAAAGTTACTGCAGTGTGATCAACACTGGAAGGGTCTGGTGGCCAAAGTGTGGCTTGCTTCAGTGCTGCCCTGCTGATCTGATCAGTTAAATTACAGTAGAGACTCAGAGGATCATAGGCCTGTAAAGCAGACATCTCAAGGCAGCTTGTAAGATGTGAGTCAAAAATCAGGATAGCCTGATATTGATAAAGGTCTGGAGTCCCTACTGCATTAGCAAACCTTCATGGGGCACTGAGTGGCAATGCAACCTTGACTATATTTTCTATCTAGTTATACATCACAGAGTTTTTAACAGGCATTTTGGGCATTTTGTGGGAAGAGGTGTTCCATAACTCCTGCTACTTTGTCTGAAATTCCTTGAGCAATCAAGCCTAGTAGGCCTGTTTCTGTTTATTGTCTCTGGAGTAATTATTGTCAGTCCCATTTCTTTACATTTCAATTGACCTCAAGAGGAGAGGATTCCTTCATACTGCTGACAGTGTATCTTCCATGTGCTTTTATATCTTCTTCAAACAACCATTGAATGGACACTGTAATATAAATATAAGCTTTTTCCCAGTACATTTAAGGAGCTAATACAATTGCTTCTGTTTTACTGATTTTTAAATTGCATTTAGAATTTGAAAGAATAATTTAGAAGGGCTAGATTATGAGGCATATGCAATTTAATATCACAACAGTAGACAAAACTGCTTAGAGAAGTTTGTTGGGATAAATGATTTGATGTGGAAGATTTTGCATTTGTGCTGTGATGACCATACTGATATTTCCCTCTTCATCCCTCATCTTGTGCAGTAAATTAACATAGTAACACCAGATCTACTGTCATAAACTCATCCCTGGAAAGGACATTAAAGTGTGATTCTGGATATTGCTGCCAGAATTTTGACCCTCATCAATATGCAGGTTTTGTGGCCATGCATTTTCTTTTAAAATCAGGGAAACACCAGGAGAGTTGTTACATTTGTTATCATAGAGGAGGGATAGTCTCATTTGGTACAGAACCCAGATCAATTCCTCTCAGCAGGAAGTACTGAAATAAAGCACAGATGAGTGGTAACATACCTATGTTTCTTCACAGATTTGAAATGACAGTCTGGTATGCTTCCTAAAGCAAAATGCAGTTGCTTAACATTCTTGTAAGTCATCTCACAATTACCATGATCCACAAAAGGACACAGCCCCAGGTTAGCATTCAGGAAACTCTCATCACATGCAGCTGAAAACTCTCAACAACTTCATTAAGAGAGGCATAAATTAAAAAACTGGGAAGAAGTATGTTCTAGGAGTTAGAAATTCTTCCAAAAGGTGGTGAAAGTAATCCAACAGAACAAAATAAGCAAGGAACCTCTGATACTGACACTGCCTCCCTTCCTTGGTGATGAAAGTTACTGCAGTATATGGAGCTTTTTGCAGTCACCATTAAAGAAAATGAAAGGAAGAAAATGGGAGTTTGAGACCTTTTTCTATCAAAACACTTTAATAATTCATTCAGTATTAAGTCACTGGATATAAATGCATTAAGTTCTGATTTTCATTTCCAGGCTCCCTGATTAGCCTGTCTGCCATGATTAGCCATGGCTAGTTATTCTGTGTTGCACCAGAGCAGATCAAAGAGGCAGAGAAGTCTAGCACATCACATGGGATTTAATCCATCCAGAAAACTTGTCCTCAAGGAATCTGTGCATCTGTGCATTTGCAAGCAGGGAATAGAAAGCTCATGAAAATAAGTGGTAAATTAAAGCTCTCCTTGTAGCAGCTGGCACACATTCCCAGATCAGGTTTGCACAGCCCTAGAGGTGTTGGGCCTCAGTGTTTAAAATGAGGTTTTTCTGAAAAATTAAACCAAGTTGAAAGAAGGCAACCAAATGGTATCCTCCATCAGTCCATGGATGGGGCCTCCAAAAGCAGAGATCTGATCAAAGGCTGCTTCTCTGAGACATGAAAGTTCACTGAGTAAGTCCCAAGGAGGGTTTAAGTCTGCACAGCATTGCCCAGGTTTATTAGCACCATGCAAGGCTGGCCAGTCTGGCCCCAAGGGGCCCTTTTCTCTATCAGGTTCATAGGTAGCTCCAATACCACATGCTGAGTGCTTTCTATTAAATGATGGTTAAGTCTGCCAAAACATCAAGTGACATTGAGAAAGAGAAGTAAATGTAGCTAAACTCAACTCTAAGGAGAGAGGCTAGACTGTAAATTTAAGTTTTAGGTTCCAGGTATCTGGACAAACCCTCAGTCTTTAAGTACATCTAATATACTGCTTAAAATATTTAATAAAATAAGACGAGTTATGAGCCTCCTATGAGAAGTTCTGAGAACTTGAACAAAATCTTTGATCAGTACCTTCACAGTTTCAAGGTGAAAATGAGTAAGGAAGTTTACAAGTACCTAACCCAGGAGTCATTCAGCTGCTGGGATGGTTTTGTGTACATTTCCTAACACTTAACTAACCCTGTTTTGAGAAACTTTATGAGACATTGATTAAGTACTAAGAAATCAGAATTTGGAGGAAAAAGAATAAACTTGAAGCTGCAAGTAGCATAGAGAAACAAAGGTAGCAAACACACAGTGAGAAAGTAGTTGTTGAAGGGAGTCAGAAATAAAAATATTGGGAGCTTAAACTGACATGATAATACAAAGAATGTCCCCCACTGTGCATCAGACAATGCCAGGACAACAAAGCTCTCAGCAAGATGGTATTTCATGCCAAGAAATGCACTTAGGAATCTGCTGATCTGTCATTAAAAAATTATCCCCCCTCCTACCCATTTGACTCTGATCTATTTACATAGCACTTAGTACATTCATAAAATGTTGCTCTATCTGGCACACTGTTCAGTTTATGCAAGCAACAAGCAATCTAAGCAATTGGATTGGTTCCAGTGCAGTCATGATTTGCTCAATATCTGAGCATAGCTGAAATGCAGTCAGTATTGTCTTTCAATTTTCTAGAGAGATCAGAATTAAAGGTTGGTTTTCTAATATTGTATTTATGTATCTAATATAAATTAATGAGGGGTAACGAGCATTAATCACCTCCTGTCTGCAGGTCTTATACACATTAATGAAATAAATTGCTAATTCTAGGATAAAGATAGAAGATGTAACACATATTTTGATAGAAAAGACTAAAATTAAACAAGAAAGTCTCTGGTTCTGGGAGGGAATGGTAGTACTTCCTCCAAGAGGGATGGTACATAACAAAGTCAGCAGAAGCACTGCTGCCCAAGGTACATGAAGCTCGTGCCAGACAGATTGAGAACCTATCTCAAGTGATGAAAGAATTTCAACAAAAAAACTACAAATAGTCTTGGAAGAACAAAGAGAGGACAGAATAGCACTACCTTGTACTCATTTTTCCTTCACATAAAATCTGGACAATATCAGCA
This sequence comes from Cisticola juncidis, assembly GCA_013400215.1. Taxonomy (NCBI): domain Eukaryota; kingdom Metazoa; phylum Chordata; class Aves; order Passeriformes; family Cisticolidae; genus Cisticola; species Cisticola juncidis. The sequence continues at coordinate 1,026,417 of VXBR01012335.1, forward strand.
TGGAGATATGGAGATGTGCTCTATTCCCCTATTTGCCTTTAGACATCCAGCTGAAGACATTGTTTCTACCTGTCCAACAGAGAAATTTTTTTGCACAATTTGGATTGATTTATGTGTTAATGACACTTACCACATCTGTCAGATGTCAATTGTACATTGTCACAGTGGACTGATTCTTATATGTCCTAGAAAGAGAGTAAGATTTTAATCACTTCAGCCGAGACAGAAATCAAGACAATAACATGTAATAAAGTAACAAAATCTTCGAAGTAGTTGAAACCTTGGTACAATTTATGTAATTATTTGTTTTGCAAAGGAGATGGAAGTCCTAGGATACATCTGTTTATTATTGCTTTAAGCCAAAATTGTTATGTCTTTTTGCAGCATGACAGGCTGCCATAAAAGTTGCTGATTTGAAGCATGCTGAGAGGCCACTTAACACATTAAAACAATTTCCACCTCGGACAAACAAACCACCAGGGATGCACGCATTCGTGATGCAGCTGCATGCTGCCACCTCCCAGGCTTTTCTGCTTTCACAGCTCCCAGGTAGGGGTTCTGAGCAGCTACAATAAATATTGTGGTGACCACCAGATCCTCAGGGCTGCAGCCAGCACTGCTGCTGATGTACATTTTTGTGAGAGCCCCAGGTGCACCGCTGGGAGAGCAGAGGTCTCATCTGGGCAGAGAAAAGAGTTCTTTCCACCCTAAGATCTCATTTTCCTTCCATGGATTTTATTAAGAGCTAAGATTTGAGACACAACTGTCCACACATTTTTATCCCTAGTGAATGAAATTGATAGAATGAGCAGAAAGCAGAGCCAAAGGGTTCTCTGTTTGTTAGTCACCGCTAATTATAAAACACCTACAACATGTGATTGCTATTTGCAATAACTTGCCAGGCAAGAAAAACATTTTCTTGAGCTGCCTGTGAATGTTGCAGTGTGAGTGAAGGCATTGCAAGTCATTAATTTGCTCACAGGCTACAGGGGAGCCTAGAAGATATTTTTATTCACAGATGAATCTAAAATGGGGTGTGTCTTTCTGAAGCAAATTCTTCCTCTCAAAGGCCAATCAAGGTAATCTGGGAGACCTAATTGTATATGTTAAGTGATGGCATTTAAACCACACAGAAAATTGGAATTAGGTGATGATTTCAAGTACCTTAGGTATTGAAAATTACATAAAAAAAGATAAACATTTGAAAGGACTCTCTTGCACAGCATGCTCTCTGTGTGTCAGATAACCCAGCACAACAGCAATCACATCTTTTTACACAGTTCTGGAAGGATCACTGCGTGCCATTCTGGAATTAGGGTGATGGGCAACCACTTGACAGGTCCTATCAAGTTTAGAGGTTAAAAACATGGAAATTTTAGCTAAATTACTTCCTCAGTGGAACCAGTCTGAGAAATGTGAGTGTGCATAGACAAATTTATTTATTTCTAAGCCCAAAGCTGTCTTTGACTAATTGAGTCATTTGCAAAAAGTTGAAGTCAACAAATTAATGCCCTATTAAAGGAAGCAAATCACTGAGTGCATATTCTGCCCCTATGTTGTAAGTAGTTTGACTGGAAGAATCATGAACAACTGGTGCAAGGGCTGTTATGTTAAATACAGATATCTTTAGCAGTAGCCCTTCGTTCTGTATAAAAGCTGCCCAGCAATTGACAAAAATACCCCAACATATTAATAAGCAAGTTTCCATACAGAAAATTTAGTTTAGTTACCAAGAAAGTGACAGTTGATGAATTTTGAATTTCTATACCTACAATATCTTTTCTTAAATGAATTATGTTCATGCATAACACAAAAACATTTTGTATTTGTTATGGTACTTATTTATGATTTCTTTTTATTGATCAATAGATTACCTACTTATCTTCTTCTCATTTTCTTACATAGAATGGGACTAGCAAGAATTTTAGCATCTGAGTTGAACTTCCATTTTCTTGGAGGTGTGAAGATATTTAATTAATTCAAGATCTTGGTATTGTTCCCAAGCAACTTATTTAAACTTCAGACTTTTGACTAATTTTTTCAGGCTGCTTGCAGAATTGAGACTTTATTTGTAAAATTCTCAGTAGTTGCTGAGAAGAAAAATCTTAAGAGGTAATGTCTTTTCTAATTTGACTTTTCTAGCCCTAGGAACAGCAGTTTGGTGTTGAGGTACAACTTGCACCAGTGCAGTTCACTCTGCCTTTTCTCTGCAGCAATTCTCCACCAAGAGTTATTTTCTGCAGTCTTCTAGCTTTGAAACAAATGCATACTCTATTTATAGATAAACTTCCTATGACCCATGGAAAGATATTCTTGAACTTCCCCTTATGTTTTAGCTTGTTTAAAATCCCAGGAAAGTTATTTCACTTTTCAACTCCAAATGTCTTTTTAAAAAACATATATAGATATGCATTAGCTGGCTATTTTTTTAAAGTGATCATTGACATACTTGCTTAGGGTTATACCAGTTAGTTTAGAGCACTGCCATCCTGAAAAGATCTCATACATTTTTCAATAACTTCATAGCTTTTTTTCATTTTTGTAAACAGTTCCCACCAACTCTTAAAACATTACAGTATGTTTAGCTTGTGAAGATATTCTAAAACCAAAAGGAATAAGAATGCAAGAAAACAGCAGTATTTTTAATGAAATTCTGTTCTGTATTTTCAAATTATATTCTTTTAATTAATCATAACATTCTGTTTTGCCAGGTAATACAACAAACATGCCTGGTTTAAATTTTATCTCCATCTATAATTATGCCTCTACTCCTAGTTGTTGTTGTTTTCACTCAGTAAGAAGTAGAAGAAATTCAGGTTCAGACATTTCAAGCATACATTTTCCAACATGTAGAAATTGATAGTTTAACTCCTGGCCAAAATATCCTCAGCATCCAAGCAATAATTACAACATGCAACACAAGGTTTATGGCAGCAACACAGAACAAAAGACTGTTTCTGTCATTATTCAGTTTGTGCTGATTGCACATGCCTTTGCTACTTTTGCTGTGAACAGGGACAGGTGGAAAGTTCAGAAGCACCAGTATTTCTCATTTCACCAAAGATAAACTTCAGAAATGTTCAAAAGTTCAGAAATGACATTTAAGACATCTTGCTCCTATCCTGGTGAGTGTAAATTTACATATTTGTATGCACTTACAACAGTTAGCGTCCCCAATTGCTATCACCAGTAGGTCAAATTATGAATCTTCTTGGACGTTCTCTCTGGCAGAAAAACTTTTGAGATACCTATTTTAGCAAATTTATCTAGAACCACCAAATTCTTGAGTTTCCTGCTTACCTTTAGAAATCATAGAAACTTTATGCCTTGTGCTCACAAGAAATAAAAATCTAAGATTCAGTATCTTGAACTGCTTTGCTAATAGCTTGCTTTTTGATTTTTTAAGTCAAGACAAACCTTCCATGGGGCAAACTCAGCCTTTGTTTTGGGACACTGAGAGAGACAATGTGTTAGGAAACATATGTATACAAAAACCTTAGAACATTACAACAGTGGAAAAATGCCCAGAAAATTCGGGAATAGCCTGGAATTCTGAAAAATAATTTAGTCTTTGCTGCTAAAAGACTTTTCTGTAATACCTAGCTGATGCTGACATTTATAATCACTTTTCTAGGAAGAAAAGAAAAATTTCACTCTCATTCTTATTGAAGTATCCTGTGAATTCTAGAAGAGCAGTACTCACAGAAATCATCAGCAGCACTACTCAGTACCTTCAAGTATCATTGGAGAGAAACTAGAATTGAAAATTGCCAACAATTACTTTTATACTCAGGTACTTCTTTTAAAAATTACAGTCACTTTTCCAAATTCAGAAAAAGGTTCTCTACTTCTACTAATTTCCCAGTCATGCAAAATACTAAACTTATGGAAAACTTGCTTTTGTTTTGCTTTCACCATGCTTACTTTAAAAGACATTCAAATATGTGTAAAGCATTTTCATTTTTACCCCCTACAACTGTTTACCTCATATATAATACCAATAAATATTTATCAGAAGTTGATTGTACTCTAAATATGTTTGCATACTGGGAAGGTCAAACAAGCCTAGAAAAGCAGTTTTTGCATAAGCCATGCAGCACATGGTTCATTGCACTAACATAAGCAGACAGTTTTCCCTCCCTCCCATCCCTCCAAATATCCAGACTCTTCAGAGCTTCAGGTACTAACAGGGGCTCGTATAAGTGCTGGCATGTGACCTACTTTTCAGACCTTGTTACTGAGCTCTGCTTCTGTGCAGAATCACACCTTTGCTAATACCAGAGATCTGGATTCTGGCAACACTTTCACAAGTTCCCACTGCATTCTTTCCTGCTCATTCTCTCTGCCTCTGCTCTTCACAGAACCCTCCATACACAGAGTGTTGCAGACACCTTTCCTTCCCCTGTGCCAGCCTATTACCCTGCTTCAGTGAGCATGGTCTTGTCTTTACTTGTCTCCACGTGTTTTGCTATGCTCAACTGCATCCTACTGAGTTTATTAAGCCCAAATTTAATGCTTAAAATTAAAATGATGATTGTTCTACCTTTAATGGAAGTTTTTGACATACTTCCTTGATGTCTCTTTCCTCATCTAAAATTCATTTATTTATACTTCTCCAGAAAATGAAGAGCTGATCGAGGAGTCCTTGGGTATCAGAATAAGAATATTTAGGGTTTTTTTCCTAATCATATGAATTTTGTATACTACTTCATTCTGGGAAATTGTTGGTAGCAGAGCTCAACAGATGTTTTGTTTCCTTGGAAATAAAACTGAAACATTAATATTAACATTCTCTTCATAGGAGAGAAGGAACTCCATTAATTTTTTTGAGTACTTTGAGATACTACTGTGACCTTTCAAAAAAGTTCTTCTTTGGCTCCAGTTAAATTCAACCTTTCCCAGGGCCAAGAGTTTTACAGCATTATTGTATAGTTTCTATCAGAAGACTTTGTATTTTAGCAAATGTTTTATGGAAAAGATATTCTCATTTACATAGTGTTAAGTACTTTGAATGCTTTTTCCCACAATTGGACTTCGTTGGTGTATTTCCTGCACTTTGCCTTGGTTTTGTGTGCTCTGTCTGTATGAGATTACATGGGGTTTTCCTTAACTTGAAAAACCTTATCTTTTGTTGACGGGAGTGACCTTTACTATTTTTAGAGCATAATGCAAGACCCATCTTTTCTCATGAGCCTTTCCTCAGTAACCAACAATGACATCATATCCCAGGGGAACTTTTACGAAAATAGTCAGACCCTTAGTAACTAGATACGAAAGACTGAATCAAAATAGGGAAATCAAGGCCTTTTACAAGACACTTCTGCACCAGAAACTCCTGCTTGTAACCACAGAAACTTTGATTTGCCTAGCCAAGAAAATGATAACAAAACAGTTACAGCAGCTTCAGTTTCATCAGTCAAATGCACACCAGGTTCTCAGACAGGACTAAACAGCCACTGGGACTTCTCTAGGCTTCACACACCAAGGTCATGTCTATATGGCTGCAATTACAGAAACATCACAGAATATACTGCTTTTGAAGGGCCCCACGAGGATCATGAAGTCCAACTCTTAAGTGAATAGTCCACACAAGGGCTGAACCCACAGACTTGGTGTTATTAGCACCGAGCTCTTCCCAGCTGAGTTGATCTCAGGGTGATTGTACACCCTGGTTAAGTGCAGTCAAAAGATCATTCCCATCCACAGATAAAGCCAGCACCCAAATGGATGAGGGTTGCACACACAGCTCTGCTGTGCTTCTCACCTGTCCAGAGGCTGTTGACTACACACCACACTTCTGCTCAGAGACTCTGCTCCTAACTTTCAAGAAGAGTAATTTTTAATCAGAATATAAACCAGAAACATGGAAAATCTTCATGGAATCCATAAGAGCCCCTCAGGCATTTCAGTCACTAATTGATGCTAATGCTTATTTTTACTTCTAATCCTTGCCAACATCAAAAAAAAAAAAAGATAATTTACAATTAATTAATTACAATTCCAAATAAAATGACCATCTTTAAACCACAAAATACAGAACTTCAATTTTTTAAGTCTGAAGGATGTAGAAGGCATTCAGATACCACTGTCAGTGTCTGGAGTACAAAACCCCTGAAGTCAGATAAATACAATAGTTATTCACTCTTGCGTGGGAGAAAAAACATCTGATTGCTGCAATTTAACATTTAGGAGTATTCAGATGGAAATGTGTTGGTAGGAGGATTTAGTCACAGAGAAGGAGGGATTGCTATTGTTTTGCTGTGTAAGGTGGAAGGTCCTTACTCTGGAGATGTTTCAAAAGCAGAGGGAGGAAGCAGGCACTCCTTCATCATGGGAACTCTCAGGGAAACTTGACTGACCTCAGTTATCAGGGTAAGAACTAAATCTGAGGCAGACAGAATAATCCAGAGGGGGAAATATTGTACTGACTTGGGACAATAGGTATTTCTGAACATCATATACACTTTACTATAACAACAATGCCTTATTGACATCCTTTCCTTATTAAGAGAACTGCCTTTTCCAGCACACATCTGTTTCCCATGTGAAGCAAATGACTTACCTTGTTAAGTTCAAATATTCAAAAAAACCACACAGCAAAAATGCAAAAGCTTTGTCTTAGTAAGCAAATGGGCTCATAAATGATGAGTTCTGAACAATGGTTAGCATGCAATGGATTCTCCCACTCATGAGCTACAAATACACTGCATATTATCAAGAGCATTTAATAATTTTGTCATCTAGATATTTCAGAATTGTTTTTAGATTTCTGCAATATGTTCAGCAGTGAAAGTGGCGTGTATCCAATGTTAACAATAGACTCTAAGCTATGAATCACCAGAGAAAAACAAAAAAAAATCAGAAGAATAATGTTTAGTCATAGTTGTCAGAATATATCAGACCAAGCAAATGCAGCCCTAAGGGTTCTCAAACTAAATCTATCAATGCAGAACTCCTAAATTCAGTGAGAATTTTTTTCCAGTTTTTACACTGGTTTAAAATTCAAAGTACCTTGAGGCTGCATCATTTTTGTAAACAACAAAAAAGTATTTATGAAACCTTCAGCAGCACTTGATGAAACATTTTATTCCTAGTGCAGAAATCCTCTTGATTTTAGGGGCTGGAGGAGGCAGAAAAGGAAGGGTTATGGTCTAGCATTATGAAATACTCATACTTAGGGCTCTGGGTCAGTCTTTAAAGTCTGCAAGTTGTGTCATGTTGCTTGAATAGAAAATGTCAAAACCCTTATGAAAAGCTTTTCATTATTAGGGTTAGCAGGCAGGAAAATCTGATAAAAAAATCTTGCATCTGAGAGTCTGTAAGGTAGTAAACACCTCTGCCAGGTCATGAACCTTCAGCCCAGGACCTTCCTCTGTCTCTCTGAAGTATTGAGTGAGGTCCACTCTTCTTATGAGTACTGGCTATTTTGCTTTGTAAATCATTCTGCTTCACCCCGTTTAGGTTGTTCTGCAGTGAAAGGATTCAAGATTCATTCGACCAAAAAAAAGAAAAGTGCCATCTTGGTTCAAGAGCCAGGTAATGATCACACTTACCAGAGGGAGAGCCCTTACTTGTGAGAATGTTTTATGCATTTTATCACTGACCTTTGAACAAGCTGCAGGAGCATGCAAAGCAGCCCATACCCTGTAACCCAGAGCAGCAGGAGGGATGTGGGTTTGAAATCTCTCCAGCAGATCATCAAACCTGGAAGCCCAGCAATGCCTTCAAAACTTCACCAAATGTTTGCGATTTCCCACCTCCTCCAAATTCCATAGTCAGAACACCCTGTTATTAACACCACTACATAAGCAAGAATTTCCAGAGCCAGTTAGGTCTCTCATGTTGTTTCTGCAACAGGTCTCACTCCTTTAGTAATATCAAACCTGCACTTCTTGCAAGAAAATATCACAGTCAGTTATGGACAAAGACAGCAGGAGCTGAGCACAAGGTACCAGCATGTCACTGCACAAACAACCCAAAATTATAGGTTCCCCTTAAGTAAATGCTCTTATTTTCAAGTAAACATTGTTGAAGTACAATTTTGATAATTGTGTTGAGAGCTACTCTCTCCCTGCAGAACATGTTCCTCCAAAGTCTAGTCTTAGTACTTTCTCCTTGATTTCTCATGTAACTGCTGGACAGGACAGTCATAAGAAGGCAGCAGGAGTGAAAGCACTGATATCACTGGTAGTCCTAACAGAATTTCTAAACCTGCATTCAAAAGTATATAAGGAGAATATTGTTCATCGAGACTTTGATATGGATATTTGTGAGAACTAAAGGCTTTTTAGAACAATTTCTTGCAGTGTAATTTCTTAACTGGAATCCAGAGATGTAAAACCTACTGGTCTCATTAGTCTATCTTTAGACTCTAACAGATGTTTAAGCAAGGATTTAAATTACTAAAAATCACTTCAGAGAAAAAAAATTATACTTCATTACTGGGTTTCAAGCTCTAGTTCATGATTCATGAAAATTAGACACAGAGCATTCAAAACGCTCTGTTTAAAAATAGTATTATAGGATTAAATAGGCCTAAGTAGAGCTTAAAGACAAAGAGGATGAATTAATTGAATTTAAGTGGAGGGAAGTTTTTTTTTAATTTATCAAAAGTCTTGAAAAAAATAGAACCTATTTTACCTTATAACAAATTAATTTTGGTAGCCAATGATTTGCTGTAGGTTTTCCCCTAGTTCCCTTCTTCCTTTCCTTTACAGGTGCACAGTCCTAGCAAGTTTATTGCAGAGTAAAGAGGCAACATTTTCTGTTTCTTTGGCAGGACATCAGTGCTTAGCAGTTGGTGTGCCAGGAACCTCCCCAAACAAATTCGCTGTGAAACAGCAGCACCTTTTTTTGTTGGAACAAACTGACAGAAGCAACTACATCACAGATGGGAAATCCTCCTGCTGTGAGCATAGCTGCAAGTGTTTGGTTTAACAACCAAGGAGCAAGATGGCTAAAAGATAAATTTTCTAATCAGCTTCCTGACTTCTAAGTGTTGAGTGTTTCATCCCATATATAACAGTGTTCCAAAGTTTCTCAATTAAGTGATAAAGTATTATCAGCCCTTAATTAAAAGTTTATAATATATTTCACAGAAAACCATTAACTTCTTTCTCCCATTACCTAGTTGTTGGGTTTATCTGGTCATATACAGAAAGTCCTGTTTTAATATACAGAGAGTTGTGTTCTAAGTCACACTGGATTTATGTCTGCCAGCTCTTCATGAAAATGAGCCTTTCCTTGGAACAGCAAGGAATTTATGTTAGCAAGAGGCTGAAGCTAAGCCTCTCTGCATCTGGAAATACTGTGGTGAATAGCTGTAATAACTAGTCTGGGCAAGTAAATTCCATTGCATGGATATTCAGAAGCTGATTTTGAAACCAGCTTCACTGAAAATTGTTTCTTTCCCCTTCACCCTTTTTTAAGGTCAAACATTTGACTGGTACACCTGTCCCAGAGCACTAACAAAGCCTGCCTTCTGTGCAAATACTGAACAGCCCAGACTCACCACACATGCATAGCAGCCCAGAATCCTCAGAAGTCTTGCCAGACAGCCAGCCCAGTGATGGAACACAAAACTGTCTGCTTCTCTGCCTGGAATGCTGAAATTTCAGTGGTTCTCATCCAGGAGATTCAGCAGATCCTTTCAACAGAGCTGCAAATGTAAGCACTGAAACAGCCAATGACTGCGGGGTCAGTAATTGACTGGGGATGATCCAGATCCATTGGATCCATTGGATCCTGCAGATCCCAAATAACCTCCTGATGGGCTCAGGGAGAGATGACCCAGCAGAAATCCAGAAAGGATTCCTGCAGAATCCAGAGAAACACCATCTCTGCCAACAATTTCAGTTTCACAGATTCAGCAAGTGAATGGAATGAAACTATTTTTTCTTTTTTTTTTTTTTCTGACTGGCTTTAAATTATTACTACAAAACAGTAACATCAAATCTTTTGCATAGTATCTGCTGTTTAGCACTATCGATCTTTTCTCTGTTACAGGAAACAGAATTGGCAATATCCAAAGAAACATACTGGACCATCTCACATCTCACATATTTATTTCTCTTGTGCCACAATTCATATTTCAGAAGAGTCCTAAGTGAAGATTACTTTTAAGCCCAGTAAGTCAAGTCTATCAGCACTGGTGATAATGTGGTAATGCCTCTGGGACACCGTATTTAAAGGAGAAAAGAACCTGTTGTACAACCACAGCTGTGAGAGAAGAGTGAAAGAAAGAGCCATGCAGAAATCAAAGCCAAAGGAGGAGGAGGAGGACAGCTAAGGTTCCCTTGCAGGTTATGGGGAAGAACGCAGTGTGACTGCTGAGGCCATAAAGGTCCATGGTGGAGCAGAAACCCACCTACAGCCCATGGAGAGCCCACACCAGGGAAGATGGATGGAGCCTGGAGGAGGCTGTGACCCTCTGGAAAGCTGCTGCTGGAGCTGGGCCCTCACAGGAACTGTGTGTCCAGGGGGAGAGGAGCCCATGCAGGAGCAGGTTTGCTGCCAGGACCTGTGACTCATGGGGGATCCATGGTAGAGCAGCTCATGAAGGACTGGAGCCCATGAGAAGGACTGATTTTGCAGAAGTGAAGGACTGTCTCCTGTGGGAGGAACTCCACACCTGAGTAGTGGAAGAGGGTGAGGAGTGCTCCCACAGAGGAGAAAACAGCAGCAGGGACAATGTGGGATGACTGATTGTGTAATAAACTGACTGCAGAATCCCCCCTGTACTGCTGGGACAGAATGTGGGAGTGAAGTTGAGCCCTGGAAGAAGGAAGGGGTGCAGGAAAAGGTGCTTTAAATATTGTTTTTTTCTCCTTATTCTGCTCTGATTTGAATGACAATAGTTGAAAACAGTTTCTGCAAACTGAGCTGGTTTTGCCCATGCTGGTAATTAGTAAGTGTTGTAATCACCTGTAACACACAAGACTTCAGTTGTCTTCTCCCCTGTCCAGCTGAGGACAATGAGTGATGGAGCAGCTTGATGGGCACCTGGTATTTCTCATAGTCAGGTCCTTTCTCATGCTTTTCTTTTTGAGTATTTGTAAAGAGCTTTCAACCTCACTTTCTAGTCACTGAAGTCTTCTGGTTATGCATAGGAAAAAATACAGGATATATGATAAAAGTGGCTGTGTTTCCTGGCACCAGCAGTGAGTTTAGAGGAGTGTGGCTTGCTGACTTTTTCTGTGTCATGGTTTAAACCCAGCCAGCAGCTCAGCTGCACATAGCAGGTCCCTTCCCCCTCTTTGGTATCGGGGAGAGAGATTTGAAAGTGTAAGAGAAAACTTGTCACTTGAGATAAGAAGAGTTTAGTAATTGAAATATAATGTAAAAATAACAACAACAATAGTAATAGTAAAAATAAAAATAAATTGCAGTGAAAGAAAAATTAAAAAAAACAAACAGGAAAGAAATGAATGGAGATGAAAACAATTACTTACTACCAACTCCTGGATACCCACCATTTTGTGAGCAGTGACCCTACTAGCAAGCTTTCCTCCTAATTAATATGTTGAATATGACATCCTTGGTATGGAATATGCCTTTGGCCTGGTGGGGTTAGCTGTCCTGCCTTGTCCCATCTCAGGTTCTTGTACCCTCTGCCCTCCTCCCTGACAGGGCGTCATGAGAGGCTGAGAAGTCCTTGACTTAGGCTAAGTGCTGCTCAGCAACAATGGAAAGATCAGTGTGTTACCAAAATTACTCTTATCCTAAACACAGCTACTGGGAAGGAAATTAACTCTATCCCAAAACCAGGACACCATGAAAGAAAGTCAGATATGGAGTCCACCCTTCTGCAGCAGCCCTTTCACTTCTCTTGTTCTTTTTTTGTTCCACAGTAAAAAGAAGTGCTGTCCCTTTAGGTTATGTGAAAATGGAGATATACAGATTTTGATTGTTTTTTGAGGACATGTATGAGAGAAAAGATTCAGTGAGAAAGGTGGCATTTTTCACTGGAACCAAGTGTTGAAAGTAAGGAGTAAAGAGCCACCAGGATCTTTAACCCAGGGAACTTATGTCAGCATCCTATAGCAGTTAAACCCACACAAAGAGTCTGGAGTTGTTACAGCATTTGTTTTGGGTGAGGGCAATATGGTGCAGAGCAGACTGCTTGATCTAGCTCAGCAAGGAGAAGAATCCTTACACTCAAGGCTGTTGTGATCTCAGAGGATAAATGAAGATAGGGAGTGCTTTACTGAAGAAAATGAAAGCTGGAACCTCCCACCCAACTAGTAAGTCTCCTTAATATATGTTAGCTTCAATAAAAAGTGTATTTTCCTGAAGTCATTCTGTCAAGTATGCTCTCTAGTTTAAATTGTCATGCCTGCTGTCACATCAAGAATACAGTTACAGTCAGTCCCGCTGTTGTAGGGCTGGCTCTTTCAGTGTAAAAGCCTTCCCACTGGGGGCAGAGCTGCAAGTACAATTAACTTATTTAATACAAGTTACAGGGATGCAGGAGATGGACTTCTTGAAAACTCAAACCTTACAACAGACTCCATTTTAAGATACTTGGCTTTAAGCAGGTTCTATACATAAAGTGCTCCTGCAAAACACCTTACATTGCTTCCTTATTCTTCAGCAAAACATAAAGGGAGCTGGGTAGAGTCTGCAGTTTGCACTACTGGCTTTACCCCTATGTATTCTAAAAGAGGCTTCTGGTGCAATTTTTTCAATGCTCCTTTGAATATAAGCCTTCCATATAAAAAACAAAACAAAACAAAATAAAAAAACCCCAAAACCCACATGCAAAATTAAATTAAAATATTATATAGCACATAAAGTGTTATGGATCAGAAGAAATTTGTAAAAAGTGGTATAGCATCTATCACAGTATTACAGCATCTCCTCCTGAAAAAAGATAAGACCAAAGCTTTTTTTTTTTTTTTTTTCTTAAAAAAAACCCCAAAATAATATGAACACCATCCACTTCCCCCAAAGAGGAACTGAACATACAGCATAATTGCTGAGAAAAGCAGAAAAGGAAAAAATCCCCATACAATAAGTAATAAAACCTTCATCCAAGCATCTTGGTTTCAGCAATTCTGTTACACTTTAAGGTGAGGGCAAGCCTCTGACCTGCAGCTATCCCCCACTGAAGTCCCCCAGATGCAGAGCTGGGAATGAGACCAGGGGCAGCTGGTGCATATGAGTCCCTCTCCACCACACCCAGCCTCACATCCCCTTTAGCTGGAACTGGCAGTTCCCTCTCTGCCTGAGCTGGCAAAGTACAGGACGGACAGCCAGTCACCTGTCAGATTAATTTAGTTTCTATCTGCTTAACTGTGACAGTCTCTGGAGTCATTCATTCTGCAATCATTAACACTGGCCCTTGGGATATGGCACAAAGAGGATATACTGGTAACTTAAGAGATATTTTAAAAAGCTGAGAATTTGCAAGTGGAACATATTCAGCCAGTATCCTAGTCAAACTCTCCTTTGGGAATATTCATCATGTATACAGAAACATACACAGCTTCATCTGGAAGAGGCTGGCATTGTTTCCTCCTTTCCCTTTCCAGCAGATGTAGTGGCTGTGTGGTTGATTTCTTACATCTCACTGCTTGCTGCTCCTCATGACAAGGAGCACAGCCCTGACTAAAGTCTTAAAAGCACCCACTTTCTCTACCACCCTCCTCTGCTTGGTATTCTTCTCCCCTTTCCTAGTGATTTTACCAGCCTTACTCTCCATTTACTGGCATGTTATTTACCTCTTCTTCAGTCTGCTGGGTTCTGCCATTGCCTATTCAACCTTACACAATCTATCCAGTGATCCACCTATGGCCTGTCACATTTTATATTTCATTTCTTTCTGCCTTTTGTAGCATATGCACATTATAGACAGATATACTTTTCTCTGCTTTTCTTCTGCCCAAACAGTAAAAAATAAGAAAAAATCCAACCCATTCTATATGTTCATATGAACATGTCAGAAAAGCAGATTCTAAAACTAAAGTCACAGTGAAATTTATTAATTTGGGCTCAGAAGTGTTCTGAAGCAGACAAGCACTTTCTCCTACCCTCCAGTATAGGTAAAGAGTGAGCTTGCATCAATACTGTTGCATTTGTATTTTCCTCTAAGGTAGTTTGTTCATATGAAACCTGGAGTACTCACAGGAATTTCCCTGAAGCGAAGACTACATCAGCACTGGAATAGTTGCCTTTCTTGGCATCCTAGAATAAACTGAAACCTTTTGACTACCCTTACCTGTAGCATAAAACTGACTTGTCCTACATTTGTGGTCGCTGCATTTCCACATTCTTTTGTGTGGCATCGCTGACTACCCGAGCCTTTATCTTTTGCAGTCATTTATTGGCTGCTTCTTTCTATTGATAGTATTTTGTTATTGTCTTGGAAAATTTCATATTGTAAGATTAAGGAATTATTTTTCTGTTTTTTTTCAATACCGTATTAAAATTCTGATCCCATTCCCAGAATTTTTACAAACTTTGAATTTGTTTTACTATCCCAGATTTCATGGTTGTATTTTGTCTTGTTTTACTCATTCAGTTTTGGGGTTCAGTGGTTGTTGATCGCTAGGAGCTCTGTTCAAGACAAATTAAGAAGAATAAAATATTTTTCACAATGCATGTTTTATTGCTTGAAACGTCTGTAAATTGTGCATGGTTGCAATGATGTATTTTTGTATTTAATTTGCCTTATTCTATTCTCAAAGTAATACTAGGAAAGAAAAATATGTATTATTTTATGTGTTGTGAGGTTAAAGAGCTGAACAGGTCTGTCAGGAAAAGCTGTTTTTCATTTTCTGATATAAAGTGCTAATTATACCTAATTATATTTTATAATTTGTGCATTGTGCCTTTTTATATGTCTGATTCTTTCATGTCTCTCCCTCGAGTCCCTTGATTTAATAACCCAGATAGCCAAGTGTCCTCACATCTAATTAAATTCCCTGATGCACTTTAAAAACCAACAAAAATTTCCCAGTCCTGAGACCATGACAGTATTGTATACATGACTGATAAGCAGTATTACCTGGGGAAAGCTGCCTTACATGATACAGAGAGACACAAACCTCACTCTTGCTGGAGAAAGCCAGCTAATCTCCTCAGGGCTGCTCACATCCTCTTCTGCACACTATTTCCATGTGTATTCAGACTGCCTACTCTGCAGAGAGGTGAAGACTGCTGTAATTTATTCTGACATGGCAGAAATAACATTATAAAGCTAATTTCACTTCATCATATGGTAGAATTTTAATCTTCAAGGAAAAAGGAGAGTGGCTGAGACTCATCCAGTCTAAAATTAGATATTATATGGGCAAATGTTCTGTCTAACCAAAACCCTTTCTGAGCTTGGAACCCACCTTTTACTGCCTGTAAATAGAATAGGATTGATACAATCACAAGAGATATATTTCTGCTAGATACCTCATATTATATAGGTTAAATCTGAGCCTTCATTTTCAACATTTCTCTGATTGTCAAGTAAATACAGTGGTGAATTAGCCCTTGTGATTAACAATTTATGATAGCGTGTTTGTTATTAACTAAGAGGAGGTAAGTTCTAGTTGTCATAGGAGTGCTCAGAAGGTAGGGATTAAAACTCGACATGATTCCTCATTACTCAGAAATATTCTAGATGAATTTATATGGCTTGTCTAATCACCACTGTGACTACTTCCATGCAGCAGAGGGCTGGAAAATATGATGGCAACATAATAGTTTTGAATCCTGTACCATGAAAATTCCCAACTGACTTTCATTAAACTCAGGACAATCAAAACATTTTGTCAGAATTCTTCCAGCCTATGGGCATTTGAAACACTGACATCTGATAAAATATCAGCAAGATATCTAACATTGAGACAATTATTCTACGGCAAGAACAGCTTTTAGTATTTTCCTCAGAAGATGCATCACCTATGACAGAAGGGAAGAAAAATCAGAAAAAAACAGAGAAAGAAACAGACAGGGAATCAGTGTCTCATGTGGAAAAGAAGGTAGATATGTTATTATAAGAACTTCTTTCCTCTTGATTCTTGAGCCTATTTCAACAGAAAATTGGTCTAGTTCTGTGACTGCACGTGTGATTTTCATATGTACATAGGACTCGACTTATTTCTATCCTCCTTCAAACAAGCGTGTGCTGTGTTTTACTCTGTTTTCTCCTCTGCTAAAGGGTGTATGATAAATTCCTGGGTAATACCAACACCTGAGTCAAAGAGTTCAATTCAAATTCAATTATAGTTGCTTGAAAATCCACATGAGTGTTTGCCAAGGGTTGAGAATAGGACTGCATTCATGCTCAAGTGCACGCACACATAGAGGGGGGGTTCCCTAATTGAGGTTGGACAGGATGTTATCTTTCTTCAAAGGAGTGGGAAAAGAGAATAGTTGTTGAAAACTGGAAAACCTAGAAAAATGTTTGACAATAGAACTTCTTAGCTAAGACGAAGGTCTTACACAATAGGCCTTCCTAGTAGATGGGAAGGTTTTAGAGGTTTCTAGCCGTGTTAAACTCCTCCCCCACTTCCTTGGGCAGAAATCCAAAAACAACAGGGACGTACATTGGTTGTAAGTGAATATCAAAATAGGCTGGGATCCATGACCTTTCTGAACTATGTAAGGACCTCTTTAGTTTGTAAACTGGAGTCTGGGTTTACAAGCACCACCAGCAGTTGGTATTAGCTCTCCATCAGTTTGCAGGTAATTTGTACCAAATTCCTGTTGATGCCAACTCCAGTGAATGCTTTATTGTATTTTAAATGTTTGTGTTTATACTGGTTATTGAAAGCTCTTCAAGCTTAGTGCTTGAGACTTTTTTGGGCTTTGTATTTTGTGCTCTTTCACATAGGTGTTGATTGTGCTTAGGTTCACAGAGGATGATTTGAGGTGCTGCTTCCTTCTGCCTTTTGTTTGGCTTAGAAGGATGCAAAATTATAGTGACCATGGAAATATTTCATTTAAAGCATAGAAAGAGATAAAAACACAGTAAATTACAATGTATTCAGGTTTCATTACACTTCCTGTGGATGCTGGACTGCAGACCCCACATCCAAGGGAGATCTCATTAACCCAGCATCTGCTTCTCCTGTGGCCTCTGCAGGTGCATTACGGAAGCACCACAGCCAGCTGTAATCTCATGAAGTACAGAAAATCCACACAATATTTTTATACATTGCCAACCATAAAGAAATAGACATTCATTTTAAAAAAGGCTATTGCTGTACCTCTTTTTCCTCTTAACTGTAGCATGAAATTAGTAAAATTTCGGTCACTTTTCAAACACAATGGTCATGGAAAATTCTTTGACTAAAGAATTATATTTTACAAAAGTTCCCAATGTTTGAACCTTACCCTGAACTGCCTAAATAAATAAATCTGACAGTTTCTAGTTGGTTTAAATAATGCATTTTGACAATTTCACCTTTTAAAATATTTTATGTTTTATGTTATAAAAGCAAAGTAATAGCTTCAAAATGCTAAAGTAAAAAAAAATCTGATTTTAAATGATGCTTGTTGACATTATAGTCTTTCTAATAAAACATAAATGTCACACTGAAATGCATTTATATAAATTAATAGGTTTTACATTTTTTATATGAAAGCTGCTGAAAAAATATTTCTCAGTGGTAATTTGGGGTCATAGAAAAGATATGGTAGCTGAGATAACAAATTACAGGGTTCTTCTGGCTCCACTGTCATGAACTTGATGTGAGGACCAGAAGAAAGAGTATCTTGTTTCTTGGAAGAGCATGAAGCCTAAGTTGTGTGTTAAACATATAATGTATGTTTAAAATAATGAATATTTGCAACAGAAATACAAGGGTGTAATTCACAGGAAAAAGTCCTATACCCTCTATGGCTACAACATGGCAAAATCCTTGCAAATATATTTGACAAAAGTCTTTTTTACAAAGTTTAGCTCTGCACAAATATACTCCACATGTACAAAAACCACCAATTGCCAAGTTTCCTTTCTCATTTTTTCTAAGTTTTTTCTAAGTGTGGGTAGAATGCAAAAATCTCTTGTCTCTTCCATTGTTAGTAAAACACCAAGTGCTGGAACCCAACTCTGTTTCATGACAGACCCCATCATATTTTGTGGGTACACACATAAATAAGATAATGCAAACTGCAGCTTCCACATTCAGTGAAGATTTCTTGATTTGGACCTGAGTGAGGATCTTATCTGCTGAGAATGGCTTAGTGATGCCTGCCAGACCTGTGATGCCATGGCACTGGAAGCTCCCAATTTATATTTCGGAGGAGGAATAATTTAATCCTTTATGCATTTGTTGGTCCACATTCATATATTTTGATCTCAAAGTGGTCACACTCTTGACTATAATGTAAAACACAGTGTAAGATCATATTTAAAACTAGCTTAGGTCCAAATCACAGGCTGTTCTTCATGCAGAAGTGTGGTGTGCTCTGGCTTAGAGTCTTTAGAGTTTTGGGTGTTTAATAAAGCAAAGGCTGAGCTGAAAAATCTTCCAGTGGCAGCCACAACACATACTCGTTCCCACAGAATTCTTTGAGGTGCAGGATGAAGTACAATCTCTGTGACAGCTTTCCCTCTCCACCGATTTTATAGCTTTCCTCCACTAGCCACTACCATATTTTCCAAAATCTAGTGGTCTAGAAGCTTGAAGATCTCCTACTTCTCTCACTAAGGAATGACATCAAAAGGTTTTTAAAAGAGGGAGACAGAGGTTTGTCCTTGCACCCCATTGTATGTCTTCTTTCCATCATGCTAAAAGGCATGAAAAGAAATGTAAAAATTCTATGACAATTATTATTGTTATTTTTGTTATTCATTATTGTTGATTATTATTATTATCATTATTATTATTATAAGGCATTGAATACTTTATCCATTATCTATAAGCAAGTAGCTGCATTAATAATATTCATTTAGCAATAGTGAGATTATTTGTATTACTTTTTGGCTTCACTAAGAATTACCCCTACTGAGCAGCAACGTTCTTCCACGATATATTTTTAATTTTAATACACTCACAGGGATCAACAACTCAGCAATTGATGACAATGCAGTGCTGTAACAGACGGGGTTAAAGTGCAGGAAAATACTAATCAAAGGCATTGTTTGATGCATAGAGCTATATTTCAGAAAATGTGTTCTTCATCTAGCAATTTTTTCCCAGTTCAGAGACATTATCAGACTTTGAAATGATCTGTATGGTTTTATAGGACTGCTTGATTTGAACTCAAATCTAGTTGTACAATGCATAAATTACATGAACAATTGCCAAGGTCACTTCAGATAGCCTTATTGCTTTTTTTTTTTCAAGGAGATAGCCCTTCAATAGTGAGAAATAGGGTATCCAGGAATTCCAGCCTGCCCTCATGTAATCTCCTTCAGAGAGTGCAACAAAGAACAATTGTGTGAAGCACAATGACCTCAGATGCTTGAAGTCTCTCAAGCTATTTGTGAATGTGGAGTGGAGAAACTAAGCATGCATTCAGGATGAGGAAACCTTGACCAGAAAGAGCCATTTCAGTTATGAATTATTTTTGTATGAGGAAGTTTTAGCAGAATGCAGTAAGCACACATACTGTGATAGCCAAGCCAAAGACAAACACACGCATTTTTGAGTTATTCTGTGGATCATAGCACCTCTTCAGAATTTTGTGAGAGCAAACATGACAGGCAGTGTGAATGTCTTTGAGAAAATTCATGTTACTGTGACAGGTCCTCGTACACCTGCAGCAGTGGAGATCTAAACTGTTACAGAGATTTCTTCTAGAATTACTGTGATTAAACTGGTTTACTTTGATTTGTTCAGCAGCAGGTTTTATCCAAAGAAAAATAAGAACATATTATTTCTTCCTGGTAAGCAACCTGCCTGTGTAAGTGACTATTGTCAAGCAAGAGATTTCATCCCAATTATCCACAGCTGGTGAGCTGTGATGTGTCCATTCGCACACAACAGGTCTTAATGTATCTATGATATTGTGTGTATGCACGGCAATATAGCAAAAATTGCTACAGTATGACAGTATTTAAAGAAAAATTTGTGGGCTGGACCAAAAGATATGTCTGTGTTAGACACTTTTGCCAAATAAAAAGTAAGCAAAGAAAACCCATGACTCGCAGTTTTAACTCTAATTCTATATTTACAGCATGTGCAATCAAAATTATTATCCTTTCTGTTGTATGCTATAAAAAGCAATGTCTTACATACCCTCCACCCTACAGATTACATCATCTCTGTAACTTTTAAACAAACAAACAAAAAAATTCATTATTTTATTCAGACTACCAGGAAATAGGAATCAGCAGGAGATTTTTCACTGGAAAGAGATAGATGCACTGAAGGCCAAAAAATGTAGTGGGACTGTTATACCCAGGAGCAAATGTCAGAGACATTAGAAAGTGAAATAATAGATGCTTGGGAATGTCAATCCAGAGAAAGATGGGATTCCTTATTCTCTACATTAACCAGGCATTTTAAAGAAGAGTATACTGAGATAGAAAGGTAGATCCTGTATGTGAAAACTGGGTATAAGTAAAACAAGGCAAATGCTAAATTCTGAAGTAACATCTCATGTAGTATTTTGTGTATTATATAAAACAAGTCTGTCATGATTTATTATCTCAAAGACATCTAAAACAGGAGAAAAGTCCTTGAAACTATCTTTGGTTATTATAGACAATACTTAAAAATAGTATTGGAGGTACTTAGAATATATTTTAAGCTTTTGAGAGAATTCTGATTTCTGTATTGTTTGAAAGTCATTAACAAATAGGCAGCCATCATATCCTGTTGTTACTGCTGTTGCACATGGAGTCCTCTCTGAGGCATCACAGCTAAGCTAAGAAAGGATAATTAAGGACATAGAAAATAAAAACACAGGAACAGAATGACAGCAAACTCTACCTGGAATAGCACCCGGTAACCACAATTGCTACATTTCCAATAGTGCCTAGCTCAGAATAAGCCTTACCTTCACCTAGAAATGGTGGCTCTAAAGTCTTACACTCCCACTGTGTAACTCTCCATTATGGGCCTACAGAGACATGGCTACTGGATATGAAACTTGATAACAACTTTCAAATACAAATCTCACTTCTCAGCAGGCAACCTTCTTTCAAATTGTATTTTATTTTAAGACTATTTCTGTATTATTCTGTTTTAATCACACAGCATCCCTAAGTAAGGAGTATGTGTTGGTGTCTGGTGATTCCACCTGTGCCTTATGAGACAAATACTTTTTTTTTTTTTTT